>CM062290.1:106924629-107095146 GCA_031216915.1 Pictodentalium vernedei
TATGGATTGACATGTTCAGAAAATTTTTTTTGTACAGCTTTGTTATGGATACTTACAAATCAAGTTCGAATTTCGTTCCAGTCGGTTGATTTTTGGTGGAGTTACTGCCCTTGAAAGTAGAATTTTTAGAGTTTTCCGGATTTATTTTTCATTTTCCAAACTTTTTTTCGTTGTGGTTGGACATATTGAGAAAATATATAGCCTTGTTGTGGATACTTACAGGTCAAGTTCGAATTTCATTCCACTTGGTTGATTTTTGGTAGAGTTACTGCCCTTGAACTTAGAATTTTTACCATTTTCCAGACTTTTTTATATGCCGGCATAATGTTTTATCATTTCTGGAAGTATGGGCATATTATGCGCTATTGGACGGCATCCTCTGGGTTTTTTTAGTGACAACAAACAGTTCTATTTGTGGCATTATGTCGGTCTGTCTGTTAGTTGGTCTGTGACCCACAGTTGTTGAAAATCGATAACTTTTAATATGCTGAATGGAATGACATCATATTTGGTATTCAAGTGTATCTTATTGATGTCTTTGTTCAATGCAGGTGGACTTGGATTTTGTTCATTTTTGCCATCCATCACAGCTTAAATGTGAACTCACAATTTTTAATTTGACTCGCCCAAACATTCAAGTTTCTGTTTAATACAATACTTAACTGGTAGAGTGCTGGAAGCCCATATTTGGGCTTTACTCTGAAGTGACAGTACCAGCACTTGAAGGCTTCATATTTTGTGGATGTTGTTCATATCACCTTTGAAGTGAAATTATTTAGACTGTTAGGATTTGTCTTGTTACAATTTATTGAAGAATGCCTATTGGCACTCTCCCATAAATTGTAACAAGGCAAATATATGTGAACAAATTCTGATGATGACCAAAAATAATTCAGCACTCGACCAGTTAAGTGGAGACTGACAATATGTGCTATATTCCATGTTTGTAAGAAGGTACAATATCTACAACCAGAAAAGTTTTTGAAATTCGATTCAGTTCGATATGATTTGAAATCCTCTTCCTAATTTGATTTGTTTCAACCTGAGGTTTGCACATCCCTATAAATAGGTCAAAACACTCGGCACAGCTGCCCAGCATACAGCTTTGAGAAGTTGTTTTGGATCTAATTGTCTTTCCAGTTTATTTCACCAAAGTTATTGCTGCCTATGTTCTGACATGTTAAAATAGTTTTGACGTCGCTCAGTGCAAAAACCTGATGCTTTGGATGGTACCATCTGACAGCCTTTTTACAAAACATTTGAAATTAAATTGAGGACATAAATGAAGAACTCATGTTCAGCTGAAACCAGTATCTTTAATAAAGCATTTTTTTGTAAAAATACTATTATTTTATTATTTTGAATTTAAAATCACCAAGATATGGAGAGAAACAAGTGCTTTACGTTTTCTTTGAAAACAATATCCCACAATTCGTCACTGCAGTCTCTAGTTTCATTTGTTTATGAATATTAATTAGTACAGCTGTTATAGAGTGTGGGCACTTCATATCGTGTGTTTTGTTCTCTATTGTTTGGATCTTCTTGTCAGCTATTGTATTTTTAGTGGTATGTTTCTATTAGTTATTAAAGTTCACATAAGTGGTCATTATTAATGTCTGAATGGATTATTGTTTTGCAGGCTTCTCTTTCTCTTTGTTTCTGTTTCTCCATTGTGTGGCACACAAACCCCACAACTGCGGCTCATGTGATGCATGGATAACACAGGGCTTAGAGGGTTAGGATATAAATATCATGTTTTTTTGAATTCATTATTAATTTGTGAAAAAATAGTGATGAAAATAAAAGTTCAGTTTGAGAACACTAGGTGTCATTTTTTTTAAACTGGTACCAAAAATGACAGGGATGTCTTACCCCTGTCATCATTCATTGAACAGCTCATTAATATTCATAAGTTCAAAGTTCACAATGCCAATGATGATGGAAACGTTGATCAACCTGGCTCCAGGTTTTATCTCTTTTCTCAGATGGATAAAATAAACAAAACAAACACTCCCTAAAATGTTTTTGTGGGTAAATTCATTTTACTTCCTTTGGTTGAACTAGGGCAACCCTTTTCTGTAATTTTAATTTCATTTTTAGCACATCTTATAATCTTTTAGGTTTTACTGCCTGAATTCTCAAATCTGTTTGAACAACCAGTTGGTTAAAGTGCATACACTTAAAAATGTTTCATGCATATGTCAAACGTCATAATATAACTTAAGGAGTGATTGTAGTGACAATGGTCAAAATGGAGTTTATCAGGGAATGGCTATTGAATGAAGAACACTACACACTGAACAATAAAATAATTTTATTCATATCCTGTCTTTCAACCAAACCATCTTCCTAATACATAAAAAATCCCATTAAAACACTGTCTATTAACTGACTAAAATACATGGAAAGTACATATAACAGATGTTGACAATTCAGACATTTAGAGTTACACCCTCATACAGAACGGACCATTTGTCCACCTACTATTTATATGACGTCATAATTCACATATCTTATCTTTACTGTCAACACACCACACAGGACAACTTGTCTTCTTTGGGTAACTTGTCTGCATTGGAAGCTATAAAAGGCAAGCTATTCAACAATTATCACAAAAAACACTGGTGAGATCCAGACGATAGAAACCGATCTGGTAAAAATAGAACTCCACATTTGTTTTGGACAATTTATGCTTAAATACATTGATGTTCATTTCACCAGAAGAAATATGGCAAAGAAACCCACCACTTCAAAGAGTTGCAGCAGTATGTTAACAGATATTCTGCCATTAAACACTTCTGAATCCAAAACCATGGTCATTTAAATTAGACCAGGCAAAAAGGCTAGAGCAGAGGAAAGAAGTGATCAATACAAACTGTTTGTCTTGATCAATTCCAATGAACAACAAAGATGTGCACCAAAGATACCATGATGTGACGATTCACACGCTGAAGTTAGAGGGGTGCATTGCTTTCCCTAAATACATGTATAGAAGCAAGAAGAACCCTCCAGCCCATGGGCCTAAAATGGTTGAACTATTGGCTGTTTCATATGGTCGTGGTTTCAGACTATGCCACGTATCTCCTGTTCTATGTATTATTCAATTATAAACAACCAATCAAATTGAAGATTAGGTTAACAAGTCAATTTTTGCCCTTTTCTGCGACTTCTCCCGGTTATTATGAAGAAGCCAAGAATGCCCGGCGGTCGTGTAATACACCATTGGAAATCTTAGTCTTTCCACTTACAACGGGCACAGCTGGATACGTTGGGTGAATCAAATTTGAGGGGATGGAGGGTGTTATGATGAATACGGGTACTATCATTTTCGAGAAGCGAGTCGTGTAGTCATGTACCTTGTTAATATTTATATTCCATTATGGGGAGTTTAATATCATTCAAATCAACGTTTGTAAAAAAATTGTAACATTCTTCGCAAGGGTAGATTTAGTTCACCCTCGCAAATTTTACTGTTAAGTACTGTTTTCAGACTGTCTATATTATGTATCTTCCACATTCCTAAGGAATCAATTGAAGAAGTGAAGAAAGTCCCAAATGTTGAACTGTATAAACAAAATCTTTGAGAATGAAGCAGAAATAAATAAAACGAAACCAAAGTCACAATGCGGGACGAGCGGAGAACTAACATTGCATTAACTAACTGACGGGAGGTCATTTGAATTTATTCTGAGAACCATGGGCGTGTGAGACGAGTGTAAAGGGAAATCAGTTATCATAGTATAGCTGAATTAGATTAAATATACTCACGTCATGTTATGTCGTAGAAAAATCAAATTCCTCGATGACGTGTGAATTGTTTTTTTTCCCCTTTACACAGGCGAGGACGTTTTGATGAGATATGTGAGGGAGACCATGATGATGCCTGAAATTCTTTGACTGGGGGGTGGATGTGGGGGTGGGATGTACTTATGGAATGGTGATGGGCAAAGTATTTCCTGACAAGCCATCATTAAGAAAAGAGTTGTGGATGGGGTTGAGAGCCCCTGGAGCACTACACGAGACCCCATACCCCCTCCCCCCCCCCCAAGAAAAAATCAACCTTTAGAAATTTCAAGATTCAAATTTCTAACAGCAGGAAACTTCACCCCTTTGGTAGGTTTTGCGAAATACTTCTTGAAAGGCAATGTAAAAATTACATCTTGTGTGTTAGGGTAGGGGAGTCCCAAATTCCTGAAACAAAAGTTTTGGAGTGCGCATAACCGGACGAGTCGCAACCCATATCAGGTTGACCTCATCGGTGGGTCTCATGTGACGTTCTAGTCACGTGACCCCATTACAACCTGGGAAGCTGTCCATTTTAGAGCCTTCCACGCCAAGCAGGAATTGAAGGCTGATTCCTATTTTACTTTTAAAATATAGCTTGTTTACAACTGGGGGTTCAGCGGGGAGATGAAGTATACTGAAATGGGTCTGCATACCACACTGTAATTATAGTGATCTCTTGAATGAATGCTCACTAACAAACACAAAATTAGTTCTTAAAAAAAAAAATAACAATAACATAACAATAAAACTTGGCTGTATCCTTTCGACAATTCCTTTTTCATTGCACTTCAAAGATTTAGACGAACTCCTGCATGGCGACGAGGGGTAGCAGTTGGGAATATGTAGATGGTGGGGCTGTTTTTCACAGACGGCGTTTCCTAGTTTCAGCGAGCGGGGGTGGGGGGGGGGGGGGGGGGGGGGGGGGGGGGGGAGGGGGTGCTAGCGAAAATGCTGGCAGTTGTTGGGAGATATCGAATTAAATGAACCAAATGGAGACTCGTACTCAATGAAGGCAAAATTAAAGCAAAAGCATAAAGTAGAACCTACTCGAAAGTGGAAAGTATGGAAGTTCAGTAACTGAGAAGGTAGCAGCAGATTTTTTACAGTGGGATAGACATGTGACGAGGAGTATTTGGGGGTAAATATAAACCTTACGGGGAGAGGCATCTATCTACCGAATCCGCATGAGTAAACTAACTCTGAAGAGGAAACGAATACATAGCCATATGAGAATTAAAGGAAGAAACCGCTTTAGTTAGGTTTTCGTGGGTAAAACAATCTGGGAAATGGAGGTGTACCAGATATAACGTATGGCACCTAAGTTATTCCTCTCAACCAAACGCCTTCAAAGAGCATGGAAAACACGAGAACGAATGATGATGCCACAACAGAGGAGGTACTTAGCGGCGAGCTTGTGTGGATGATGATCAAGGACGGGATAACTTAATGAACGCTGTTATCTTGACAATTTAGCAAAACTCTTGCCAAACCAGGGTAAAAAAAAGAAAGAAAGAGTCATAGATTGTAACATTAATTGGCGGGGGGTGGGGGGATCAAAGAAATTATTTGGGTGGCATTGCGTGAGAAAAGAGAAACTGGGTCTTTAAGAGTACCTTGATGGCACCTACGAGGGGAGGGGGGTCACTGTTGTTCAAGTTGAGGCCGCAGTCGCCGGAGATTAGGAAAAAATTGGGAAAGACGGTGAAAAGGCACATCAAATGTGTAACTTGGCCGTATTGAAGTGCCCAGAACACTTTCTATTAGAATGTCCACAATCACCAGTCTAACGGAGTAAGATTCAGAGTAAGATTCATTATTTATATATTGGAGTTTAACTACACCTTTAACAGCCAGGGTCACTTCGTTTCGGGCAGTTTTACGGGTGCAAGAAGCAATAGAACCCGGAGTGAGCCGCAATGGTGATCAACTGCCAGACACCAGACCCAACTTACTCAACACAAGCATTCACTGAAAACGAGTGCACCATTGACATGCAGTACGCCTTTATTGGTACAGAGTCACCGAACCCCACGTGGGCAATCTGGATTAAATGCACCGCCCATGGACACAACTCAGTTACCTTTGGCAGGGAACAAACCGTGGACCTCTCAAGTTTGAAGTTTAATGCCGTAACCACTGATCCACCGTGCGCCCAATAGTAATAGAATTCATTGGGCGTATATTTTGGGAGTGGGATGGGAGAATGAAGGACATGTGGTTAGTGGGCGAAACCCAGGAGAAAATATTTTCCGGGGAGGGTGCCCTGGGACCCCACCAGTATAGGAGAGGACAGACTCTCCAAAACACCCACCTCAAGGCTACGCACCTAGCTGATGCTCGTGGCATCATTTCTCGGGAAAAAACCACCCCTCCTATAAAAATTTGGCCTGTTGGTTTATGCCAATGTTGGGCATAATCAGATAATTCGAAATATGATTCATATTATATAAATTTTCCAATCAATTTTGTCAAGTGATTTCTTCCTCAGTTGGTAAATCAGGTGCATTGCTAAGGGGGAGCCCCCCCCCCCCCCCCCCCCCCCAATGTCTTGTGGTGACGTATTCGTCGGGATTTAATTCTGACCTGTGTCGCACAAACAGTCATATATGGAGGTCTGCAGCACCCGATTTGGGCTGTTGTCGGCCAGACATGACAAATATGGAATACTATACAGCACGTATTAATTAAATAATTTGCGTGACAACTACTATACATGTTTCAGATTTTTTTTATAATCGGCTAATTCACTTACGAATTTTGAACATGTCTTGAGTTTCATAATGTACCATAATCACGACTAATTAATATTCTAGCTATCTTGGGGCACGCCTTTTGCAAAGGCTAGCTGTGATGATGTGGCTGGAATATTGGTTTTTCGGTCACTTCGTCTTTTTGAACGGTTATAAAAAATATAAACTACATCATGCAGGACGCTAATGTTAATTGTATTTCCGGAAGTTTACCAGTAGTAGAGCATGTGCCCGACCAGCCCAGATTGGCCGGACACCGGAAGTGACATTATGTCACATGACCCAGTGGCAATATGTTGTGCTGTCATGGTAACCCGTGTGAGCGGCCATCTTGTGATGTCATCTGCATAGTGATGCATGGTGTTAGTGCACATGTGCTGTGCGTGTTGTTAGGGTGGTATGTGTTTCCCTCATCCATTTTGTATATTGGAGGCTGCTATCTTGGTTTCTTTGGTAGCATGGGTTTCTTTGGTAGCATGTGGTTGCTATGTTACCCAAAGGCTTATAATAGGACAGGAGAGTGTTCGGAGATGGCCGCTCACGCAGATTACCATGGCGCCACTGGGTCATGTGACATGACGTCATTCCAGGGTCTGGCCAATCGGGGCCGTTCTACCCGATTTATATAACATCATTGAAAAAGGCCAAGTGGCCGAGTGCTCCAGTTACGGGCTAATTTTATTAGCTTAACTTGACATAGTCAAGATAAACTATTGCCATCACGCATGCGGAAGTCTGTTCACATTTTCCTTTAGCATGGGCTACACCCCGCAGTTCTTGTCTGATCGTCACGAAATTTCATATGCAGGTTTGGGGTCATGTCTAGATGACAACGTCCCCTTTTGGTCGCGATCCTGCAACCGGTATGGCTGCCTGAGCCCAAAACCCGAAAACCATTAGCACAGTCCTACAGGTCGTATTTATGAATGGATTTCATTGTAACTTGATAGGATGCCTCTGTATAATGCCTAGATGAGAACGTCCCCTTTTGGGCATGATCTATCAACCATGATGGCTGCCCAAGCCCGAAACCCAAAAACTTTTAGCACAGTCTGCAGGTCATGTTTAATATGGATGGATTTCATTGTAACTTGGTAGGATGACTCCTTATGATCTCTAGATGAGCATTTCCCCATTTGGGCGTGATCTGCCAACCGTGACGACTGCCCGAGCCCAAAACCCGAAAACCTTTAGCACAGTCTACAGGTCAAATTTATTGAGGAATTCCATTGTAACTTGGTGGGTTGACTTCATACAATGTCTAGATGAGAAAGTCACCTTTTGGTCCTGATTGGGCAACTGTGATGGCTGCAGGGGGCCGAAAACCTTTAGCACAGTCTACAGGTCATATGTATGAAGGGATTTCATTGTAACTTGGCAGGATGACTCCAAATAATGTCTAGATGAGAATGTCCCATTTTGATCGCGATCATTCAGCCTTGATGGGTGCCCGAGCCCAAAAACCTTTAGCATAGGCAAAAGGTCATATTTATGGAAGGATTTCATTGTAACCTGTTAGGTTGAATCCATATAATGCCTAGATGATGACATCCCCATTTGGTCGTGATTGGTCAACTGTGATGGCTACAGGTGCCCAAAGCACGAAAACCTTGAGCACAGTCTACAGGTCATATTTATAAAGGGATTTCAGTGTAACTTCGTAGGATCACGCCAGATGATGCCCAGATGAGATTGTCCCCTTTGGTTGCGATCATTCAACCATGATGGCTGCCCGACCCCAAACCTGAAAACCTTTAGCACAGTCTACAGGTCATATTTATGAAGGGATTTCATTGTAACTTGGTAGGTTGACTTCATATAATGTTTAGATGAGAACGTCCCCTTTTGGACACGATTGGGCAACTGTGACGGCTACAGGGGCCCGAAGCCCGAAAACCTTTAGAACAGTCTACAGGTCATAATTATGAAGGGATTTCATTGTAGCTTGGTAGGATGACTCCAAATAATGTCTAGATGAGAACATCCCATTTTGATCGCAATCATACAGCCTTGATGGGTGCCCAAGCCCAAAAACCTTTAGCATAGTCAAAAGGTCGTATTCATGGAAGAATTTCATTGCAACTTGTCAGGTTGACTCCATATAATGCCTAGATGATGGCATCCCCTTTTGGTCGTGATTGTTCAAGTGTGATGGATACAGGTGCCCGAAGCCCGGAAATCTTGAGCACAGTCTACAGGTCATATTTATGAAGGGATTTCATTGTAACTTAGTAGGATCACGCCAGATGATGCCCAGATGAGAATGTCCCATTTTGGTTGCGATCATTGCGATCATTCAATCATTATGGATGTCCGAGCCTGAATACCTTTAGCACAGTCTACAGGTCATATTTATGAAGAGATTTCATTGTAACTTGGTAGGTTTGATTCATATAATGTCTAGATGAGAATGCCCCCTTTTGGACACGATTGGGCAACTGTGACAGCTACAGGGGCCCAAAGCCCAAAAACCTTTAGAGCAGTCTACAGGTCATAATTATGAAGGGATTTCATTGTAGCTTGGTAGGATGAAATAATGTCTAGATGAGAATGTCCCCTTTTGGTCGTGATCATTCAGCCTTGATGGCTGCTCGAGCCCAAAAACCTTTAGCATAGTCTATAGGCCGTATTTATGTAAGGATTTCATTGTAACTTGTTTGGTTGACTCCATATAATGCCTAGATGATGACATCCCCTTTTGGCCGTGATTGGTCAACTGTAATGGCTACAGTTGCCCGAAGCCCGAATATCTTGAGCATAGTCTACAGGTCATATTTATGAAGGGATTTCATTGTAACTTTGTAGTATCGCTCCAGATGATGCCCAAATGAGAATGTCCCCTTTTGGTTGCGATCATTCAATCATGATGGCTGCCCGAGCAATGTAACTTGATAGGATGACTCGTTTTGGAATAATTTCACTGTAACTTGGTAACTTTCGTTGATATGCGTTAACTGTCAGGACCATATACATTAACTGTGAGGTCATATTAACCCACCCCTCAGCTCTTTAGTACAGTGTACACCTCATATTATTTTTATCAAAAACATAGCATACAGGGAACAGAAATGAACATATTCCCAATTATCACAATTCTTGTTCTGGAAAAGCTATCATTGAGAGCTTTCCAGAAAATGCTGTCAGCTTCTGGTCTTATCAGTGTAGGGAGAGAAAAGATACATAATTGATAGGATTATCCTACTCAACTTATTGTGACTTGTACTGTAAAACAAGTGCAACTGTAGGTTGATATCTTCTGCTGTAATCTGATTATGTTTGACACATGTTGACAAATCTAGTTTACATTGTAAATTCTCTTTATTATCTTGCAGTCATGTCAGCTCAGATGACAGTAATTATTGTATATCTTTTAGGATTCCTGTAACCCTTTACCTGTCCAAAAGCTATTTTAAAAGAGAATACTGTCTGAAAAAATTGTAATTTTCAAAATATTTTAACCCTTTTTTACTGATTTTTAGCTCAACTTTGGCAAAGCCAAATTTGAGCTTATGCCATGGCCAGTCGTCCATCTGTCCGTCAACAATTCACTACGGCTCGGGCTAGAGGCCGTATTTATGAACCGATCTTTACAAAACTTCTTGGGTACCTTTGTTATGACCGTGGGACGAGAACAAGTGTTTTGGGGTCCGATCCGAAATTCAAGTTGGCCGCTGGCGGCCATTTTGTACAGACTTAGGTGAAAACAGATTTTTGCGCAGAACTTCCAAATGAAAGTGCTGATTTGAATAATTTTCTGTATGAATGTTTAGTACCATGGGATACATCACATATAATACGGGCTTTTTTCTCGTACGTAAATTATGCAAATTAGACTAACTTTGATGTATTTGGTGTTAATTTCAGCACTGTAAGTGCAAATGCCAATACGGCTCGGGCTAGAGGCCGTATTTATAAACCGATCTTTACGAAACTTCTTGGGTACCTTTGGTATCACCGTGGGATGAGAACGAGTGTTTTTGGGTGCGGTCCAAAATTCAAGATGGCCGATGGCAGCCATTTTGTTCAAAATTAGGTGCAATCAGATTTTTGCACAGAACTTCCATATGAAAGCGCTGATTTGAAAAATTTTTTGTGTGAATGTTTAGTACCATGGGATACATCACATATAATACAGGTTTTTTTCTCGTGCAGAAATTATGCAAATTAGATGAACTTTGATTTTTTCAATGCCACTTACACACAGTAAGTACACATGTCAATACGGCTCGGGCTAGAGGCTGTATTTATCAACCGATCTTCACGAAACTTCTTGGGTACCTCTGTTATCACCTTGGGATGAGAATGTCCAAAATTCAAGATGGCTGCCAGTGGCCATTTTGTACCGAAATTAGTGCAGTCAGTCTTTTGTACAGAACTTCTGTATGGAAGTTCTGATTTGAATAAATTTTTGTATGAATGTTTGTTTAGTAAAATGGAATACATCACATACAGTACGGGTTTTTTTCTCATGCAGAAATTATGCAAATTAGATGAATTTATTTATTTATTTATTGATGTTTAAGGTCACATATTTATGCACAATGGCTAATCATGACCGTGACAGTTTTACGGGTGGAGGAAGCCGGAGTACCCAGAGAGAACCACCGAGCGACCCCAACATCGTAACTCCGCATTGCAGTACAGGCAGGGTTAGATTGGTTGAAGACATGCGTACCATCGACGTGCAGTACGCCTTAGTACACGGCGTCATCGTGCCCCCACATGGGCAATGGGGGTGAAGTGTCTTGCCCAAGGACACAACGCGGTTGCCGCAGGTGGGATTCGAACCGAGGACCTCTCGGCTTGCAGCCTGCACCTCTACCTACTGAGCCACCGCGCCCCCAATTAGATGAATTTTGATTTATTTAGTGCTACTTATACACTGTAAGTGCACATGTCAATACGGCTCGGGCTAGAGGCTGTATTTATCAACCGATCTTCACGAAACTTCTTGGGTACCTTTGTTATCACCTTGGGACGAGAACGAGTGTTTCTGAGTGCGGTCCAAAATTCAAGATGGCTGCCAGTGGCCATTTTGTACCGAAATTAGGTCCAATCAGTTTTTTGTCACAACTTCTATACAGCTCGTATTTATGAACTGATCTTCATGAAACTTCTTGGGTACCTTTGTTTTCACCTTGGGACAGGAATGAGTGTGTTTTGGGGTGCTATGAGAACAAATATTTTGGGGTTCAGTCAGACCCACTCTGGGACTCAAAGATTTCTTTTCTAGTTTAGCATCTGACTCACCCACCTTTACAATACTATACCTATACATTTGTTACAGGCTACGGTCAGTATTTATGTACAGACCGTTACAATACTTTATATGTACCTTTGGTATCAGGTCATTACCTAGATCTTTGTCATTGCTGTGTCACATACTATACATGTACATGTCTTGACAAGTTGAGCTACAGTGTCATTAACACTTTCATTTTTGTTGAAACAGAATTCATAAATGTGTGCATTTTCAAGAAAATCTTCTTTGAAACTACAAAGCCAAATGGTTTGAAAAAACTTAATGTGACTGATGACTGTAACCCCATCTACCAATGATCCTTATTTTAATCTTCATCGGGTTGCAATTATGGCTGCAATTGTGGCTTATAGTTACTATAGAAACCCTATAGGAAATCACGTTTTCATCATCTTCACTGAAAGTACTGAGCCAATGTGAACCAGACTTGGCAGGCATTGTCTATGAGAGGTTCTCTACAACTGTTACTCATTTTATTCATGTTGGGTGAACAAACGTGGCCACCAGAAGCATTCTTTGATTCTGATTTCAATTTTGAAAACTCTTCTCCTCTGAAACCACAGGGCCAAATGTTTTGAAACTTTGCATGGTTGATAACTGGGATACCCTCCACCAACATTCCTTATTTTAATGTTGATCGTTTTGCAAACATGGCCACAATTGTGGTTTATAGTTACTATAGAAAAAACCTATAGGAAATCACATTTTCATCTTCTCTCTGGAACTATTGAGCTGACATGAACTAAAACTTGGCAAGAATGGTCTATAGGAGGCCCTCTACAAACGGTCCTCTTTTTGTTCCAATTGGCTGGAAAATATGGCCACCAAAGACATTCTATGATTCTGTTTGATGGATTCAAATGTTTTGAAACTCCACGTGATTGAAGACTGAGACACCTTCTACCAATGATCCTGATGTAATTTTGATGTAATGTTGCAAACATGGCCACAATTGCAGCTCATAGTTACCATGGAAAGCCTATGTTAAATCACATTTTTATATGTATTTCCAGGTGAGCGATTACAGTAAAAACACAACATACAGGGAACAGAAATTAACATATTCCCAATTATCACAATTCTTGTCTTATTTCATAATCCTTTCATAAACATTGAACATTATCCTTTTCATCAAACACAACACAAGTTAAGCTACAGTGTCATTGACACTTCAGGCCACGAAATTTCACGCGAACGATCGTTTCGTTCGCGGGGTGGTTACGCAAATCTAAAAACCCGCGAACGATGTTTCGTTCACGCAAAAAATATGTGAACAAAATTTTTGAGTCTGAATTCTTTGTTGATCAATGGTATGTCAGCGTGGTACCCTGATCCATGGACCAGCTGTGAGGGCGACTATGGTGATTAAGTCGCCTTACTACTCACCAAGTCCCATTGAAAAAATGTCGGCGCTTTTATGGACTTTTTTACTTTTGTTTTATTCTGTTTCAATCGGATCTTCAAGTCTCGAAGCGAAATTAGGTGACTTGCGGCCAAGTTGCGGGACTCGATAAAATAACCCAGTTTGAAAATAGAATACGTTGCTTGGATGCCGAAAAGTCTCGAATGAAAATGTGCACACACGCAACAGACGTATTTTCTAACACTGTATTTTTATTTCATTTTGCTGATGACTGTTGGCCAGTTTATTTCCCCCAAAAAACTAATGGATTTGAAGCACGTGAAAAAGACAAGAAAAGTTTTGTGAAGGGCACAAGCGTCCACAAGAAGGATAATGGAAAAAGTGCCTACCAAGCAATCATCTTCTTTACATCTGATCCTGTTCACACTTTCAGACTTAAAAAAAATTATTAGCTCAGTAGTAGACTTTGGTCAAAAGTGTGTGTGATGGGAGGGGGGGGGGGGGGGGAGTGAAGAGGGGATGTAGGTGAGGATTGGGGAGTGGTCACAGAGAAGTGGGTACGTACACAGGGGGTGTTCAATCAATAATTACTTTGTGATTTTTTAGCCTGGCATAAAATGCATTATAAATTATAAATGCATTATAAACAACTGGACCTGAAAGTAAGTAATCAGACTTTACAAGAAAAAAAATACAAATTGCAGCAGCTCGAATTGTCACAGGAGCAACTGTAAGTTAAACCTACAAGTTATGTCAACCAGTGAATTACATGTATTTCATCTCATACATGTATCATGTTTTTATTGAGTAACCTTTTGCGTAACCAAATGGGTTACGCAACCCCAAAACACGTGAACAAAAAATGGGTTCTGCAAATTTTTGAAATTTCGTGGCCTGCACTTTCATTATATAAAGACTCAAACTATCAACCTACCCACAGAAAAATGTGGGCAGGCTGAATACGAACATCTAGTTTATTAAGTGGCCAAAAAGCCCTCGGTGATTGATTTTTAACAATTTTCCCGGGGATGCCCTCCACCAGACACCAATAGGAGGGTGACGTTCCCTCCTGTAATTCTATTAGCATCCCACCTCAGGCCTTCGGATATGCCTTCGGGGGTCAGGGGGAGGGGGGGGGGGGGGTGGCAGACTCTTGATTCTCCAATGGAAATAATGCAGACATGTTGAAATATTAGACACTCAAGATGGTAATTCATAGCTTAGGGTTCTTGAAAATTTAGTTGTAATTAACAGCAATGTAGGTAGAGGTTTGAAGGGAACTATCCAAAAGATATGTCGGACTTAGAAGTGGAGACCATCCAAGGTAAAAAAAACGTCAGAGTAAGAGTCATGAGGATTGTAACCAAAATTGGCGAGAGTAGGCCAAAAGAAAGAGGTCTTTGTGTGGCCTGCATGCGTGACAAAGAGAAGCCAGGTTTTGAAGAGTACCTTGACGAAGGCACCTTCGGGTGGGGGCACTGTTGTTCAAGCTGAGGTAGCGATCACTGGAGATTAGGGGGAAATTGGGAAAAACACTGGACCTTAGAATACTTTTTATTAGGACGGACGTCCAAAGTCGTCCCAATCTACCAGAATAAGATTCATTGGGCATAGTATAATGCAGAAGTGAGATGGGACAATGAATGATATGTGGTTAGTTGTAAACACAAAGGTGATGGTTAGTATGCTTGTCGGCGGGATTGTGAAGAATGGGGGAACAGAGTGTCTTCAGGCGTTTCGTCTCAGTATTGGGAGGAAAGATGCGAGGGAATCGGGAAGCAGTTGGGAGTACATAGGTAACAAAGACCTTCTCACCCCTGAGAACCACAGAAAATCAGCGGCCAGCCAAATTGTTATCAATAGTGTATCGACCTATGTATATAGTGTCAAAGCCTCATCCATCTATAGGGTTCGATCCTCTAATACCATGGGCACACAGGACTAACATTTCAAGTATTTACTCGCGCTGAGTCCTAAGAATCTTATAAACTTGTTTTATTGCAGTTGATTGATACTTGACGAGATTGTTCGAACACATTCAGCCAGGCACCTCTACAAAAAAGCGATCTTCTTTTCTTTCAATTACAAGGGCCGAAAGGAAGTCTGGGTGCTCTAGAAACCCTCTCAGCGGATCAGTTGTTTAAAACCTTTCCTGGGGAGGGTTCCCCTGGGTCCCACCAGTAGGAGGAGACGTGCCCATGAACACCCACCCCAGGGCTACGCACCTAACTGGTGCCTATGAAATCATTTTTCAGGAAAAAACTTACACAGCCCCCCCCCCCCCCCCCCTGAAAAACAGTTGGCCCGTTGGCATGCATACGCCTATGTTGGGTATAATCAGAGAATTCAAAATATGATTAATATTATTTAAATCCTCTGATCAACTTTGCCGAGTGATTTCTCCCTCAGAAGATTTATCAGATGCTTGCTGAGGGAGAGGGAGTGACAGCGTAGTGACGTATTCATGATGCCCCCCCCCCCCCCCCCCCCTACAATTTTTCAATAAACTTTCTAGTGATTATATATTCGTCGGGATTTGATTCGAAGCTATCAATTCTCTCCTGCTATTAGTTATATACTTTCTTAAAAGTAGATATGATGCCCCCCCCCCCCCCCCCCCTACAATTTTTCAATAAACTTTCTAGTGATTATATATTCGTCGGGATTTGATTCGAAGCTATCAATTCTCTCCTGCTATTGGTTATATACTTTCTTAAAAGTAGATATGATACTTTGACTTGTGTCGGGTTATCGCGAAAACGGCACCTGGAGTAAACGGCACCAAGTGAGCAAAAACGGCACCAACTGCTGGTGGTGAGAACCGTGCCAATTACACTGGCAAAAACGGCACCATGCATGGATTGGCGAAAATGGCACCAGTTCGGAGAACGAAAACGGCATCAGTATTTAATTCATTTCATTCTGCCTTTTTCTGTCTTTTGGTTTTAAACTGAGTATTTAGTCTAAGCTTGCGGATGCATTTTAAGTTCTCTAATAAATTTGTTGGAAATTGAGCAGTTAAAAATGAGAGGGTATATCTCCCATCCCAACATTCTTAAATGGATTTCTTGTTGTTTAGAAGTGACTTCTAAACATTCAAAGCAAGAACACCCCTCCCCAATCCAGGCCCCCACCCTCTCCCTGGCCCTGTAATCTATCCAACCCGGATTCACGATACATCTCCCTTCTTTATTATTGGCGCAGAAACCAGATCTTGGTGGAGGAGTCTGAATTCAAAGGACGTGCCAAGGCAAAAAATTTAAAAAATGGTCTTTCATGCCATGTTAGGGTGGGGGAAGTCCCAACCCAAGAAATCCGGACTCCTGTGCAAACCCAAAGTAACGGATTTGGGTTACTCTTAACCAATTGCTCCCTCCACACATAATTTCATCAGGCTTGCGCCGACTCTTTATACAAAATGTGTAAATGTTGTAGTCATATATTATATTAACGAGAATAACTCATGGCCAAATGTGTAATATCTTGCATATATTGTGTTCATATTCGATACTATTGTATATGTTACAGTAAATACGTCAAATCAGTAAATATGTATAATTACTGATAATTTCAGTAAATATGTATATTTACTGATTTGGACAGTAATTATACAAATTTACTGGATTTTTTAGTAATTATGTATATTTACTGAAATATTTACTGATTTTTTTTACTTGTTTACTGAAAACATTTTGTCTTGAAATAGTAGGCCATATCTTATCCCCCAACGAAGAAACTAAAGAATAATGATCGTTTTAATGTTTTATTTGACAAATGCAAAATGGTAAAATAACAGACATAACACATTTCATGAGTTTATGAAATTCACATCATTACATAATCAAGCATTCTTATTCTTACAATCCAGATTGGCATGACAACTCGAATTACACAAAATTCTAGCTTTGAAACATTGACAAATGCAAAATGGTAAAATAACAGACATAACACATTTCATGAGTTTATGGAATTCACATCATTACATAATCAAGCTTTCTTATTCTTACAATCCAGATTGGCATGACAACTCGAATTATAAAAAATTCTAGCTTTGAAACATTGACATCGCTTAGTTTGACATCTCTTGGTACCAGCACAGTTACACTTTACAAAACCTTGACCACCACAATTAGATTCCGATTGAACAGCGGATCTCAAGGAGACGACATTGTCAGTACACATATCATTTATCGAAAACAGAGAAGTGGCACACACATCAAACTGATTCCTGGAATATTTGGCATTCAGCATCCCAGCCTTAACTGCTATGGAATACATATCATTGTCTGAAATGTCAGTAACAACTCCAATCAAATTTCTGGGGTGAGTCCTTCCTCTATCAACAGACGGAATTGGCACAGTGACATTATCTCCAACTTTCACCGTTGACATGACGACTTTGCTTTTCTTCACCATTATCTCTGCTTGCTGGAGCTGGGATTCGGCTGCTCGCTTTCGGTTTTCTCGGATTGATTCTGTGCGCTCTTCGATGTCGTCAGTACATTCGTCTGTCTCTGTAGTGTCGTCTGGTGCCGCCTGTTGCTGCAAGACCTGGAGAAGATCGTCTTCTGTCTGTAGCTTGGATATCACCTCATGTGGAAGGCTGGATGTCGTGAGGCCCACTTTGCCATCGGATCCCAATAGTGCTGCGAACGGTGTCCTCTTAATGCCACTATGAAAGCTTGAATTCTTCTGAAACTGAACGAATTTCAAGCCAACGGTCCAGTCGGTTGTGTCGTTGTCTGCTAGCCAAGCTACAAGAATGTCCTTAATGTCACAATTGGAGCGCTCGATGGAACCTTGGCTCTGAGGGTGTCGAGGCTTACCATGCACAATCACAAGGTCTGGCCACAACTCTTTCAACTCTTTGATGATGCTGGCGGTGAATTCCGTTCCGTTGTCAGACTGGAGAATGGATGGAGCTCCTAGAAGAAGGAAAATGTCTAGCAGTTGAAAAGCCACCTCGGCTGCTCTCTTGGAAGTCAGTGGGCGAAGAATAACAAATTTAGTCAGGTGGTCCTGGTAGTTCATAATCCATTTATACTGGCCTTGGCTCATAGATTGCATGTCTATCAAGTCTATCTGGGCGTGCGATCTGAAGTCTTTAGAAAGAATTGGCTTAACAACAACACCTTTAGTAGTAACTCGCTTTCGTTTCTTCTGGCACTGGATGCAGGACGACTTAAATAGACCCAACGACTCTACAGTAATATTGGCATACTTCTTGCAGACCTCTTTCAGCATCTTGTCTCTCCCACCATGGCCTGTTGCAACATGAGCACGTTTGATCACATCATAAGTGTCCTCAATTGAAACAAAATAGCAGGGCTCTTCTGTCGTGTCTGTGCGTTTTCGGATGAGCTTCTTCACATCACCACATTCAAGAACGTCATACTTCTTCAAGAAGTAATACTGGTGAGCTGTCTTTTTGGAGGAATTATTTGCTTCTAGAATGTCAGTTATGGCCTTATCGTACTCTTCCTGGGTCAACAGAACACGCTTGTTTGTCTCGTAAGATTTGTAGAGTTTCTCCTGGAAATCTGCCTTTAACTGAATGTCATCCATTGTAGAAGAATTTGTGGTGATGTGGGAAGAGAACGCAGTTATATACTGTAGTCTACCCCATGAGGCCACATAATGTTTGAACATCAGTGTTTGATGTGATCCACACTTCATTGCAGAACAAATTAGGTGTCATGACAACTGTTCATAAAATTGTTGTGACAGTCATGTTTGATGTGATTCACACTAAACTTATAAAAAACATTGCTGGATGTTCATAACAGGACAAATATGATGTCATAACAACTGTTCAGAAAAGTGTTTTGACAGCCAACCACCACTAATTATATTCAGTAAACAAGTATAAAAAATCACCTGATATTTCAGTAATTATGTATATTTACTAAAAAATTCAGTAAATATGTATAATAACTGATCATTTTAGTAAATATACATATTTACTGAAAATATCAGTAATTATACATATTTACTGATTTTACATATTTACTGTAACATATATATGTGAGAAAAGATGAAGAAAAAAAATTGTAAAAGGGAGACAAAATCAAAGCGACGATCTGCGGAAAATTGAATATTTGATCATGTTACATAGTGTTGTTCTTCTTTTGCCAAGTTTTGGTTGGGTTCCGTTTTCGCCAGTTGGTATCATTTTCACACGGTGCTGTTTTCACCTGTACCCGTTTCACACAAACAATCATAGCCTATATGGAGGGCTGATGTCGGCAAGGCATGACAAATGTGGAATACTGGTACGGTACGTATTAATTAAATAATTTGTGTCACAACTACTACAGTGCATGTATATTTTATTTATTCACTAACGAGTTTTGATCAAGACTTGAGTTTTATTTTCAGCCATAATCACAACTAACTGATATTCCAACTTCCCCAAAACACGTCTTCTGCAGAGGCAAGCCTTGAATATTTAAATTTTACCTGTTCTCAAATGGACCGTCCCAGTTACGTCACTTGTGTATTGCTGCAAAATGGATGCTTTTCCAAAAATACACACAAACTCCCATAGAGAATTAAAAAATCTGTTCATATAATTTTCATGTGAGCTACAATCACAGAAACAACAACGGTGAAGTTAAATATATTACAAGTAATCTGGATCTTAAAACTAAAACATATTTTCTTGTTTTTGTATTATTCTCGTGTTTATTTACCCCTGGGGGGGGGGGGGGGGGTGTTATGAAACAGACAATAGGGCAATCCTTTTCAGTAATGCACACAATATAGTTTTGGGCCTACCTGTTCAATCAAACAATAGGACACTGTTGACACAGATTTATTTTCATTCAGTATGAGCATGAACTCAATGCTTGAGATCTTGTTGCAATTCCTATTAAACAGCAAGCGTAATGTACATTGGAATAGGATTTAGACTTGACACCAGAAACTAGGAAACCTTCACAAGTAAATTTTAGTTTATATCAGCCGAGATATCAGCACTAAGTAACTTCACATCAGCCTTCGGTCTCAGGCTGATATGAAATTACCTCTGGCTGATATCTTGGCCATATGAAACTAACCAAGGCATAACTTTTAAATATTTGGTAGACATTTCCCAATCTCTTATAAGGCAACATATATACACAGAACAATACTCACGTGAGTGGGTTAATTGATATGACACGAGTGCCAACGTAGAATAATAAAACGAGAGGCTGCAGGCCTGGGGTTTTATCTTTCCATGATGGCACAAGTGCCATATCGGTTAACTCATTCACAAGCACTTGTCATTCTGTGTTTATTACTCACCTTCACAGCTAAAAAACAATTAACTTGACAATTTGTTTGACCACTATCAGGAAGTTATTTTGCAACCGGTTCATTTTCTTGTGATCAATCACCTGCTGATGTTTACAAACACATGTGCAATTTGGGGAGAATTCCTGTGGGCTGATTTATAAAAAGGCCAAACATGTGGTATGTATGTTTGTACTATTGTAATACATGCATATTTGAGCTACTTCTGTTCAGTTGTTATCATTATACTGTTAATGATTGGTTTGAACTCTTCCTTCTAAACTTTAGAAGTAATTCTGTACATAAAGATGTTTTTATTTAGATTATTGTCTTTGCGATAGCTTATTAGAATGCAATTGCTTTGTTTAAACTGCAGTGTCCGTGATTGTGCGTCAAATGGAAATTCCAAGTAGGCATGGTTATGTTAAGTTTTGACAGATGATGTGAGCGTTCAAAAATTGTCCATCATTTCATAGAATAGGCATGTAATAAAATAAATTATCATATGTAGATATCCAAATTGTCAAATGTTTTAATTCTTCCATATTTAAGATTACTTGTAGATTCATTTGTTCATAATAGTGTGAAACACATGTACAACAATTGTATCAGGCAAGAGAGATAGAATCATCTATATTGAATTGTCTATATTGAATTGTATTCATTTTTTAATACATTTGTAGAAAATTGGAACGCAACCAGACAGAGAGCAATCAGTTACAATGTATCTTTACTTTGTACTTTTTATCATCTTTGGATCATTCTTCACTCTGAATCTGTTTATTGGTGTGATTATAGAAAACTTCAATCAGCAAAAGAAAAAGGTGAGTAAAGCCCCACAAAGTTGATCTTCTATTTCTCAGGCCATTTTTTGTAAAATTGCATGTGGGCGGGTGGGCGAGCGGTTTTTATTTTATTTTTTATTTTAGTAATTATTTCTTTGGCATCAGAAGTTCATGTTCTTGGTTTGTTTTATGTTCTAGGCCTCTCAATCTACAGAATAGCATGGGTGGTGTATATTTTCGTCCCTTGAATGCATGAAGGCCTTGCAGTGCTAAAGCATTGCAAAGCCTTGTTACACTCGAAGGACAAAGGACAAATTTATAAATTTTTATTAACTGGGGTAAAATATCAGACATAAACCATTTAATTTTTATTTTTTGAAATTTGCATTTGTTATAAGAAGAGAGCATTCAGCAGCCAAAAAGACCAAGCGGGTGGCCCTGAGAAACATATTTTGAACTTTTTAAAATTTTTAATTTTATGTGTATAATGAATATATTATTATGCTCCCTCTTGAGAGAGAATATAATAAAGAGCTGTATGCTTTAATATGTTTGCACGTTACATATTATTTCTGTCCAACATGTTTGCTACTCTAGCTCCACCACTAATGGTTGGATTAAAAACTTTGGGCTTCCTTCCTAATTATAGGGAAACAGATCATGTGGTGAAATACGTTTGCTTGAATATATACAGAGTTATTTGCCCATGATTCAGAGTATTACTAAAAGTATTTCAATTCAACATGTTTGCTACTCTAGCTCCTCCACTAGTGGTTGGATTAAAATAATTTTTGGCATGCATAGTCATGGGGGAACTGATCTTATAGTGCTTAAACAAGAACAGTGTTATTTGGCATTGTTTCATGTAGCGTATTACTAAAAATATTTCCGTGCAACATGTTTGCAACTCCAGCTCTACAATTGCTGGTTGGATTAAAATGATTTTTGGTGGGCATCCACCTAATCATAGGAGAATAGATCCTAATAATGCCCTCACTTAAATATGTACACAGTTATTTGCCCTTGTTTCACATAGGGTATTACTAAAAATATCTGTACAATGTGTTTAGTTCTCCAGTAGTGTCACTGTTTGTTGGATTGAAGTGAATTGTCACATCATTCTACATTGGTATGGGGGAACATATTTCATGACTAGGTGGATGACCTTTCTGAAATGTTTTCAGAGTTACTTCCCTTTGACTAATTCAGGTATTTATCAAAAATATTTTCACTCAACTTTTTGCTGCTTTTGTTCTGCCAATACTTTTGGATTCAAATAATTTTTGGCTTTGTTATATCTTGTCATAAAGGAACAGATCTCATGTCAACAAATATCCTCGCTTTGATATATACAGAGTTATTTTCTCTTGATTCACAGGATTTATACTATAATATGAGCGTGGTTTCTTTGGGTGGCTTATTGTTCCCTATGGATGCTCCGATCTCCATTAAACTTGGCACATGGGTTTATTTGTGCTTATAATAACCACTGAGGGGTTGGATTCCCAAAGAAAGTACAAGGAAATTCCCTAAACTGTGGAGTTGTTTGTTTGTTCTTTCTCTCCTCCAATAGAGATGGTCCTACTGTCACTTGTCTGTTGATCACGCTGTTCATAGCTGTCAGAATTGCCACTGTGGGCTTGAATGTCCCTGCTGTAAAACAAAGATGATCATTCCACATCTCCCATGTAGATTGTTCAGTCATCACCAACAGGTGTATGTGGCTCACATGATTGCTGCTGTGTGTTGGATTTCCTTTCCCTGCTGTAAAACAAAGACAATGTGTATATGCTTATTATTAAAAATATGTCTATCTTGGTATTATGCTTATGCCATGTTTGGCATTGCTCATGTTTATCTTTGCATGAAATTACTCTAACGTAATCATACATATACAACTATTGTTATTAACGATTACAAAATAATTTTATGATTATTATTTACTCACTGTTCATTCATTCCAAATAAACTGGTGGTAAGTAATTAATTGTCATCAAGGAGGTTTATAAAAAGATTAACTCTTTCAACATGAGAGACTGCTTTTCTGGTCCAGCAACACGACACATCATAATTTCATTAAGTAGGATGGCTACTTAGTGAACATGTGTGGTAGAACAATTAATATTTTCAACATGCAGCCTGAAGGCTGCACGTTGAAAATATTAATTGCTCTACCCCCAAATAATGGATATGGACTCTTCCAATTTCTGCCATTTAACTGGCATGGAGGATACCACCAGTGTTCAAAGGGTTAAGTAAGATAAAACAGATTAAGTAACAAAGAAATGTTTTGAAATAAATCAGATGAAATGGATAAACTATTAATTCAGTTGACTCACAAAGCAAAGATCCATGATTTCACTTGTTACCAAAAGATTACTTTATAGCAGACATGTCAACTGGTACTTGAACCGGTAATAATAATAATTAATAATAATTTATTTTCTACAGCGTAAAACCACAAATAGTGCTCTAAAATGCTTGACAGAAAGAAATACACTTTTCTGAAATAAAGAGTCACATCTGTTTTGGTTGCCTCTTACTGAAGTTCAGGAGAATGCTTCAGTGAATAGGAAAGTTTTAAGATTTCTTTTGAAGACATTGAGAGTTTCTGAAATTCTGACACTAATTGGCAGGGAATTCCACAATCTGGGACCCACGATAGAGAACACACAATCATGAGCCTGATTAGATCTGCTAAAAGGTTTAACTAGTTGAATTTGGTTTTTAGATCTGAGACTGCGTGATGGTTTATATACAGTGAGGAGCTCTTGCAGGTAAACTGGAACCAGTTTGTGGATACATTTGAATACTAAGATCAATATTTTGAAATCAATTCTCTGTTTAACTGGAAGCCAATGTAGTTGTCTTAAAACAGGTGTTATGTGTTCAGAGCATTTGGTACCAGTAATTATCCTAGCAGCAGTATTCTGACCTTTTTGAAGCTTCTGAATGAGGCACTGGGCAGCCCCACTGACACTGAATTACAATAGTCTAGTTGTGAGGTGATGAAGGAGTGCACAAGTTTTTCAAGTGCTGACTGGTTAAGATAAGGTCGCAGTCTTCCAACATTACGAAGCTGCCAATAGCATTTTTGACATATTTTATTGATATGGATGTCTAGTTTTAAATTTGAGTCCATAATCAGTCCAATATTCCTAGCTGATTCACTTTTCACTGTGATGTTGTTTCCAACCAGAATTGGATGTAACAGGGAGTGTAGGCATGCAAATCCCAGATATCACTAAGAATTCAGTTTTAGAGTCATTCATTTTCAGTTTAAAGTCTATCATCCATTCCCGCACAAACTTTATGCAAGTTTCCATGTTATTGACTGCGGTGAATGAGTCACTTGGAACAGATGGGTTGAATGTGATGTACAGTTGGGTGTCGTCTGCGTACAGATGATATGATATGCCATGCTTTTTAAGAAGGCGACCCAGAGAAGAAGTGTACAGAGTAAACAAGAGTGGTCCAAGAACTGAGCCCTGAGGAACACCACACTTTAACGTCCTGCTTTCTGAACGAGTCTTATTGATATATATTTGTTGACTGCGACCTTCTAGGTATGATGCAAACCATGATAAGACAGTTCCACATATGCCATGCTGTGTCAATGTCTGCATGAGAATTCCATGGTCGACTGTGTCGAATGCTGCTGACAAATCCAAGAGAACAAGCAGTACAGCCTTACCCTCAGACACTGATTTAACAATGTCATTGTTGTCTCGCAGTAAGGCTGTTTCTGTACTATGGTTGGCTTTATATGCAGACTGGAAGGGCTCTAAAAGATCATTTTCATGCAGATGATTTTTGAGTTGTAAAGCAACAACCCTTTCCAACAGTTTAGACAGGAAAGAGAGGTTCGATACTGGTCGATAATTCTTCAGGTTGTCAGGATCAAGAGATGGTTTCTTGTTGAGTGGTGTAACAAGTGCTTTTTTCAATGGGTTTGGAACAAACCCCTCATGTAGGGATGCAGATATAATAGATGTTATGGCTGGCAGAAGATAATCAATTGTCTCTTTTAAAAGGAATGTTGGAATTTGATCTAGATCATTGGATTTATTGGATGATGATAAAATCATTTTTCGAATATCGTCTTCTGAGACAGAGTGAAAATTAGAAAAATCACTTTTTATGTCAAGATGATCAAACTCTGGTGGTTCACATGATGTGGTATACTATCCAGAATTACTTGAATTTTCGTTATGAAATAATCGCTGAGTTTTTCCAGAATTTCTTCAGTATTCAGATGATCTGGGAGAATGACTTTTGTTCTTTTTCAAGGAGACTATTGGTTAGCGAGAATAGCACCCTTGTATTAGATGTTCTCTTTAATGGTACCACCAGTTCCGTTATGCTCCAGTCGGTACTGGTACTGAAGCTTTTGTCCTGCTGGTACCATTACAAAATTATTTTATCGGGACATTCCTAATTGAACAAGGGTAAACAGGCTACTAATCGTATATGGCACACTTGCATAACGTACTTTTAACTTATTTTTGAATTAACATATCAAAACACTCTACAGGTGCATGTTCTGTCTGTAGCACGACCACGATAAGGCCGACCATTTTGACTTTTCAAACGTGGCATTAAAGACAACGAAAGCGCTGTCATCGGCCACTTCAGAGAAATTATTCTGTGGCAAAATCAAAGTAATCATAAAGCACGATTATCGTGCTTTATGATTAATTTGATGGTGACGCAGAATAATTGGCATGGTGCAATATTTTTATACTGTACCAATGACCCAGACATAGCTGGTGCTAACTCTTAAAATATAGGGCCAAACACAAATTTTGCCCCCCAATCCCCAAAATTTGCATCTAAAACTAAAGAAAACATGTCCTGAAAGGCCCTCCACACTTCGCCCCTACTGCGCATGCGCAGTGTCAAGGACGTTCCGAAATTGGCGCCATTAATCATTCTAAGTTTGGCCCTTCATCAGTTAACATCTGACTGATCTTTGTGCTTTTAAATCTCAGTTTAAATGATGCCAGACACATAAATATTAGTGAAATGGTGATTCTAAGGAGGATAGAGAAGGAGGAGAGGAAAAGAATGTGTGACAGAATATTATCAGGGCTGTAACTTAAAATTTTTTAATGAAATTATGTTAAGTTACCTATTTTCAAGGCAGCAGCCATTTTGTTGTCATTCTGATTATTTAGTTACACTGTTTTTTCAAGTGTTTTCCTCTCTCCCTGTCCTTTAAGTTCCCCCTTGCTATTCTCCCATGCTTTTGGCATAGTTTCTGTAATTATTATTACTAAAATTTCTTGGGAGTTTTAGCTGAATAACAGAATGAATTCTGTTCTTTCCCCATGTTTACGTCTTCACCTACGGGTGGTTAGGCGTTGTGTTCTGCATCTACCATCTGATGTTCTGCAGTTTTTTCCCTGAAAGTCTCTGTTTTGCATCAGATGGTGTATTTTTGGTAACTGATTTCGGGCCTGGGTGCCTGGAGTCTTATTTTAGTGTTTTTACACTCATTGTTTACATTTACAACAGCCCTCTGTGTGAGGGGGGGATTTCTAAAAAATAATATCTTTATGTTATTTTAATCATAACTAGATACATTATTATTGTTCGTAAGTGTTGAATAAATTGTTTAAAATATTTTTAAAATTTTTGTCCACACTTAGGCTTGGGATCCATTGGGGCTCAACGTTACTTTTCAGAAACTTGGGCTGTTCTGAAAAAATATTTTTTCAAAATATTTTGATTTCAATTATTTTTTCTATATTAATGGATCATATTATTATTATGTATTTTGTTTGCCAGGGGTTAGTGCGAGTACCAGGACTTGTTTTCTTTTCACATTGAAAGGATATTGATCAATTGTTTTAAGAGGAAGTCTTCCTCTGACTTTATTATCATTCTATATGTGGTCAGTGTACTCGCATTAACTCCTGTTCTGTATCGTATGATTTCGATGACAATATGGGAAGCGTATGTCACGGTATGTTGTTGGGGATTTGGACACTCCGGTCCATTCCCCGCAGGGTCACTCTACTTTATCAATTTCTATTTCAGACGATCAAGATTAGGGTGATGTATCTGTGATGTCTTCCAACAGTGTGCCTCCGTCGTCACAATTAATGAAGGGCTAGCGGAAAAGTGCTCATGTAATACGCCAATTGCCTAAGAGGACCCTAGTAGGTTTGACGGCCTTTGACGTCCGCTAGCTCGCCCGGTGTAGCGTCCATTCACCGAATGGTTCGGCAGCCGGGTTCGTCCGTTGCGGTCTAGAAGGAATTTTGGGGTGATGTGAGCACTATAAAATTAACTTAATGCACACCCAGTGACGGCGGATCGGAGGGAGAACGGAGGAAGCCTTTTAGTCCGGTTCATAGCTCGTTCCGGTCCATCCGGACGGCAAGCGAAAGAGGCCCCTCTCTCGTTCAACAACATCTGGCCCCAGATGTTGTGGTACAAAATGTGTCGCAAGCGGAGCATACGTCCGTCGCTCGGGACGCTCCGTTGTATAGGCAGTCCGCTGAGACTGCTAAGGCTTCCTCTTCTCGTCAGCGCACACGACCGCACCTTGGCTGCGTGACCGCCGATATATTACCAGCTTCGCCGATCAAGGATTCTTCGGCGACCAGGTCACACCATCCGGCAGCCAGGGATTCGAGACCGATGGACTCCGGACGTTCGCATAGGAAAAGTATGCGGGAGCCATCTGATGCGGAGCTGCCCTCGGCGAAGCAGCGAAAGACTGCGCCTCCGCAGGTCTCGACGCCGGACATTCTTGTGCACATAGCACAGCTTATCGCAGCATCCCAGCAGCCGACAGAAACGGTGTCGGATCGAGAATTATCCGACGGTGCTGGGTCGGTAGCCGGGGACACGAGGCCTGCAGACTCCGGACGTTCGCATAGGAAGTGTGCGGGAGTCAACGTACACGGAGCTTCCGGCGGCAATGCATCGTAAGTCCGCTACTGCACAGGCCTCGGGAACGGACGTGCTTTCCTTAATAGCACAGTTTATCGCAGCATCCCAGCATCAACTGAATCTGTCTCATATATTTAATCCGACGATGCTGGGTCGGGACGCTCCGCGGAAGCGGGTACGGACGTCCGGAAGTTTCATCCGATCCGACGGGATACCGAAAGGGATTCGGAGGATTTCAAGCTTTCCCTTTCGGAACAACATATGCTGCGATGCCGGATAAGAAACTGATAGCGTCGGTGGACTTAGAAATTTTTGGTTCGGTTCAGGGACATCATCCCTCAGTTCCGACATAGTCCAATAATGTCACACAAACTTTCGAATTATTGAACGACGCTATATATATTATTATTTTATGCTTGCTATCCAAGCATTTCTGGTTTCTTGTTCGAAGAGTTATGGAGATGTCTTTCAAAAGTGTGCCTCTGTCGTCATAGTTAATGAAGAGTTAGCGGCAATAAGTGCTCATGGAATATGTCTATCACTTACGGAGTGACATTCGCTAGCTCACCCGGTGTAGCGTACATTTATCGAATGGTTCGGCTGCCGGGTTCGTCCGTTGCGGTCTAGGAAGGAGATTTGGGTGATGCGAGCACTTTAATTACTTTAGTACTCACCCAGTGACGGCAGATTGAGGACAGATTGGAGGAAGCCTGTTAGTCCGGTTCCTGGCTTGTCCAGGTCCGTCCGGGCTATGAGCGAGAGAGGTTCCTCTCTCACCCAACAACATAGGGGACCGCATGTTGTGGTTCAGATATTTTACATTCGGAGCATATGTCCGTTGCTCGGGACGCTCCGTTATATTGACAGTCCGACAGACTGTCTTTAATGCTTCCTCATCCTCACAGCAGGGCACACGACCGCACATTGGCTACGTGACCTCGAGTATCCGATCAGTTTCGGCATTCAGTGATTCCACGGCGAATAGGTCGCGCCATCCGGTAGCCAAGGGACACGAGGCCTATACACTCCGTTCGCTCGCATATTGGAAGTATGCACGGGGTAACGATCACGGAGCTTCCAGCGGCAATGCATCGTAACACCGCTTCTCCTCAGGCCTCAGTGACGGACGTGCTATCCGAGTTAGCACAGTTGTTTCGCAGCATCCCAGCAATTGACAGTTTCTCGGTCGAATCAGGAATTATCCGACGGTGCTGGGTCGGTGCGGTCCGCGGTTGCATCAGCTACGGACGACCGAACGCTTTATAGGGTCCGACAGGATGGCGAAAGGGATTCGAAAGATTTCGAGTTTTCCCTTTAGTAGTATCGGAAGATGCCTTTCATATCTTCTGGCATTATCTTCCAGTGATTATTATTTCGGACTTCATTGCTGCGATCTTGGATAAGAGACTTATAGCGTCATTGGACTCGGATTTTTTGATCGGTACAGGGACATTGTTCCTGGCTTACCGACGCAGTCCAATATTGTCATTACAACATGTGTTTTATTTTTCGACGCTATATATATATATATATATACAAGCCTGCTACTAAGCATGATAGTTTAGTTTCTTGTCCGCGTTGCTCATTTCTGCCATTTTATCATTTTTACAAATAGTTTATTTTGGCAGAGCAGGGCATACCGAGAGTTCATATGCGTCTAGACGGTGTGATTAAAGACTGCATATATTCTTTTTCGCCGTTTATGTCTTTTCCAATTTCAATGTTGGGAACGACATTATGTATAGTAGACTTAACTTAGACGCTTTATTATACGTAATCCGCCTTACTGAGGCGTTATCATTACGTCTTTAAGAAAAGATTTACGGGATATTATTCTCAATGTAATTTCTTTTGAGGGCAGTAGTTTGTTCACGTATAACTCCGCCCTTCAGTGGCTGATTGGAGTTGGTTAGACGTGACGCAGCCCTAGCTACATCCACACGCGTGGATAGTAAGGTTAAGAACTCTCTCAGAGTCGCTTCGTTCTCGGAGGAGCTTCTCTTCGACGGCAACTTTCCGGCAATCCAGGAATTGCTCGATTTATACGTTCTCTTGTCTATCTAGTGTTACAAGAGATTCAGACTGGGGCAAACATTCGGTGGTTGACTCAGAGAGTGCCGCCGCAGTTGCCGGACCCGAGTGTGGCTGTTATGACGGTTGCCAGTCAAACAGATTGGGATATAATACTGATCCCTACGGATTCGAAGTGCCAGGGTCTTTGGGTTCCGCAGTCTTTTAGCAATCAGTTTAACTTCCGCGGAATAATGTTTTTTTAGGCTTGCTTTATGTCATTGCATGAACATTATTCAGAAACGCATGCCCAAATTCCTGTCCTTTAATTCGACAGTAGTGGCGTATCTCCGGAACCAGGGAGGCACTCTTTCGTTTCCGTTATTCAATTTAATGGAAAGAATCCGTCTGTTGGTTATAGTACACCAAGTTCAGTTTTGGTCCGTCATATTCCGGGTCGTCTGATTGTTTTATCGGACTCCCGTTCTCTTACGGGTCGCTTGTTGCTGTCAGAATGGACTCTCAACAAACAAGTATTCAATCAGATTTGCTATCTATGGGAGCGCCCAATGATGATTTATTTATGACACAGCTTGCTAATCAATTGCAGACGTATGTGTTGGCTTGTCCAGATCTCTGAGCTAATAGTGTTAACGCTCTATTGATCTATAGGACGGAATGATAGGATACGCGTATCCTCCGGCGCTGTTGTTTTAGCAGGTATTGCTAAGATAAACAACCACTATACATTTCTGTTGATAGCATCTCTATCTTCACAGAGATCATGAGTAATTTACTCTCTTGTCTACTGTGGGTCTTAACGTGAAATCTTCCTCTATGTGAGGATCTTTTTTCACTGGGTAAATCGTGTCATCTTTATCACAACCAACAAGGTCGCAACCTTCATGTATTCCGTTGTGTGGTCCGTATTGCATTGTAAGCACTGTACTGGACGAGCTTTGGACGCGATTTCTTACTATAGGAGAACCTCTTCTTCGCTATTCTATGCGACTAAAGTGGAGGCTCTTCCGTCGTGGTGTAGGGATCATTATGTTCATATTGTTGATCCCTCCATACTATTCATTGCTATTTTTTAGTATACTTGTTTCACAAGATCTACTGCAGCCTGTTATTATTTAGGTTATAGGTTTATGTTACCTCATACCTATGCACTCTACGATAGTTTACAATTGAGTCTTTTGTCTCTTTATCTAAGTCAGTTAGTAACTTTTTGATAAATAGACTTAGAATCTTTAGATTAAATTCCTATACGGATTTTAACTTCGGTTCTTATTTAGCTAAGTAATCATTTGAGCCTCTGGAAACAGTAGTTTTCAAATTCTGACCTTTTAGACAGTAATTCTGTTGGTTTCTCTTTTACTGTAGAGTCAGTGAGTTTCATGCACTATCGATGGATGATTTTCACTTTCATAGTTTCGGAATCAATACTTCCGTTACTATTTAGGTTGGATTGTTGCATAAGAGTTAGGCTCCTATTATCCGGAACCTATTATTTTAAGGTCCTTCTGTCTTCGTATGGACATAGGCCTTTACTCTTTCCGGGTACAGTTTATGTATTTATAAACAGATATCTGTTTATTACAAGGGCGTAAGCTTCTTCTGTCTTTGATGTCTAGTAGAAGGACGTTACGCTCCATTTTATTGTTAATGGATTCTATTAGCTATCGGTACTGCTTATGGTATATCATTGACTTAGCAGTTGTGCTTAAGATTTCGGCTCTTGAAGTAAGAGTTCTTCTACTTCTTGGGCTTACATTAATAGTGTCGCTATTATAGATTTTTGAAGGCCGCTCATTGCGCTCAGCCATCCACATTCATGAATTTTATCTTAGAAATATCGAGTCAATTTCTGGAGGCCTCTTTTGTTAGGTCTATTATCTACTGCTCAGAATGTCATTCACTTAACAGTTGCTACTATAGCTAGGTAGGCTGTCTGTTTCGGCAGTGTCTCCGTTCGGCTGCCCTCTTCGCTCTGGGCTATTTGACCCAGGGCAAGAAAAGGGGGGGGGGAGGGTGTTCCCTTGGGTCACCTGTTTTACTATGAAAACAAGGGGATACCTCCTCCGGAGTTAGTAATTCTGAGCTGTTATTGGGATGGTTGTTTAGTGAGAAGTTTAAGTTTTTAAAATTCATTCAAGTCTTAGTTTTTAAAGTATAGCTTTTGAATATTGCATATGTCAACGGACATGATTATGCAATTCTCAGACACTTTTAGGAGTATAAGAGTCTCTATTCTCTAGACTTACTTTATTATTGGCTTACTTTAAAAAATTATTAGTATAAGGATTATATTGGATATTAATAGAGTACATGGATGTATGAAGCTCAATTTTGGAAGGTGTTGTATCTTTCTAATTTATCATAAATAAGAAAGATACATGTAAGGCCTATTACTTCTTTTCCCTACAGGGGATGACTCTATTTTATTTTATTGAGCGTATTCCATTTTGCTCTATGTCCTTGGCCCTCCAGCCTTTTTACTATTCAGCTATGTCTGGGTCATTGGTACAGTATAAAAATGTTAAAAAATTTATAGTAATTTATATATTTTTTATACTTACCAATGACCCAGACGGGGATGGCCCTCCCAGGAGTTGGGAACTCTTGCCTCCCCGCTGAGTACATAGCGCTTACCAGGCACTGGTTATTAGAATGATTAATGGCGCCAATTTCGGAACGTCCTTGACACTGCGCATGCGCAGTAGGGGCGAAGTGTGGAGGGCCTTTCAGGACATGTTTTCTTTAGTTTTAGATGCAAATTTTGGGGATTGGGGGGCAAAATTTGTGTTTGGCCCTATATTTTAAGAGTTAGCACCAGCTATGTCTGGGTCATTGGTAAGTATAAAAAATATATAAATTACTATAAATTTTTTAACTTTCATGCTATCTTTCGGACAGGGGTGGCTTAAACGCGAATTTCTCCCATCTGTGATATGTCATCCAATTGTTGATTTGTCCTGGTACTGGTACCAGTTTTGGCAGGACAGGCTCTGTCCCATTCCAGTACCAGTTATGTTGGTATCAGCGGTACATTGACATGCCTGCTTTATAGGTGTTAATTCCATCTCGCCTGTGTCTTCCGACAACGATTTTATCGAAAATGATGCACTGAATTAATAAACCACAAAACATTTGAGTCCTACCAAAAGTGTATTTTAGTGCCAAATTTTGGTGCCAAATGCTGTATTTTTGGTGCCAAATATTTTTCCTACAATTGGCAGAGTGGTGGCCGAGTGGATAAGTGCACTGGTCTCTCATGCCAGAGGTCCCGGGATCGATCCCTGGTCGGGGAAAGTTCTCGAGGTGTTCGAACACCCTCTCTCAGCATCAATTGTGGGGTTGATGCTGTCACAGCATACCGTCCCATCGGGTGGGGACGTAAAATGGCTGTCCTCTGTGCGGAGAGAGACACACTCTGTGCAGGCTAAAGATCCCTTCGTAGTATTCGAGAAGAGCTAGGCCATGAAGTTGCCACTATGAAGGTCATCTCACACATCTACGCCATTGGGCCAAGGAGAGGTGTTAATATAAGTTGCATAACTTGTTCTCCAATTCTTGTAAAACAAATAAGATAAAATAAAATAAAAAAATTGGCCCCCAACACTGCAGCTGATGTTAACATATTGAATCAATTAATCCCTAACTGGGGGCGCGGTGGCTCAGTTGGTAGAGGTGCAGGCTGCAAGCCGAGAGGTCCTCGGTTCGAATCCCACCTGCGGCAACCGCGTTGTGTCCTTGGGCAAGACACTTCACCCCGATTGCCTATATGGGGGCACGATGACGCTGTGTACTGAGGCGTACTGCACGTCGATGGTGCCCATGTCTTCAACCAATCTAACCCTGCCTGTGCTACGGTGCAGAGTTCAGAGTTACGATGTTGGGGAGCTGACAGCTGCTCGTCGTTGCTCGGTGGTTCTCTCCGGGTAATCCGGCTTCCTCCACCCGTTAAACTGTCATGGTCACGATTAGCCATTGTGCATAAGTATGTGACCTTAAACACCAATAAATAATAAATAATCCCTAACTCCTCTTATTAGTATATACTATGTTGGGATTTTAACTCAGTTATTGAATCTGCACAAGTTAATACAATTTATCTCCACATAAATAACTCAGTAGCAATACAAAATATATTAGACATCATTAGCCAACTAGATTTAAAACTCTTAAAATAAGCTACCTTTGACTTTTTAATTGCCAAGACAAAAATTGAAATACATGGAAATTCAAATTTTTTTTCTCGATTTAATGGGATTATTCCATTAATCCATCTTCAGTTAAGTGGGACCTAATGTACTTCACATTAATTTTTAGCTTAACTTGACAAAGTCAAGATAAGCTATTGCCATCACATGTGCGGAAGTCTGCTAGTCTGTTAGGCTGTGAGTCTGTTCACATTTTCCTTTAGCACAGGCTACACACCGTAGTTCTTGTTCGATCATCACAAAATTTCATATGCAGGTTTGAGGTCATGTCTAGATGAGAACGCCCCATTTTGTTCGTGATCGGTGAACTGTGATGGCTGCCCGAGCCCAAAACCCCAAAAAACTTTTTAGCACAGCCTACAGGTCGTATTTATGAAGGGATTTTATTGTAACTTGGTAGGATGACTCTGTATTATGTCTAGATGAGAACATCTCCTTTTGGTCATGATCTGTCAACCATAACGGCTGCCCAAGCCCAAAACCCAAAAACTTTTAGCACAGTCTACAGGTCATATTTAATATGGAGGGATTTCATTGTAACTTGGTAGGATGACTCCATATGATGTCTAGATGAGAACTTCCCTTTTTGGCCACGATCTGTCAGCTGTGATGACTGCCCGAGCCCAAAACCCGAAAACCTTTAGCACACTCTACAGGTCGTATTTATGGAGGGATTTCATTGTAACTTGGTAGGGTGACTCCATATAATGTCTAGATGAGAACGTTCCCTTTTGATTGCGATTGGTCAACTGTGGCCGCTACAGGGGCCTGATGCCCGAAAACCTTTAGCACAGTCTACAGGTCATATTTATAAAGGGATTTCATAGTAACTTGGTAGGATGATTCCAGATAATGTCAAGATGAGAAAGTCCCCTTTTGGTAGTGAGCATTCAACCGTGATGGCTGTCTGAGCCCAAAACCCGAAAACCTTTAGCATAGACTACTGGTTGTATTTATGAAGGGATTTCATTGTAACTTGGTAGGATGACTCCATATAATGTCTAGATGAGAATGTCCCGTTTTGGTCTCGATAGGTCAACTGTGACGACTACAGGGGCCCGAAGCCCAAAAACCTTTAGCACAGTCTACAGGTCGCATTTATGAAGGGATTTCATAGTAACTCAGTAGGATGATTCCAGATAATGTCTAGATGAGAATGACCCCTTTTGGTAGCGATCATTTAACTGTGATGGCTGCCCAAGCCCAAAACCCCAAAAACCATTAGCATGGACTACTGGTCATATTTATGAAAGGATTTCATTGCATCTTGGTAAGATGACTCAGTATAATGTCTAGATGAGGACATCCCCTTTTGGTTGCGATCGATCAACCATGATGGCTACACAGGCCCGAAGCCCAAAAACCTTTAGCACAGTCTACAGGCTGTATTTATGAAGGGATTTCATTGTAACTTGATAGGATGACTCGTTTTGGAATAATTTCACTGTAACTTGGTAACTTTGGTTGACATACATTAACTGTGAGGGCCACCTTACCTACCCCTCAGTTCTTTAAATAGTACAATCAACACCTCAAATTATTTTTATTGAAGACATCGCATACAGGGAACAGAAATTAACATATTCTCAATTATCACAATTCTTGTTGTATTTCATAATCCTTTCATAAACATTGAATATTATCCTTTTCATCAAACACAACACACAGGCAAGTTGAGCTTCATTGACATTGACACTTTCATTTCTTTAATTCTTCTATATACCTGTCTTCTAAAATTCCAAAATTGCCTATAATTTTGTCTCAGAAAGTTCTGAACATAGTGCTACATGGTATGCAAGATTTAGTTTAAACAATATTTATATTTTATCTGCAAGATTTTGTTTTCTGCATCACTACAGAAATATCTCCTCCATTTTTATTTTTATTACAGTCAGGTGGATCTCTTGAAATGTTCATGACAGAAGACCAGAAAAAGTATTACAAAGCCATGAAGAGAATGCAGTCCAAAGCACCACAAAAATCTATACCTAAATCTAAGGTAAATTATTTTACCCTAAGAAGTATATATGTGGAAATGGTATTTTGCCTGATGGCCTATTTTGTTCCTCACTTTGTAAATTATGCCAAATTCAGAATCTAAAGTCTGATTCCTTGATTTAAGAATCAAAATCTGCTGAAGTTTAAGACTGTTTTAGAATTCCCACTCTCTATCTAAGACCCTTGTGGTGGTGGAGAGATATTATCTCCATTAACCACTGGTCTCCTTTATCTCCAGACTCTCTACAAGGGAAGACAAACACTATAATGAGGCCTAACAGTTAGATTTGAAGTTTGTGTGTGTGTGTTGGGAGGGGGGGAGTGGTGTTGGTGGGGTATACTGGAAACAGCTTTGCATCCATCTGCCTGTCTGTCCATCTCTCCATCCAGCTGTGGACATAATTTTAGCCAGAGCTTTTTTCAGTCATTTATGGATCAATATTTTTATGCCCCTGATATGAAAAACAGTTGCCGTCTGTCACGAAAAGTCCTTGAGAAATATATTCTGGTAATTGTTTGCCCTGTTTTACTCAAAATGTGTACTTCCTAGTTTTTTTTGTTATTGTATAAAGTATGTTATGTATACTCTGAAATAATACCTGTCCTGAGATTGAATATAGGGAAGCTTTCTATGAGAACTGCTTCAGGATCAATGTCACAAACAGATATCTGTCAAAATAAAAAATAAAAGCAATCTTGTCTAATGGTTATCCTACATGTTTTCATTGGTAATGTATGTCAAAAATGGAATTGCCTTTTGAATAAATGCTAATTGTAATTGTTGTCCTTGAATGACATCCTATGCAGCAACATGGGAGTAAACAGTGTTTATACGTAGGTCTGAAATTCTTGAAAAAGTATGTCAGTCTGGAAAATGTCTTGAAAAGTATGGAAAATGGGGCATTGAAGCTATGAGGATAATTTTGTGTCAAACCATAAATCATTAAAACCCCTCGCTATTTAATACTCTTTATTTACTTGAACAAAACTCTATATTTGCAAGAAGAAAACGAATGTCGGGCTCTATTCGCCGTTGACAATAGAATATGTTTGAGGTGTTGTTACTAGGGTTTAATATATTCCCCTGGTTTTCTAGGGACTGGGATTGGGAATGAATTTACCCTCAGAATCGGGAATCAGGTAATTTCCTGGGTAATAGCAAGTAAATTTACGAGAATAACAAGACGTATTTATTTTCATGAAAATGAACATATTTTATTAACAAATATGCCATCTCCAAATGGAAAAGTTCTTTTCCTAAGAGAAGGGTGAAAACGAAAACCCACTTCAGTCTCATCTTCATTTTCAGAATCACTAGTATTGTCACTACTACCTGCAACATCAAAACCCTCACCACTGCCATCACCAGTCTCTTCTGCTTGAAGCATAGGAGACTGGTAAAGGCAGTGAGGGGGAGGGGTGATGTTGAAGGAGGTAGTGAATCATGATACTAGTGATTCTGAAAATGATGTCGAGTTTGAACTTTGAAGAGGATGAAGACATTGCTGTTGGATTGGGGAGTCCTCCAGAACTGCTTGAGAGATACAGTGTGATTTGTTGAAAAAACTTTGTCAGGAATGAGGACTGTAAAAAGTTTAGGCATGGAAGGGCTGGCAAAATGTTTCAAAGTTATGTTGGGGCGGTATTTCAATTTGGAAAACTTCAGTTCAACACACAAACAATGCCATTTGATTCCTAGTTCCCTGCTATAGATTTCCTGGGTATTGGGATGGGCTTTCCAATTCTGGGACCCTGAATTCCCATTCCCAGGCTTAAACTCTAGTTGTTACATATACGGAATTAGAGATGGATAACCAGTCTCATGGTTCTCATTTATGGAAAATTATGGAAACATTATTTGCATCTGAAACAACCAACTAGTTTTAAAAGATATCAAAGGTGCAGGAACCAGTTTATCAACTCACATTTTGTCACCTTATATGTTCAATGTGATGGCATTTAAACTTGCTGAAGTTCGTGGTTGTTATCTTGGATGTCAAAAAGATGTATAGAATTAAATTGCTTCCGTGGTAATAATATTTATTTATGTAGATGTGGCAAAGTGTTTTTTTCTGATCACCGGACAAATGACACAAAGTACAAGCAGTAGGATACCTTAGATTAAAGTTGGAATAAAAAAGCTTTGATTTGGACCCTGAACAATTCAGACATCGGATGTGGACAAGCCAGACCTCAAGCCTTTCAAACATAGACCTTAGTTCATTAGGCTATTGGATGATTTGAACCATGGATGATTTGGACCTCAAGTGTGGACAATTAAGACCTCAAAACATTCATAGATAGATCTTGAATGATAAGGAACTTTGACATTTAGGACCCTGGATGATTCAGACCTTTAAAGTTTCAAATATAGTCATTTGTATATTTTATAAATAAATTCTTAGAGTAAATAAAATTATATAGAGTTTTGATATAACAAGGAAAATGTTTAATAATCTCTAGTCAGTGGTAGAGCTGAAAGTATGCTTCAATTTTACAGTTGCATTCAGAATATTTAAAAAAAGGTTTTGATTGCTTTTCTTCAGAGCCTGAACAGAATTAATTGTGTTTTGTTTATTTTTGGTTGGGAGGGTGGTCGTTCTGTGGGTGGTGGTTAAGTTCAGTCTCCGCTGTCTTGCTACTTATTGAAATTGTTAGTATATTAAATGCAAATTGCTCACCAGCAGTGCATTAAATGGTATCCACTTGTACATGTAACAGTTATTTAAACAAAACAAAACAATTTCATCATCCAAGGTGGGAATTATGTCATGTACATGTATATATTACATTATGAGTATGCTCATTCATAGTTTCTTGGAGATCATATAACATTCGAGGAAAGGATGACCAAGTCTGTTCATACAAACCAGCGTTAGAGTAAGAGACACAATTACTGATGCACCCATGGCTTGAAAAGGTATGAAGATTTTGAGTTCAGAAAGTGTAAGAACTCTGAATAAAGCAGTACTTATATGTCATGATAGAGTAGAACCTTGTTAATTGAATAGCCACTTTGTGAGTGAAAAGTATTCAATTAACAGGAGTGTTCAATTAATGGGGATTTGGTTACTTTCCTGTATTCTGGAGATAAACTGAGCATTTATATTATAAAATCTTCTTTGACAAAGCTCATGGAGCTCTGTCAAACAAGATATAATAGATTAAATCCCTGTATTGGATGTATTATTGAATGTACTGAACTTTTAGCCTGTTCCATTAGGCCAATGTGACGTATTGGCTAGTGATTACTGGTAAGAATCAATATTTTTCTTACCTGCATAAAAGTGAATATTTCGGTTACATTTAGAGGACAACAGAATCACAACCTTCAGATGGGAGAACTTATCCCATTGACCAATTAAATCTTCATCTGCAGTGATAAACCTTTATCAAATGCAGGTGTAACCATTGACCATTTAAATGTTCAACTGCCACGATAAACCTTTATCAAATGCAGGTGAAGTAATAATACTACACTATGCAGTAATCACATCCCCGGCACTTCAGTTGAAGTCCCTGATAATTCAAAAAATTAATCCTTTCACATTAACTCTCGCCAGTCCCAGCATGATCCTAACAACCTGCACATAATAATGACTGCAAAATGACCTGTTCATGCCCTCAAGTTACCGATTCATGACACCCTCTCACAGGAACATAGCAAACAGCAGTGACCTCTGGCTTTTATGCTGCTGAAGAAGAAAGCAACAGTTCAAAACTAATTTGGCTCAGTAAAGCTTGACTTAGCAACACAATAGCCTTTGAACTTGGGCTAACCTCCATTAAATATTATATTTTATTCAACAAGTTGCATCAGTATTGGAAGTCACTATTGTGGAACTACTGTGGAACTCAGTTAATTGGATATTTCTGAGTTATGTAACCTTGTTAATTGCTTATGTCTTCAAAACACCAGACCATTTACCATACCTCCAGTACAAATTTTATCTGTTAAACTGCATATGTGTTAAAGCGTTAATTCCTGTTAATTGAATATAAACTTTTATCAAAGAATTACTTTGACAACCACTACATTTCCCTCTTTTTACAGCCCTATTCAGCCACAGTACATCCCCTATATATAGAATAGACGTATAGTGTTTTCAAATAAAAAATTTATTCTGTGAGTAGGATTAAGAATGAAATCACTAAGCCTTTGGCGAGTCGGTTTCATTCTTAATTTTACGAGTAGAATAAATTTTTTACATGAAAACACTATACGTTTATTTTGTTTATCTCATAAATCTTTTACAGGGCAGTCGCAGTGAAATCGTGCTGTTACTCAATACAAAACACAAGACATGTGGAGCACATTGGCCCAATTCAATCTCCAATCAAAATTACCCAAAATATACAAGGTGCAGTGATACATTTCTGTCCAAAAATAATTCCCCTACGAACATGAGCTAAACTTGCAAAAAAAACTTTATTAAATGAACAATGTGTAGTGTTTTCTGCTGGCATTGTGTAATATTTTCAAAAAGGTTTAAAGAAAACAACAATTGAACTGAGCAGACGACATGTGCATTTGTTTATTTGCACTTTCCTATTTTGGAAAATGAAACATCAATCATCATGCCCCCCGCCTTTCACAATCAAACTTGTATGCTTTTCAGTGTATGGATTCGATTTCTTTAAATTGTGTTTTTGTTAATTGTAGTTCATTTTATTGTTAGGCAGAGTTGAAATGTGTCATATATTCTAAAACTAAACATTTAAGTGACAGTCAGCGTTTGATAAACTTCAGTTCATTTTGTCTTCTACAAGCGTAAAACAGGTCACGACAATACAAATGTAGTGGAGGTCATAGGTCAGCAAGTCCGTCTCTACTATAGGAAAAAATTCTTTCATTGTCAAACCTACGGGGAAGCTTTATCACCCTACTAGGTGAATAAAGTAAAAAAAAAATTTTTTTAATTTTTTACTTTTTTTTTGTTTTTCATATTTCTTTTATTCAGATATCCATTGTAAACAGAAAAGAACAGGATTGTATACATGATTTCTCATACATATGGCAAAATTATAAGGAATATTGATATTGGTACACCACTAGTACACTGAGAAGCACAAGTGAAAATTTATCCAAGGCTTTTATTGTTCGAATTAATGGCCATTTATGGGATAAAGACATTGATTCTATTGTATCTTGTTTGACAGAACTACATGAACAAGCTATAATAGAATAAATGCACAGTTTATCTTTAGAATAAAGAAAAATCCCCAAATTCATATTAATTGTAATTGAATACAATTAACTGAATATTTTTCATTGCCAAACTGGTGATTCAATTAACAAGGTTCCACTATATTAGAACTATTGAAAGTGATGCTACTGATTAACTTCTCATAAACCACTGAGCCAAATTGAACCAAATTTGATATGCATGTTTCTTATCATATGTCAATTCAGGTTTGTTGTTGAAATAAAGGCACCAAAAGGATATAATTCTGCTCACACCCTACAAATTTTTGTCAAAAATCTTCTCCAAAAGAACTAATCAGAATCTTTTGATACGTGGTACACAACATCCTTAGAAGAAGAGTCAAATTCAGATTTGTTTGATATAAGTTCCTGGGTTCATATTTGGGCTCTCTATGGGAAACCAAGTTTTAACTTGGTGCAGTATGAGGAAATGTATTTAAAAATCTTCTTCAGATCTATGAGCCAAAATCTCTTGATATTTGATATATTGCATCTTTAGAGGTTCAGCTTGAAGCTTTTCAAATAAAGTCCCTGTATTGATATTTAGCCTCCCTTTGGAAACCCAAACTTTATATTAGTGCATTTTGAGGAATATTCTTTAAAAACCTTCTTCTTCAGATCCATCAGTCAGAATACTTTGATATTGAGTATGTAATATCCTTAGTGGGGTGAGATTCAAATTTGTTCAAATCAAGTCCCTGGGTTCATATTTGACCCTCCCTATGGGAACCCAAATTTTAACTCGGTTCAATATGACATTTTTTTTTTCATCATCTTATTCAGACCCATCTGTCAGAATCTTTTGATGATTGGTTTATAGTATCCTGGGGGTGGGGATGGGGGTCAGATTAAAGTTTGATCAAAATCAAGTCCTTGGTGGGGGAGGGGGAGAATATTTGGATATTTGGGCTCCCTATAGGAACTCTCACATAGTGCAATATGAGGAATATTATTTAAAAAATCTTTTTCAGATCAACCAGTCAGAATCTTTTGATATTTGATAAGCAGCATTCTGAGGATGTTCAGATGCTAGTTTGTTCAAATAAACTCCCCGGTTTCATATTTGGGAGCCCAGATTTTAACTTGTGAGGAAATTTATTTCAAAATCTTCTCCTTCAGTAGAGCATGGAGGTTTTTCAGTTTTTGGGTTCGGTTTTCGTTTTTGCCACAAACCGAAAAACCAAACCGACAGGCGCCAAAAAATAGGCAATATGGTTTTTACATACGTTGACGTTAAACTTCTAAATTTACAATGACCCCCTTGTAATCGCATTTTGAAAATGACAGCGAACATCAGCAGAACGGGCAAATCCAAAAGCGATTATTTTCGTATAATTATGTCCGCGTTTTAGTTGCTCCCATGTATATGGCGCACCCAATATTTTCAGCCAAAATACCTACCCTGTGACTATTACTTTTGTATAAGTCACACCCCGACTGTGAGAATAGCCTGTGGAGCCTACACAAGAACGCTTTGTGGCCAGTGAGTGTAGGCTTTTACTGCATGAAATTAGGTAAGTGTCGGAACACGTGAACATTTTTTTTTTTTCATTTTTTTCATTTCAGTCACATTTATCTCGTATTAAATGCATGAAATAAAATAATAATCAAAATTATATAGGGTTATTTACTTTGACCATTTATTCCCCATGTGATATGCGTTGATGCCGTAAATCCATTTCATTTTGCACATAACAACATTGGGGAGAGATCATACTCAATCTTTGAAAGCAGGCGAGAGGTCCAGTGAGGGATCGAGGAACAGGACAGTGAATGGAGTCCCTGTATTATGGCGATGTTAAACATTATAACAGAAAAGTTACAAGTGAAAATTATTTATTTTATCGAAATTAAAACTGAACACAAAATATAACAAAGCAGGTATCAGGATTTTGATTCAGGGAGGGTGGGGGGTGCTAAGTAAGATGTGGGGGTCCAAGGTCGAGATTCCTAAGGCATCTCCTGGAAGTCGTAGGCCTGAGCCAGAGGTGTGGGCATGGGAGAGTGTTTCCCACCCATTCATATTTGGATAATTTGGTCGCCATCGGAGCGATATCTGAGCGTTTCTACAATGCCTGACGTCTTCAAAGTCACCCAGATTGTGGTTAGATAGCAATTTGAAGTTTGGAGAGGGTGGGGTGGGGGGGGATCCATTGGCGCTGCCACTGATGTATAGCATTTACCAAATAGAACATATACAACAGGAAAATAATGAAATTACATACAGTCTACCCCAAATGCATATTAACACTTCGACAAAGTGCTAGTGAAGTGTGCTATGTCCCAGTACTACCAGTGGGACATAGCACACTTTAAATAGCTCTCCAGTGATATTTCTATAGACTTTTCTAGTAAGACGATAGTGATTAATTGAAGGACTTGGAAATAGTACCAAAAAACCGAACCGAAACCGAGGTTTTAAAAAAAATAAAACCAAAACCGAACCTGGAAAAAAACCCTCCATGCTTCATCCTTCAGATCTCCTGGTGAAAATCGCTTGATCTTTGGTATACTGTATCTTTAGGGGATCAGCTTAAAGTTAGTTCAAATCAAGTCCCTGGAGTCATATTTGGGCTATCTGTGGGAGCCTGAAATTTAAATTAGTGAAATATGAGGAATATTCTTTAAAAATCTTCTTCAGATCCATCAATCAGAATATTTTAATATTGGGTATGAAGCATTCTAAGGGGCATGAGATTCAAGTTCATTCAAATCAAGCCCCTGTGTTCTTATTTGGGCTCCCTATGGGAACCTGAACTTTAACTCACTTCACAATGACAATTTTTTTTTTTAAATCTTCAGATCCATCTGCCAGAATCTTGTTATGATTGATATAGAGCATAGAGGTGGGGGAGAGTCAAATCAAATCCTTGGGGTCATATTTGGGATCTCTAGGGGATCTCTAACCTTAACACAGTGCAAGATGAGGAATATTATTTAAAAATCTTCTTCTACAGATCTACCAGTCAGAATCTTTTGATATTTGATATACAACATCCTTAGGAGGTTCAGGTTTAAGTTTGTTCAAATCAAGTCCTTGGTTTCATATTTGAGCTCCTTATGGAAACCTGGATTTTAACTTGGGGCAATCTTTTTCTTCTGATCTACCAGTCAAAATCTCTAGACATTTGGTATACTGCATCTTTCTCTTGTTTGTGGGCGGGGTGGGGGAATCAGTTGGAAGTTTTTTTCAAATCAAATCCCTGGGCCTGAATAAAAAAAAAAATTTCAAAATAATCTTCTTCATATCCACCAGTCAGAATCTTTTAATGATTGGTATAGCGCATCCTTAAGAGGGTTAGATTCAGATTTGTTGAAATCAAGTCCCTGGTGTCATATACTACTCAAAGTTTGCTGAGCACCAAGTATATCCAACTACCTGTTTTACGTTTTAATTGAAATATTGTAATGAAAAGTGTATATATTTTTTATTTAACTATATCTTTAATGATTTAAGTACAGAAATTAAGATTTTCTTTGTGTTTGACATTATTTTTTAGCTTTTGAATACGATAACCATGGAAAATGAATATTATTGGTAAAAGAGGAAATTTGCCAAAAAGTTGACGGAGCTAGCTGGTATGGGTTCAATATCGAGTATGAGACCCATTACTGTTAATTACAGCTTGACAACGCCTTCTCATGCTCCCAATCAGGTTCCTGGTGGTCCTTTGTGGGATGTTGTTCCATTCTTGGACCAGCATTGCACCAAGCTCCTGGACACTTCTTGGCTGGACTGGACGGGCTGAAATTGCAAGCTGCAACTCATTCCAGACATGTTCGATTGGATTGAGGTCGGGGGATCTTGCTGGCCAGTCCGTACGCTCAATCCCCTCCCTCTGTCAGTACTCCCCGACAGCATGGGCAACATGAGGACGGGCATTATCGTCCATCAGAATGAATCTATCACACACTGCACCTGCATAAAATCTGACATGGACATCCAGGATCTCATCAATATACCATTGTGCAGTCAATGTACCACGTTCAAGGAAACAGAGCTCTGTACGTCCATCCCAGCTGATGCCGCCCCAGTGTTTGACCCTCCACCATAGTGGTCATGCTCAGCAATGTTGGCTGCATGAAAATTGCTCTCCTGGTCTTCTCCATACCCTAGAAGGCCTATCTGTGTGGTCTCGGCAGTAGCTTGACTCATCTGCAAAAAGGACAGGTCGCCAATCTTCTCTGGTCCAACCAGCATGGTCCATGGCCCATTCATTTCGTGCCTGGCAGTGGTTCTGGGTGCCCAGATAGTCTGCGTCGAAACATTTACCCCGGATGCATTCTGAAGGTCACTGCAAAGCTGGGTTGCTGTGGCAAAGCAGTTCCTACGGGCCTGAATGATCAAAAACCGGTCTTCAGATGCAGATGTTACCCTGACTCTACCACCACCATGCCGTTTTTCTGGTGTGCCATATTGCTGAAATCTTGCTCAGGCTTTGGTGATGACTGTATGGTGCACACCAAGGGCTTCACCAACCTGATGATGGGTAGCCCATTGTTCCACCATCCCTACAGCCCGCCAAATTTCTGCTTCAGACAAATGTCTTCTTACATTTGCATTTGCCATATTCAATCATTAAATCACAAGGGTTTGTGTTGAAATGAAGACTGAATATCCTACACATGTCATGTACATGTAGACAGTACACGAAAACATCATGAAAATCAAGGGGTACATGATTTCCAAGACTGTCACGAAAAGTTTGCCTGTCAAGAGAGCTAATGTAAACACTGGGAACCATCTCAATACATTCCTCAATCATATCCACCAAAAATATTGCAGATATGTCACCAGCAAATTTCACAGTGATGTGTCAAATATTTGGTGCTTAGCAAACTTTGAGTAGTATATTTGGGCTCTGTATGGAAACTCGGTATAATAGCTGATAAAATACCTTTTATCTCACGTTGCACCTGCAACAACTTTTCCTCTCCCAAGGACGTCATTCATGGCCGACACTTCGGTGAACTCCTTCCTGCGCAGCGGTTTCATCTAAAAGCCAGATCTGTATCCGAAGTTCCATTTACATGTTTCTGTCATTGTGTATGTATCGATGACTTATAACAACTGCCCTATTTTCAGAGGGTTTTTTGGGGGTTTTTTTAATGATGCACTGATAGTCTATTTCAGATGAGAAAATTTTCCTTACAGTCAGTTTGATGGCTTGTAGAAATACACTGGCATTTATACATTTAGCCAATTTCAGATTGAGAAGCACTGGATTAAGGACTGTAATGAACAGTTGATGTTCCACAAAAAAAAATATTCACATTTATGTTCATCATTGAATGTATATATACATACACATGTACATGTAGAATTTAATGAATTTTGAATATCCAATTAACGTCCCATTCCCACAAAACATATTTTATGTTTATACATTGTTAAATATGTACATATGAACAGAAGTTTATGAAGAACATTTTACTGTTTTCAGTCCTCCAAAAGTCCCGGAAGACCCAATGGAGAAGCTCCTTTCTTTGTAAGACAATCTGCAAGTTGAGACTAAGATGGACTCATTTAACTTCACATATTTGTTTATGATTCAAAAGTTCTTGAAGATTTGCAATATCCATCCTCAAACGTTTCTCACATGTCATATTGTTAGTTTTGAGATTGTCATATAATGATCTGTTGTCTGTGATACATTCAGTTGTTAGCATGTTTGGTTTAGGTTAACCAAAAAGAAGTTCAGTGTATAACTGAGCCAGATAAATGGCATTGTCAACTGCTTCAGACAGAGAAAGAGTTTCTGCTGCCAAAGAACTTCTTACAACCCTTCTTAACTTCCTTGACTGCCAAGACTTTATCTCCAGATCCTTTTAAAAAAAATTAAGTGTCCACCTTGACTTCCACTGCTCGGCAAATTACCCAAAGAAGCATCACTGAATACAACCAAATGAACAGATTAACCTAAATTTTTTAAATTTAATTTTTGCTTCTTCATCTTTGGCTCTTCACACGACTTTATTCAATTCCAACATATGTTTTACCTTAGCATCATTTAATGGGAAACAAGAGAACAAGCATCAAATAACAAATCAGGATAGGACTGACCAGCTAACCACAAAATTTGTCCCACTATAGACCTAAGCAAGTCTTTTTCATTTTTTAGCTCAACTTGACAAAGTCAAGCAGAGCTATTGCCATCACCTCTTGTCCGTCGGCATATGTACGTACGTCTGGGCATACGTACGTCCGTATGTACATACGTACATCCACAATTTCCTTTGGCACACGATCAGATTAGATCATTTTGAAACTTGGTATCCTTGTTTGGTGTGACCTCTAGATGGGAGCTATCAATTTTCTTCAATTTCCGTCAAAAATTGTTGCCTTTGGCAACGTTTTTAGAACTTAGTTTAGTCAGAAGTCAATATTTCCCTTTGGCACACCCTATAGGCCACATTTATGATCGGATTGCTTTGAAATCTAGCATGCTTATTTGTGTTGACCTCTAGATGGAAGCTATCGATTTTCTTCCATTTCCGTCAAAAAATGTTGCCGCTGGCAATGACCTTTGAACTTAGTTTAGTCAGGCATCAATATATTCCTTTGGCACTCCATATAGGGCTCATTTTTGATCAGATCGGTTTGAAACTTTATGCTTGTTTGGGGTTACCTCTAAATGGGAGCTATCAATTTTCTTCAATATCTGCCAAGAAATGTTCTTAGAACTTAGTTTAGTCAGACCTCAATATTTCACTTTGGCACACCCAACGACCTTTTATGAACTTACTGCAGTTATGCATCAAAATTTCTGTTTGGCACACCCTGCAGGGCACATTTATTATTGGATCGATTTGAAACTTGGTATGCTTGTTTGGTGTGACCTCTAGATGGGAGCTATCGATTTTCTTCCATTTCCGTCAAAAAACATTCTTAGAACTTAGTTTAGTCAGACCGCAATATTTCCCTTTGGCACACCCAACAGGGCACATTTATGATTGGATTGCTTTGAAATCTGGCATGCTTGTTTGGAGTGATCTCTAGATTTGAGCTATTGATTTTATTCGATTTCCGTCAAAAAATGTTTCTACTGGCAACGTTCTTAGAACTTAGTTAAGTCAGACCTCAGTATTTCCCTTTGGCACACCCTGCAGGGCACATTTATTCTTCAATTTCTGTCAAAAAATGTTGCCGCTGGCAACAACCGATGAACTTCGTGCAGTTATGCATCAATATTACCATTTTGCGCAGGCTGCAGTGCACATTTTTCACTGGATCACTTTGAAACTTGGTGTGCTTGTTTGGGGTGACCTCTAGATGGGAGCCATCGATTTACTTCCATTTCCGTCTAAAATAGTTGTCATTGGCAATAACCTCTGATGAACTTAGTAAAAACTTACTGCAGTTATGCATCAATATTTCCCTTTAACACACCCTACAGGGAACATTTGTGATTGGATCACTTGGAAACTTGATATGCTTATGTGGGGTGATATCTATATGGGAGTTCTCGATTTTCTTCCATTTCTGTTAAAAAATGTTGCCTCTGGCAACAACCTTTGAATTCAGTTTAGTTAGGCTTCAGTATTTCCCTTTGGCACACCCTTCAGGGTACATTTATAATTGGATCACTTTGAAACTTGGTATATGTGTTCGGGGTGACCTCTAGATGTAAGCTATTGATTTTTTTTTCATTTCCTTTAAAAAATTATTGTCGTTATTACCTGCCTTTGAACTTACTGCATTTGTGCAGCAACTTGACCCTTTTGCACTCTCTGCAGGGTATATTTATGAATTTCCATAAAAAAGAGTGAAAAAAATGTTGCCACAAGCAATGACCTTCAAACTTAGAGCATTTGTGCATTAACATCTTCCTTTGGCATGCCTCAGAGGGTGCATTCATTATCAGGTTGTTTTTAAACTTTTTATGCTTATGCAGGGTGACAAAGATAGGAGCTATCGATTTTCTTTTCACTTCCATCAAAACCTGTTGCTGTAAGCAACAATCTTTAAATTTATTGCATTTGTGCATCAACACTCTTCTTTGACATGGCCAACAGGCCACATTTATCATAGGATTGTTTTTTAACTTTGTGTACTGATGAGGTGAGAACTTACTGCATTTGTGTATCAACATTCTTCCTTTAGCCAGTCTTACAGTTTACATTTAAAAATGCATGGATTTACTGTGACATTATACACACACAATGCTGTTATGTTGAAATTTCACCAAATAACATTGGTACCAATGATCTTCAATTTTGCCATTTCACTTATAACTTACCAAGTTCAAGTTTGTCAAGTTGAACTACAGTGTCATTGACACTTTTATTTCATTTTCATTTTAGTCAGCTTCCTTCTCTTCACATCTCTGTTTAGAAATTTTTATTGGTAGCAGACTACTAACATAATCTTTCTGATCAAATGTAATGTTATTATTAACGTAAGTTATGTTGAGACCAATATAATGAAAACACTCTGAATCTTCTGTCCCAATGTTTAATATTTCTTGTATGACAGAAATCACTTATTGTTCAAAGTTTGTATTCCCTGCCCAAACAAAATCATCTACATGAGCAGCCAAAGTACCACACAGTCCTTCGACATTATCGAACCAGTAGAAAACAGCTGGATCTATGCGAGAAACGTGAGCATTAATAGTGCTCAACATCACTTGTTTCACTTTGTTGTACCAATACAATGAGGCATTGGGGAAAACCATATATGCATTTCTTGAGGTGCCAAACAACATGTTTACAGTTGCTTACTTCTTTTGGCGGTCTAAGATAATTATTATTACTTTATGCACTTTCAGGCACTGTAGTCTTTACAATGATATTAAAATGATGTGCCATATCTAGAAACTCCTCTGATGTGAATTCACCACCATTATCAGTTAAACAGGAATCTGGTGAACTATGAACACTGACCCAATATTGTAAAAAAATTCCTAACGATGACCTCGGACTGTTTGCTCCAAATACTACAAGCTGCACTATACCTTGTTAACATATCTATCGTGTGTAAATACCAGATACGTCTCTCCAACTCATGTAAATCCTTTGCAATTACCTAATTGAATCTAGTGGTCATAGGTAAACCAACTGCTGGCTTGGGAGGAGGTTTCTTATATTGTATAAAACTACACAATTGCGGACAACATATTTAAACAGATCAATTTTGCTGTGATCAGAAACATTTGCCTTCTTCAGCAAAGAAATAAAACGATCTGATGAAGCGTGACCAAATTGTTTGTGTAATTTGACAATGTTTTCCTTTGTAATATTGTCAAGACACACAGACAAAACTGAAGATTCAAAATTTAAATCTTAAGCATCATCAGCAGACACAGCAGAATTATACAAATTGACACAATAGTGTCCAATAGAAGTTAATTCTAATTTTACATTATTACCAAACATTTCTGCTTGATCATTACTGATGTCAAGTTTAGCCTGTGCTTTCTTTGGAAACTGTTTACTTAAAAGTAATGGAATATCACAACTGACAACCTCCGATGAAATTGAACATTTACAACTACCAATAAAAGCAGGATTAACAAAATTCTCCTGTGAAACAACACTAACACCATCACCAAATTTGAATGTCTGGGAACTCTCAGAACGAACAACATTTGCTCTGTCTACTTTATCAAGATGAGTGAGATAGTCCTCTAACAACACACGACCACAAACTTGTAGTACAAAGAGGGTCAATAACCGCAGCTCCAAAAGCTTCAGTCATAAAAATTTCATTTCTATCCAAGTCATTTGAACAAAGCGAATCGTTAAAAAGTGTGATATTTACAGATTCTAAATGATCTGAACTTGAATCAGAAGCAATGTTGGCAGAGTTTTGTTCACGACGATGTAGACAGAATTTTGTCCAATGAAAAAGACTTATCACAAACAGCATAGACAGATTTGTGTAATTCTCAGTGTGCTAACCTGGATGATCTGGCATAATCATACAACAACACATTGTCTTGTCTACTGGATGAGCATGCCCCTCTGAAAACAAAAACATTAATTATTCGCCCCAATATACCCTGGTTTACCAATGAACAGAGAATTCTGAAAGCTAATCGTCGAAAGCAGGAGCGGGAAAGATCTAAATCCAACAATGAGGAAGCAGCATATAAGACTATTCGTAATCAGTTCTCCAACAAACTAAAAGATGCCAGAAAATCTTACTACACAACATGTGTTGAAGCTTGTAATGGTGACCGCAAAAAACTGTTTGAAGTTGTTAAAAATCTATGTTCAGAAAAACAAAGTGTGTCATTTCCACCACACGATGATCCATCAAAGCAAGCTGATCAATTTGGCGAATTCTTCATCAAAAAAAATAAAATTAATTCAGGAAAAAATTCAGAACATAAATGTAGACAAAATTGACATCAAACAGACCATCAGAAAAAGAGCTTTCAACTTTTCGACCATTAGAAATCCAAAAGAATCCTCAAATGCCTCATGTCAACTTGACCCAATGCCAACATCTATTGTCAAATCATGTGTTGACTCTTTGGCTCCTGCAATCACAAAAATGATCAACATGTCTCTGCTAGAAGGCTATGTGCCTGATGCGTGGAAAATAGCAATTGTTAATCCTCTTCTGAAGAAACAAGGTGCAGAACTTGCATTTAAAAACTTCCGACCAGTAAGTAACTTACCATTCATCTCTAAGCTGTGTGAAAAAGCCACAGTTGGCTACCTAATGTTACATAGTGATATGCATGCTCCTTTACTGGCCAACACGTCTGGATTCAGAAAATTTCACTCGACTGAAACGGCATTACTCAAGGTTCAGAATGACATCCTCCTTAATATGGAGTCTGGAAAGGTTACATTGCTTGTTCTTTTAGACCTTAGTGCTGCTTTTGACACTCTCATAAAACTCTGCTAGAGACAATGAATTCTGATTTTGGACTTAATGGTGTAGCTGCTAGCTGGCTATCATCATACCTCAAGAATAGACAGCAGCGTGTATCAATAAATGGTAATCTGTCAAAAGACTTCCATCTTGAATGTTGAGTCCCACAGGGCAGTTGCCTTGGTCCTGTGCTGTTTCTATTCTATATTTCAAAAATGTTCACCATCATTGAATCTCACCTGCCTGACATCCATGGTTATGCTGATGACACACAGGTCTATTTCTCTTTTCAACCATCAATCAAGGATCAAACTAAAGCTTTAGAAACTATTGAATCATGTATTTTGGACATTCGCACATGGATGGTTTCAAACAAATTAATGATAAATGATGATAAGACTGAATTCCTAATAATTGGTTCACGACAACAACTCACTAAAGTTGACATCAATTCAGTGAAGGTAGGAGATTCCGCCATCAGTGCAAGTTACAGTGTACGTAATCTTGGTGCCTTCTTCAACTCTACCATGTCTATGAACAGACATGTTACAAATATGTGCAATAAGGCTTTCAGGGGTCTATACAAAGTTAAACAGATGAGACAGTTCCTCACGAAAGACTCCACAAAAGACCCTAGTTCATGCCTTTGTAACTTCACATTTGGATTATTGTAATGCCTTACTGTTCAACCTTCCACAATATCCTTACTCTCGCCTGCAGATGGTACTAAATGCATCAGCCCGAGTGGTATGTAGGGTATCACGATCTCAACATATCACTCGTGTTCTGAGGGATATGCACTGGCTGCCAGTGAAGTACAGAATAATTTTCAAAACTTTATTATTAGTTTTTAAGACACAAAACAACATGTCACCAGCCTACTTAGAAGAACTCCTTAATACCAAGAATGTGTTTCAATACAACCTGAGGTCCGATGGTAAAATGCTACTACATGTTCCAAAACATAGGTGTAAGACATTTGGAGATAGTTCATTCTCATTTGCTGGCCCTCACTTGTGGAATAATTTACCAGAACACCTAAAAAGACTATCAAATGTCAACCTTTTCAAGAAAGATCTCAAAACATACCTGTTTCAAAAAGCCTGAAAGTGATGTTGTGGACTGTAAGATACTTATATATTCTGTTTATATATTTGCATGAGCTCAGTAATATGTACATTGCCTTAGAGTATGGTTCTACATCTTCTGAACTATAATTTTGGCACTATATAAATGTGTATATTATTATTATTATTATATTATAACAGTTAGTGCCTTTCGAATTACTTGAGAAATTTGTAAATTTACTGTTCTATGAAGAAACCTTTTTTCCAGTCACATACACACTATGTGTTTCCAATTTAACACCCCAAAATCACTAGAACCACTACCAATTGTACAACCAAATATTCTTTCCAAAGCTGACTTTATAGAATCTAATTTAATTTCAGGACAAGCTGTTAAAACAAGACGATGATCATGGTCTAATATATTTGCATGATCAAGTAATCAAAATGCAAGGACTTCATCAGAAAGAACTAAACCATGACTCTTATACTTGAAATACTTCAACTCATATTCAGTGATGTAATCGTCCATATTAGCATCGTCAGTGCGTTGAAATCTCCCGATATGCTTGATATGCCACGTCTTTTGAATCCTGTTTGAACTCTTTATCAAGAGCATTTAATAATGTTTGTAAACCATCATCTTTTTTCAAATCATGTACTGAAATGCCCAGTGCAACATCCCTAGCCTTGCCATTGAGTGAAAGTGCGACTGCTGGTCCAATTTTTTTTTTTTCCAAATCTGTGATGACCTACAAAAGTTGTAGTTCATTTTTCCATTTTTCGTAGGTGATATCACTTGTTAGCTTCGGTGGTTGTTTATAATTGGTTGCCATGCTGTTTGGATCTTTGTTCGCTCTGCTACCACTGTAATAGCTGTTAAATACCTTTTATTTCACGTTGCAACTGCAACACACATTTCCTCTCCAAGGACGTCAATCATGGCTGACACTTCTGGTGAACTCCTTTCTGTGCAGTGGTTTCATCTAAATGCCAGGTCTGTATTCGAAGTTCCATTGACATGTATCTGGCATTGTGTTGTGTATCAATGACTTCTAACACTCAGTACTTTAACTTGGTGCAACTTAGTGCAATATGAGGAATGTTCTTTAAAAATCTTCTTCTTCAGGTCTACCAGCCAGAATCTTTTCAGATTTGATATGCAGCATCCTTATTAGGTTCAGATTCAAATTTGTTCAAATCAAATCCCTAGCTTCATATTCAGGCTCCCTATGGGAACCCGAATTTTAACTTGATGCAATATGAGAAAATTTATTCAAAAATCTTTTTCTTCTGATCGACCAGTCAAAATCTCTTGATATTTGATATACTGCATCTTATATATTGTTATATCTTATATATTGTTTCAAAAAACATTTGAAACATTCTAATGACATCTTGCCTTATTGTTGAATATTCCAGATAAATAAAAAGGGTGATTTGATGACTTTTGGATCTAAAAAATACAATTGACTTTTGGTGTGGTTTTGTTGGGAATTCTCTGAAAAATATATGCTTGTGACCGGTGCTCGTGACTAGTACTTCTCTTCCAGATTTTCTCTCTTATTTGTTGCATGACCCCCTGTTTTCAGGTCAGAAAAAGCTGTCTGAAGGGCTATACTTGACAAAGTTATTTGAATGCCAAAATTAAAATGATGCGAACATAATTTTTTTCACTTTTAACATTATAACTTAGTGCAATATAAGGAATATTCTTTAACAATCTTCTTCACATCACTAGTCGGAATGTTTTGATGTGTAGTTACAGATTTTGGTCACATTTGAGCTCCTTGTGGTAGCTCGAATTTTAACTTGCAATATGAGAAATAATAGTCTTTTTAAAAACCTTAAGAATCTTTTGATATTTGGTTTGCAGTATCCTTAGTAGGGCCCAATTCCAGTTTGTTCCAAGCAATGTCTCTGGGTTCATATTTGGGTTCTCTGTGGCAGCCTAAATTTTAACTTAGTGCAATATGGGTAAATTCCATCAAAAATCTCCTTCTTCAGGTCCACCAATCGGAATCTTTTGATATTTGAGATGCAACAACCTTAGGTAGTTCAGATTTCACTTTCTTCAAACCAAGTCGCTTGGGTCTTATTTTGTCTCCCTGTGGGATCTCAACTTTCAACTTAGCGCAATATTAGAATATAAGAACTATTCTTTTAAAAATCTTCTTCGCTTTCACAATTCTTTTGTTACATAGTATTGGTGAGATTCATGTTTGTTCAAATCAAATCCCTGGGCTCATATGTGTGCTCTATATGGAAGCTCAAATTTTAACTAAGCACAGCATGAGGAATGTTTTTCAAAGATCTTCACCACACATTACTATAACTCCCAGATTAAAATTTGTTCAAAAAGTTACTATTGACTGATTTTAATGGGCACTGGGGAGAGAGGGAAGGGAGAGTTTAATACAAAAATCTGATGGAGAATTTACTATTTGTTAAAATGAACTGTGCCAACGAATGACCTGAGCGGGTAAACTTGAGTTAGATGTAAATGTGAGTACATAAGATTAATGTTTGTTCAAAAGGGGTTCCATGAGTCCACTGAATCTGCATAGATTTGATATCTTGTGTATTCTGTGTTTAGATTACTGGCATTGAAAGCGTTATTTCTGGTTGGTTGATCATGATACCTGTACTCAGAAATAGGATGCACTGTGAAACCTTGAAAGCTTTGGAATTATGTAATTTTCAGTTCAAGGCCTTGAAAATCTTTTTTAGAAATTTGGCACAGAACCGTGATAAAAAAATAATAATATAATCAGTCTGAAGTTTCCTGTTCAGTGATCCAAGCATCTCGACTTCCCCTCTGGGTATTCATATTCAGATTTTTTATTTTGCGGTATCAATATACATGTTTTACAGAGTTCATTACAGAGTTATTGTTTCATAACATAAGTCAGATGTATACACCGCATGGTGGTGACATGCCAGATTAGCTGTTTACCTGTCACCCCCTTGTAATAAGTATGTTATCCTCAACACTGCAAATCGACTAGGAACTAAATATTATTAAATATTAAATTTGTAGCTCTACCTTGGACATCCATAAGTCAGTACTATTTTTAAAATCTTTTTATTTACACCCGGTGGCTCACTGTAAAAGGCAACGGGACGAGATACTGAGAGGTACTTCAAGCTCGGAGAAAGATGTGTGACGGTTGACCTGATGGAGGACGCAACAATTTAAGGAAAGTCTATTTGACCCTGGGAAAGATAATGATAGTGTTTATGCAAGGAGTATTACGCATTACAGTCGGGACAATACGGATTGTTACATTGGACATTAGCGGCATATGATGCTAATAGTTTGAGTTTGAGTTTTCTTTTGAATTCATTACGGTTAAAGAGGTTATGAAATTCGTCGCCCAGATCATTCCATAACCTTGGGTACGCGAACATGGGTAACTTATCCAACGATCTTGTCCGTGTTTTGTTCACCCGTATTTGCCCCGTTTACCTAGTGTTCATATATGGTGGGTCGTGTAGGAAGCTAAAGTAATTATTCAGGGACTGGGGAAGTATATCTTGTTTCCAGTCAAACATGGGGAAGCTGCAACATTTGGATAGCTGAACTATCTCTTCTCTTATTGTTACATAACATAAATCAGATGTATACACCGCACGGTGGTGACATAGCCAGATTGGTTGTTTACCTGTCACCCCCTTGTAATAAGTATGTTATCCTCAACACTGCAAATCGACTAGGAACTAAATATTATTAAATATTAAATTTGTAGCTCTACCTTGGACATCCATAAGTCAGTACTATTTTTAAAATCTTTTCTTTACACCCGATGGCTCACTGTAAAAGGCAACGGGACGAGATACTGAGAGGTACTTCAAGCTCGGAGAAAGATGTGTGACGGTTGACCTGATGGAGGACGCAACAATTTAAGGAAAGTCTATTTAACCCTGGGAAAGATAATGATAGTGTTTATGCAAGGAGTATTACGCATTACAGTCGGGACAATATGGATTGTTACATTGGACATTAGCAGCATATGATGCTAATAGTTTGAGTTTTCTTTTGAATTCATTACGGTTAAAGAGGTTATGAAATTCGTCGCCCAGATCATTCCATAACCTTGGGAACGTGAACATGGGTAACTTATCCAACAATCTTGTCCGTGTTTTGTTTACCCGTATTTGCCCTGTTTACCTAGTGTTCATATATGGTGGGTTGTGTAGGAAGCTAAAGTAATTATTCAGGGACTGGGGAAGTATATCTTGTTTCCAGTCAAACATGGGGAAGCTGCAACATTTGGATAGCTGAACTATCTCTTCTCCAACTTCAACGAATCTCCACTTATGACTCTGAATCTTAGTTTGTGTTGAATTTTCTGCAGATCACTCTTTTTAGCTCCGACTGACAAAATGTCTTAGCTTTTCTAATGCTAAGTTGTCCGTCATCTGTCCGTCCATCACCATAATTTCTTAACCATTGAATATTTTTTAAAACTTTGTTGTAACTGTATGTGTTATCACTAGACAGTGTGCCATAAGTCATAATGAGATCTCTACCCTCAAGGTGAAGGTCATGGTCAAGGTCACAAATAATATTTGGATATTGCCGAATTGAATTTGACCAGTCTCTGTAATCTGATCCATATGATTGACCTTGTTTATACTTGACACAGGTGCTGACTATAACCAAAGGTTGTGTCATGATCTTGACCCATGGTCATATTCTCAAGGTCAAGGTCACATTCAAGAAAATTTCAATATTTTACCATTTTGTTTTTTCGGGGCCATAATTTCTTAACCTTTGAATATTTTTTAACAAAACTTCGTAACTTTAAGTATTGTCAGTGGAGAGTATGCCATCAGTCATACGTAGGTCTCTACCCTCAAAGCGAAGGTCCCGGCCAAGGTCACAAAAAATAATATCTAGATATTGCTATATTGTCATTATCCGGTCTCTATAATCTGATCCATATGATTGATCTTGTTTATTCTTGACACAGTTGCTGACCATAACAAAGGTTGTGTCATGATCTTGACCCAAGGTCATATTCTCATGGTCAAGGCCACATTCAAGAAAACTTCAATATTTTACCATCTTGTTTTTTCGTGGGCCATAATTTCTTTTTCATTTTTGTCGGGTCTATATAATTTGATCCACTTGGTAGATCTTGTTCATACTTCAAATAAATATTGCCCATGACTAAATATTGTGTCATCACCTGACCAAAGGCCATATCATCAAGGTAAAGGTCAGAAAAATAAGATTTGGATATTGCTTATTGATCTTGTCTGGTCTCTATAATCTGATCCATATGATTGATCTTGTTCATACTTCACACAGTTACTGACCATAACCAAAGAGTATGTCATGATCTTGACCCAAGGTCATATTCTCATGGTCATGGTCACAATATAAAAAATTCAATACTTTAATATCATTTTTGTCCGGTCCATATAATTTGATCTAATTGACAGATCTTGTTCATACTTCAAACAAATATTTCCAAACTGAGTAGTGTGTCGTGTATCATGACCTTGACTCAAAGCCATATCATCAAGGTCATGGTCACATACAGCAAATTTTGATACTTTTAACAGCTCTTGTCCGGTCCATATAACTTGGTATGATTGACATATGTTACTTATAATTGGTACAATTACTGCTTATGACTCACAGGTGTATTGCCACCATTATTCAAGGTCATATCATCAAGGTCAAGGTCACACACAGCAAACTTGAGGTCACAAGCAGTAACACTTTGATTCTTGTCATGTTTTTTAGCTTCCCTTAACCCTTTACCCAACGTAGGTAATATCAAAATTTGTTATTTTAAATATTTTTTCCAGATTTTTTTTAAAAATTCAATAAAACCATATCACATAATATGGTTTTGTTCATTTTTTTTTAATGTTAATGTTTTCCAATGGCTCATCTTGTAAATTACTCGGGCGGATGCGGCGGTTTCGTTGGGTAAAGGGTTAAAAGCAGTGACTCTGGGTAGAGCTGTCTACGCTGAGAGGCCTCTTGTTTCTTCTCTTCATCTACCTAATCCTTACTTATTTCCATCATTAATTCCTCACCATAGAAAAAATCGGCTTCAGAATACTCCATTATGCCTGAAATGCAAATTTTCTTGATTGCATTTCGACGAATAACAGGAAACGATTTTGAAGTATTATTATTAAACATATTTTATTTGTTATAACAAAATGGATTGGATAACAAGTGCTGAGCACTTAGATAATATCCTTTCCTTAATATACAATTGAAAATTTCAAATTATGTTTACTAATATTTACAAAAAGTTACCAAAATATGCATGCAATGGCAAAGCAAACTTATGAATAATTAAAACAATATTGTGTATGTACACTCTTCAAGATGGATGTAGGTAAGTACTCGACTTTACAAGAGTCAGAACAGATAGGTGAGAGGGAGGAGAGCAGAAAGCTGAAAGGTGAACTGCCACATCGCAACACTGCTGGACTTGGTCAACTAGCCAACGTGTCATATTACGGCACAATCGCGATTCCAGCGGACCCGCGATTTAGACGGAGCCCCGTTACCACTGCTATAGCCATGGCATACAGGACAAACATGCGGAATGCACAAAGCCATGACTGAAGGAAATGGAAGTGAAAATGAAAATGGACACTCATGTTATAGGACATTTGGCTGGGAAGATGTTGTCAGACTAGTCTGCCTGATTACGGTCCAGTCTTAAAATCTCTTCGTGGCCTTAATGAAATTTTGTACACTTCGAAAAAGGTGGATATTGACGGATTCTGGTAGGTTGGGAATACCGTAAAGAAGATCGTTGATCTTATTTGAAGTAAACAAATTGGTTGCACCTAGTAATGCATACATATGTTTACATCAGTAGATCAGCACTCTTTGTTTCCAAGGGCCCCCCAACAAGGAGAGGTGCATTTATCTGAATCAAGGTGTGTGCATGTACTTCCCTAAGGCTGCTATTGGAATAGTAAATTTTAAATGGAATTCGATTTGAACTACAGGTCCAAACTTTGGTAGGTAGGAAATGCCTTGTGTTTTGTACGGAGCACATGTTTAGGCGATAAAATTACCATTTTCGTTTTTAGCTTACAAATAAACAAATGAGCCTAGAACCATTCTTCATTGCTTTCAGTTCAATGAATATTTTAAATGTCCGTTATAACCTCACTTAACATATTTCATTAGATTAAATGCCCATTTGCATATTTCTTCAAATGTTTATTCACCACAAAACAACCACCTAACATAAGCATTTTGTTTTTAGCTAGTGCCCTGCTGAAAATCGTGGTAGCCTATATATGTTGTTCATTTTAATTTTTTTGTTACATGACCTGCTGATTGAAGGTATCAGTAAAAAATTGCCCATGGAATGAAATTCATTACCAGTGCATCCATGAATTTAACCCGTGCCTTGGAAATGCATAGTAAGTTGAGTAACTGTTCAGGACATTTTAATTTGGGAGTTCTGTATTTAATTTTCTTGGATGGGCTTGAGATATTAGATGTGTGTAGGTTGGTATGGTTGCACTAGGTTCTTGTAAAAAATTACGAAACATTATATTACTCCTATTTTCTGCCATGGTGTTAATAATGTTGGTGGTGTGTTGGCACATGTGGAGGATGGTGGTGGGGAGGGAGGGAAGTCTGTCCAGGTAATTTCAGCAGTTTTGAAAGTGATCCATAACAGTGCTTGTTACCCTTATTCCATATTCTGCTGCTTATTTCATGTGCAAGCCTCCCTCTCCTGGGAAGGGGTCAGTACCTGGTGTAAACAAGAAAGCCTGTAAGTACAGTAACAGTTTATATTCCAAAGAGGAAGGCTCAGTTGAATATTTGTGAGCATGTTCGAAAATGTGAAAAGACTACAGATCCCATTATTAATTTTTGTTGGTACATGTAAATAAAGGCCTACAGTGTATGAAGTGCCTATTTTTATTAATGGGCGGGGTCACGCTTGGAACTGATATTGTCACAATGTTTAAGACGAGCGGGAACACTATGTTTGCTAATATGTTTTTTGTAATGATCCATAGTTATTGTTTGTTTTTTAATTACATGTACATGGATACCTATAATATGCGCTATAGAAAGCTGTAATGCATTCGAGGAATAGTTACACTTGGAAATCATCAGCTGAAATCGCAATCATATGTTCAAATAGACACCATCTCTTGCGTATTGAAGTGATCAAACAAAAATGTTTGCAATAGTGTTTTCAATTCTGAATACAATGTTTACTTGTACATGTTCCCGATTTAACAACTTTAAAAAGAGAGTTTTATGACAAATGATTTACTATAGCGAGTGGAGAGAGCTATGGGTGATTTACTTATAATCTGCTCTCCACACACTGTACCTGCTTATGGGAATTCTACCCAAACTAAAAAATGGTTAGGCCAAAAAATTTTGCATGACCTTCACACAAATGAAACAAGCATTTGTGCAATTTTTGCATCCCTGCATATGGTGAGGCACATTCCGGGTAATACACTTTTTAAAATATTACTTTCATGAAATAAAACCACATATGGATTTATCAGAATGAAAAACAGCTCAGATACTTTTCACCACTGTTACATGTTTTAAATAATCTCCTTGACCTTATTCATAATAGTTAGGAAATCCCATCAAAGTGCAGAAAATTTCAATATTTTTATACTGTACCAATGACCCAGACTTAGCTGGTGCTAATCTTAATAATTCAGGGCCAAACACAAGTTTTGGCCCCCCCCCCCCCCCCAATCCCCAAAATTTGCATCAAAAACCGAAAATTAGATGTCCTATACGGTCCTTCATACTTTTACTTCACTGCACAAGCGCAGTGTCAAGGAGGTCCCGAAATTGGCGCGAAATGCCATTCTTTGTTTGGCCCTCAAAATAGTTACACCTCACTGTTATTTGTGCTTCTAAATCTCAGTTTAAATGATGCCAGACACATAATCATGAGAGAAATGGTGGATATAAGAAGGATATAGAAGGAGGAGAGGAAAAAATAGTGCAAGAAAATGTTCAGGGCTGTAACTTATAATTATTTTATGAAATTATTACATGTTGCCTATTTTCGAGGCATGGCCCTGGTGTTGTCATTCTTGCTATGAATGTTCCATTGTTTGATCAGTGTTTCCTCTCTCCCTTTCCTTTATCCCCCCCTAGCTATTCTCCCATGCTTTTGGCTTATTTTTTGTAATGTTTATTACTAAAATTTCTTGGGAGTTTTGGAATTATTTTCTGTGTTTTCCCCATGTTTACGTCCTCACCCTTGGGTGTTTAGGCGTTTTGGTCTGCATCTACCATCTGATGTTCTGCAGTTTCTTCTCTGGAAGCCTCTGTTTTGCATCAGATAGTGTTTAAATTGATAACTGATTTCGAGCCATGTTTTTTAGTGCCTGGAGTCATGTTTCCGTTTTGTTTTTTAGGTTAACAACTGTTACTTCTGATAGTGATTACTTCTCTTCTACTTAGTTTACTTCATAGGAAGATACATTAATATTGTCCGTAATTGTTACATTAATTTTTCAAAATGATTTAAAATTTTTGTCCACACTTAGGCTTTTTTGGGATCCATTTGGGCTCAGGGTTCCCATTGGGAACTTGGGCTCTTCTGAAAAAAATTTGTAAAAAATTTTTTTTCTTTTTGAAGCATTTTTTCGTAATGATTATAATGGATTATTTGATTATGTATCTTTATTTTCAAGGTTTAGTGCGAGTACTATGACTGTTTACTTTTTTCACAATGAAAGATTATTGTTCAAATTGTAATGGGAGGAAATCTTCCTCTGATTCTCATGATCTCTGTATTAATTGTAGTCAATATACTCGCACTAACCCTTCTTCAGTGTGTATCAATTGGGATGACAAACGTTGGAGACGTGTGTCACAGTATGTTGTTGGCGGGGAGAGGACCATGCCGGTCCTCTCTCTGCAAAGTCACTCTAGTTTTTCACTCTCTTTTTCAGAGGAACAAGAACAGGGTGATGTTTCCGTGATGTCATCCAGAAGTGTGCATCCGTTGTCACAATCAAATGAAGAGCTAGCGGCAAAAGTGCTCATGCAGATACGTCAGTTACCCGGGAGTTCGCTAGTTCGATCGAAGGGTTTGATGTCTGCTAACTCGCCCGGTGTCGCGACCATTCCCCGAATGGCTCAGCACCCGGGTTTGTCCATTGCGGTCCAGGAAGGAGATTTGGGTGTTGCAAGCACTATAAACTTACCACGTGCACGCCCAGTGACGACGGAACAGAGGATGGTACGGAGGAAGCCTGATAGTCCGGTTCCTAGCTCGTCCAGGTCCATCCGGGCTTCGAGCGAGAGAGGCCCCTCTCTCGTACAACAACATCTGCGCCCAGATGTTGTAGTACATAACATTGCTCAGACGGTGCATACGTCCACCGCTCGGGACGCTCCGGTATATAGGCAGTCCAGAGAGACTGCATATACGGCTTCCTCGTCCTCACGGCACACACGAGCACACCTTGGCTACGTGACCAGTGACATCCAGCCAGCAATGCCGACCAGGGAATCCACGGCGACCAGGTCACGCCATCCGGTAGCCACGGATACGGGGCCTTCAACATCCGGACGTATGCATAAAAGAGGTATGCAAGATGCAACGTCCAAGGAGCTCCCTGCGGCTAAATCCCGTAAGACCGCAGCTCCTCAGGTCTCCGTAACAGACGTGCTATCATAGATAACACAGATCATCGCAGCATCCCAGCAGCCGGCAGAGCCTCTGTCAGAACATGAATTATCAGACGATGCTGGATCAGGTGCGGACGACCGAGATTTGCAAGAGGTCCGACAGGATGGCGAAAAGGATTCCGAGGAATTGGATTTTTCCCTTTCGGAACAACATAAAATTGCCGTGGAGTTCATCCGGCATTACCGTCCAGATGTTGTTCCTACAGACCAAAATGCTGCGCAGCCGGATAGAAGGCTTATAGCGCCACTGGACACCGATTTTTTCAATCGGTTTAGGGACACCGTCCCGAAATTTCCGTCACAATCCAGAAATGTCTCACGAACATTTGAATTATTAAATGACGCTATATCTAAACTTGCTAACAAAACGGGCAGGTCCGCCTTCCTACCGGCATCTGTTCTTCTGCCTTTCATCAACCCAAGGAATAAATTTGAAACGGCAGGACAGGGCATCCAGAGAGTTCCTCTGCGTCTAGACGACCAGGCTGAAGACCTTGAATTATCCATGCTGTAATCTATGTCAATTCCTTCGTCGACGTTGGAAATGACAATAACGTCTAACAGAGCTAATTTAGATGCACTCTCGTACGCAGATCACCTTACCAGAGCATTGTCATTACGCCTTGAGGGACAAGAATTCCAAGATGCACAAACGTCCTTAAGAGTTCTGTCCAGGGCCATAGCATTCTCCATGTATAACTCCGCCCTTTCAGTGGCAAATCTGGAGTTAGTTAGACGTGACAGGGCCCTAGCTACTTCCACGCGCGTGGACAGTAAGGTGAAAAACTCTCTCAGAGTCGCTCCGGTCTCCGGAGAGCTTCTCTTCGACAGCAAGCTTTCTGCAATTTATGATCAATTAACTAAGAAAGCTTCAGACTCTCTGCTATTTAAGTCTGCTTCCAAAAAGTCGGAACCATCGGAGAAGAGTAGGCCAGGCACTTCTGGGACGATTACGTCCAGGGGAAGTTCCTATAGAGGTTCGTACGCATCCTCTAGGTCGTACTCTAGAGACCGTCAAGGTAGCGACTCAAATAGGGGCCATAACGCTGGCCGAAACAACCAGTCAGACGCCCCTAGGCCGACGGGGCGAGGTGTGGGCCGTGGAGGACGTGGTTTCTCCTACCGCAAGCCTCGCAGATCCAAGAGGTGATGGTTTAAACCACTGTTGCGTTCCAGTGGGCGGAAGACTGTCGAGTTTCTCAAACAATTGGGAATTAATTACGGAGGACCCTTGGGTTCAAGGGGTTATATCGAAAGGTCTGAAACTGTCCTTCAAAGGAAAACATCCATTAACTCGAAGTCCAAGATGGACTCAGCTTCCATCAAATCTACAGAAAAGAGCCGTGCTTCCATCAGCAGTCCAGTCTCTTTTAATGCAGAATGCGATAGAGGTCGTAGAAAACCAGGAATCTCCAGGTTTCTACAGCCATCTCTTTCTGGTTCTGAAACCAGACGGCTTGTTCCGTCCAGTGATAGATTTGAGCTGGATAAACAAGCTGATCGTGGCTTCAAAATTCTATATGGAGACCATTCGATCGGTCAGAGCGAGCATTGGAGTGAACGACTGTGCTGCGAGCATAGATCTCAAGGATGTGTACTTTCACGTCATGGTACATCCGGCCTTCAGAAAAGTATCTTCGCTTCACTGTCCTAGGAGTCGTATATCAGTTCCGAGCGATGTGCTTCGGTCTGAATCTAGCGCCCTGGGCTTTCACTCGAGTAATGAACTTGGTAATGACTCATTTCTGAGCTCATTCGTCTGCAGTAACATCAGCCTACCTGGATGATATTCTTCAGAGGTACGGCAACGAGTTAACGCTTCAGAACGATATGCAGAATCTGCTTCTATTGCTCCGACATCTCGGTTTCATAGTAAACAAAGAGAAGTTGGATCTGGTGCCGTCCAAGTCATTCACCCACCTGGGGATGAGCTTCGAGACGCACAACAATCTCATTTGTCTGCCGTTAACCAGAGCAAAGTTAGTCAGTTGTTACGCTCGCTATTGTCTTTTCTCAGACAAGGTTACAGCGAGAGAATTCATGAGACTGATAGGTCTGTGCGGAGCTGCCGCGGATCTCATTCCAGTGGGGTGGCTACGCACTTGTCCTCTCCAAATCTTTCTGACTCAGAATTGGAGGGCGAAGATTCATTCATACGGACATCCTCTTGTCAAACCAAGTGAAACAAGAGATTCAGACTTGGGCAGATATTCAATGGTTAACTCAGGGAGTTCCACTGCAATTGCCGGATCCGAGTTTTACGATTATGACGGATGCCAGTCAAACAGGTTGGGGTGCGGCGCTGAGCCCATCGGATTTGAAGTGCCAGGGTCTTTGGGATCTGCAGTTTTTAAGCAAGCACATAAACATCAAAGAAATGATGTCAATTTGGCTTGTGCTACGTCATTGGATAGACGTTATTCAGAATGCACACGTGCAAATTCTATCCGACAATACAATGGTAGTAGCGTATATTCGGAATCAAGGAGGCACTCATTCCATTCCGTTGTTCAATCTATCGGAAAGAATCCTTCTGTTTGTACTAGAACATCAGATTCTTCTATCGGACTGTCATATTCTGGGTCGTCTGACTGTTTTAGCAGACTCCCTTTCACGGAGGGGTCACCTGTTGCCATCAGAATGGACTCTCAACATGCAGGTATTCAAACAGATTTGCTACCAATGGGAGCGGCCAGTGATAGACTTATTTGCGACACATCTCAACAATCAGTTGCAGACGTATGTGTCTCCATGTACGGATCCTCGAGCATTTGCAGTAGACGCTCTATCGATCTCATGGGATGGAATAATAGGATATTCGCATCCTCCAGCGCCGTTGATTCAAAAGATATTGCTCAAGATAAAACAATCGCAATGCAAGATTCTGTTGGTAGCATCTCTATCTCCACAGAGACGGTGGATAAATCTACTCAGGTGTCTGTTGTGGGACATGCCGTGGAAGCTTCCTCCACGGGAGAATCTTCTGTCGCAGGGGAAATTGCGCATCCTCCATCACAACCTGCAAGGTCTCAATCTTCACGTATTTCCATTGTGTGGTCCTTCTTGCACGGAAAGCATTTTACAGGACGAGCAGTGGACACGATTTCTAACTGTAGGAGGACCTCCTCTTCGCTAAATTATGTGGCTAAGTGGAAGGTCTTTTGTCAGTGATGTGGGGATCATTCAGTAGATATTTATGATCCTTCCATTCCAGACATTGCAAATTTTATAGTATACTTCTTTGATGAGATCAGACTGCAGCCTGTTACCATTAAGTGTTATAGGTCTATGCTATCCAATACCTATGCACTTCATGATCGCTTAATGATTGGATCTAATGTCTCTTTATCTAAATTAGTTAGAAACTTTTCGATAAATAGACCTAGAACCCTCAGATTAATTCCTAAGTGGAATTTGGCTTGGGTTCTTCTTAAGCTAAAAGAAGCGCCATTTGAGCCTCTTGACACAGTGGACTTCAAATTCTTATCTTATAAGACAGCTTTTCTCTTAGCCTTCTCTTCTGCTAGAAGAGTTAGTGAGCTTCATGCACTATCTGTGGATGATTCTCACTATCGTAGTGTCGGTAATACTATAACCTTTACTACCAATGTTGGATTTTTGGCTAAGAATCAGACTCCTAATAAGTATCCAGAACCTATTGTTATTAAGGCCCTTCCGTCTTCAGACGGGCGTAGGCCTTTACTCTGTCCTGTTAGAGCAATACGTATTTACAAACGTAGGTCTGAGTTCATCAGAAAGGGACGTAAGCGTTTCTTTCTGTCTTTGATGCCTAATAGAAAGGACATTATGGTCCATTCTATTGCTAGATGGATTCAATTAACTATCCGCACTGCTTATGGAAAATTATCTTCTACTCTGCAGTCTGCGCTTAAGATTTCAGCTCATGAAGTAAGAGCTCTGTCAACATCTTGGGACTATGCTAATAGTGTTACTATTACTGATTTAATGAAGGCTGCATATTGGTCTCAGCCATCCACGTTCACAAATTTTTATCTCAGAAATATTTAGTCCATTTCGGGAGACCTCCATTGTTTAGGTCCGTTATCAGTTGCTCACAATATCGTCCACTAAACAGTTGCAACTATAGTTATGTAGGCTTTCTGTTCCGGCAGTGACTCTGGCCTGCTGCCCTGTTCGCTCTGGGGTATTTGACCCAGGGCAAGGGGCAGGAGGGGGGGAGGGGGCGGGGGTTCCCTTAGGTCACCTGCTTTATAGAGAAAAGCAAGGGAATACCTCCCCTGGAGTCAGTAATTCCGAGTCGGTCCCGGGATGGTTTTAAAGTGTAAAGCTAATGTGTACTCATACATGTAATATACAATCCTCAGACACATTTAATGAGTATAAAGAGTCTCATTTCTCTGGACTTCCTTTATTTATTGGCTTACCTTTAAAAATAATTAGTATAAAGGGTTATACTGGATGTTAATAGAGATCATTGATGTTATTGTGCTCAATTACAGAATGGTGTTGTGTCTTTCTTCTTTGATATTAATAAGAAAGATACATGTAAAGCCTATCTCTCCTTTTCTGCTTGAGGGGATAATTCTGTTATATGTAATTGAGCCTATTGGATTTTCCTTTATGTCCTAGGCCCTCCAACCTTTTTACTATTCAGATAAGTCTGGGTCATTGGTACAGTATAAAAATGTTAAAAAATTGATAGTAATTTATATATTTTTTATACTTACCAATGACCCAGATGGGGATGGCCCTCCCAGGAGTTGGGAACTCATAATACCTCCCTGCTGTGTACATAATGCTTACCAGGCACTGGTTGTAAGAATGACATTTGGCGCCAATTTCGGGACCTCCTTGACACTGCGCATGCACAGTGGAGTAAAAGTATGGTGGACCATATAGGACATCTAATTTTCGGTTTTTGATGCAAATTTGGGGGATTGGTGGGGCAAAATTTGTGTTTGGCCCTGAATTATTAAGATTAACACCAGCTAAGTCTGGGTCATTGGTAAGTATAAAAAATATATAAATTACTATAAATTTTTTAACTTTCCGCTTAACCGGTAGAGTGCTGGAAGCTCCTATTTGGGCTTTTTAAGAAGTGCAGGCATGACAACTTAAAGGCTTCATACTCAGTGGATGTGCTTCATATTATATTTGAAGTGATTATTTAATCTGTATGGAGAGTGTAGGCACTCTCTCATAAATTGTTTCAAGACAAAGACATGTGAACAAATTTTGACAACCGAAAATAATTTAGCACTCTACCAGTTAAAAAACAAGCTTTCAAAGCATCAGATTTTCCTTCCAGAAAATGGCACAGGTTGCAGCAAGTTGCAGCAAGTTGCATCCCTACCCTTAAAGCTTCTGTGGTCTAGATAGACACCCTTTTTACCATTAGGCACCCTTGTGTCTCTTTACGACACTTGTATTACAGGTCCAGCTTTTTTCCTTATCTCCTGTTCTCATTTCTGTGATTGGATCGCAATAAATTTCAACAAAACAAGTATTAAAAAACACTATCAAAATTCATGGTGTGCTCCACCAAGAGACTGAGGGGAGGTATTCTGTACTATTTTTTGATAGCATGTAATCAATTGGAATTGATTTTGTAATCTGTTTTCTGATGGGAAACACATGCTCTCATTTTTAGATATATTTATTGGAAATTGGTTGATAATACTTATATATTATGACGAAATAATTATCAGTTGGGACTCATTATTCAGTAAATCAAAGTCACTTTTGTTTCTCTTTTAGTTCAGATGTGCTGCATTCCTTTTTGATGTGGTAACAGATCAGAAGTTTGACATTGTTATAATGGTGTTCATTATGCTGAACATGATTACAATGACAATGGAATATGAGGACATGTCAGATGACTACAGAAATGGCATCTCTGTTGTCAATAATATATTCATCGCAGTTTTTACAGTGGAATGTGTACTCAAGCTCATTGCATTAAGACAGCACTATTTCAAAATTCCTTGGAATGTTTTTGATTTTGTTGTAGTAATTTTGTCGATATTAGGTGAGTCTGTAAGCTTTATTTTGAAATGTTTTTGCAGTATTTCAGCTGATCTGTCTTCACAAGTAATCTCAATGTTTATATACCTAGTAATGGTTGCTGTCATAAGCAGAGAGTGTGGTTAACCTTTTCCCTAATGAATCTGCCACATTTGCCCACATATTATACAAATTCAGTGGTAGAAAAAAATATAATTCAATTTCAGCTAAACTATATCATGTGACCCCCTCAATGGAATAACTCATAGAAGACGTTCGAAAGAGGGGTCACATGATATGGTTTTCTTGAAATATTTTGAAAAATATGAAAAAATAATAAATAAAATTCAAAAATATTGATTTTGTCTGCATTGGGTAAAAGGTTAAGTCATGAAATTATAATTCCATGCCTAGAAAAACATGATAGTGATGTGATGAAAACAGTATAGCCTGTGTTCACACTGGTCAGAAACTGTTGGGTGCCAGTTTTTTTTAGCCAGACAGGATATTTGTGTGACCAAACAAAGACAATTTAATAGGCGAAGCTCTTTACCTAACACACATAACTGACAAAACTTGAAAAATATTTTTTTAAAGAACTAAAAACTTATATCTTATGTCTCAATAACATAGATTTTGACCCATCATTGGAATGAGCTCAAAGAGACAGTTCCAATGATGGATCATAAACTATGTTTTAGGTGCAAAATTTTTTTAAAATGTGTTTCTTAAAATTGATTATCATCACTGCCTCAACTGCTGGCTTCATTTTAGGGCAGATTATAAAATAATTCTTTCATTGATTTTGACTGCTATTCACCACTGCAGTGGAATTTCATCATGCATGCAAGAACATTTTTTATGCCAAAAGTTTAGCCAATTGGACATTTCTAATTCCAAATCAAATTTCTTAGTGCAAATGGCTAAGTTGGCTATGACAGCATGAACACAAATTTCTTAGTGAAAATGGCTAAGTTGGCTATGACAGCATGGACACAAATTTCTTAGTGCAAATGGCTAAGTTGGCTATGACAGCATGAACACAAATTTCTTAGTGCAAATAGCTAAGTTGGCTATGACAGCATGAACTGAGTAAAGTCTGTTGATGCTTCCCAATGCTATGTGTAAGGTGCCCAAGGTCTTCCCTTGTGTTAAAATTAATTCATTGATGATTAAGTACCCCATGAGTTGAATGTTTTATTTCCTGATTATATGGCAGATAAAATTCTATAAATATTTTATTTTTTTCTAAAAATGAATGATGAACTTCAAGGTTTTAGGCATGTTTTTATTCCAAACCATAGCCCATGAAACATGCTCATCATGTACATTCCCAGGCTGCAAGCCAAGAGGTGCTCGGTTCGAATCCCACCTGCGGCAACCGCGTTGTGTCCTTGGGCAAGACACTTCACCCCCATTGCCCATGTGGGGGGGGGGGGGGGGGGGGGGGCGGGGGCAGGGGGGGGGGGGCACGGTGACATCGTGTACTAAGGCGTACTGCATGTCGATGGTGCACTTGTCTTCAACCAATGCTAACTCTGCTTGTGTGGAGTTAGTATGTTGGGGAGCTGACAGTTGCTCGCCGTTGCTCGGTGTTTCTCTCTGGGCACTCCGGCTTCCTCCACCCGTAAAACTGTCATGGTCATGATTAGCCATTGTGTAAAAATATGTGACCTTAAACCCCAATAAATAAATAAATAAATCATGTACATTCCAAAAAGATTTCATAAGATGTGGACTGAAAAAAAATGAAGTTATTAAAATTTGAATGTAAAATACGAGGATAGTAGATAATTATCCCCGCTTTCGTCGGGGATATTGTCATTATCTCCGTCCGTACGTACGTATGTACGTCCGTCCATCCGTCCGTATGTCCGTCCGGTGTTACATTCACTTGCATTAATGTTTAAACTATGCTAATGTGTTCAGGTATCACCAGTACATGTGCATGAAGGTTTCGGGATTTTGATTTGGTTCCAAGTGGTTCCAGTGGAACCATTTTTATCCTTAGAAAATCTTTGTCCGCTCAAAGGTTCTTAGGGTATTGAATTCGAAATTTTTAAACCATGTTAACATGTTCAGATAGCATCTGTAGATGTGCATGAAGGTTTCGGAATTTTGATTTCGGTCCAAGTGGTTCCAGTGGAACCACTTTTACCCTCAGAAAATCTTTGTCCGCTCAAAGGCTCTTAGGGTATTGAATTCGATACGTTTAAACCATGTTAACATGTTCAGATAGTATCTGTAGATGTGCATGAAGGTTTCGGAATTTTGATTTGGGTCCAAGTGGTTCCAGTGGAACCACTTTTATCCTTAGAAAATCTTTGTCCGCTCAAAGGCTCTTAGGGTATTGAATTCGAAACGTTTAAACCATGTTAACATGTTCAGAGAGCATCTGTAGATGTGCATGAAGGTTTCGGAATTTTGATTTTGGGTCCAAGTGGTTATCTCCGTCCGTCCGTCCGTCCGTCCGGTGTTACATTCACTTGCATTAATGTTTAAACTATGCTAATGTGTTCAGGTATCACCAGTACATGTGCATGAAGGTTTCGGGATTTTGATTTGGTTCCAAGTGGTTCCAGTGGAACCATTTTTATCCTTAGAAAATCTTTGTCCGCTCAAAGGTTCTTAGGGTATTGAATTCGATACGTTTAAACCATGTTAACATGTTCAGATAGCATCTGTAGATGTGCATGAAGGTTTCGGAATTTTGATTTGGGTCCAAGTGGTTCCAGTGGAACCACTTTTATCCTCAGAAAATCTTTGTCCACTCAAAGGCTCTTAGGGTATTGAATTCGAAACATTTAAACCATGTTAACATGTTCAGATAGCATCTGTAGATGTGCATGAAGGTTTCGGAATTTTTATTTGGTTCCAGGTGGTTCCAGTGGAACCACTTTTATGCTTAGAAAATCTTTGTCCGCTCAAAGGTTCTTAGGGTATTGAATTCGAAACATTTAAACCATGTTAACATGTTCAGATAGCATCTGTAGATGTGCATGAAGGTTTCGGAATTTTGATTTGGGTCCAAGTGGTTCCAGTGGAACCACTTTTATCCTTAGAAAATCTTTGTCCGCTCAAAGGCTCTTAGGGTATTGAATTCGAAATGTTTAAACCATGTTAACATGTTCAGATAGCATCTGTAGATGTGCATGAAGGTTTTGGAATTTTCATTTGGGTCCAAGTGGTTCCAGTGGAACCACTTTTACCCTCAGAAAATCTTTGTCCGCTCAAAGGCTCTTAGGGTATTGAATTCGAAACGTTTAAACCATGTTAACATGTTCAGATAGCATCTGTAGATGTGCATGAAGGTTTCGGAATTTTTATTTGGTTCCAGGTGGTTCCAGTGGAACCACTTTTATCCTTAGAAAATCTTTGTCCACACAAAGGCTCGTAGGGTATTGAATTTGAAACGTTTAAACCATGTTAACATGTTCAGATAGCATCTGTAGATGTGCATGAAGGTTTTGGAATTTTGATTTGGGTCCAAGTGGTTCCAGTGGAACCACTTTTATCCTTAGAAAGTCTTTGTCCGCTCAAAGGCTCTTAGGGTATTGAATTCGAAACGTTTAAACCATGTTAACATGTTCAGAGAGCATCTGTAGATGTGCATGAAGGTTTCGGAATTTTGATTTGGTTCCAGGTGGTTCCAGTGGAACCACTTTTATCCCTAGAAAATCTTTGTCCGCTCAAAGGTTCTTACGGTATTGAATTCGAAACGTTTAAACCATGTTAACATGTTCAGATAGCATCTGTAGATGTGCATGAAGGTTTCAGAATTTTGATTTGGGTCCAAGTGGTTCCAGTGGAACCACTTTTATCCTTAGAAAATCTTTGTCCGCTCAAAGGCTCTTAGGGTATTAAATTCGAAACGTTTAAACCATGTTAACATGTTCAGATAGCATCTGTAGATGTGCATGAGGGTTTCACAATTTTGATTTGGGTCCAAGTGGTTCCAGTGGAACCACTTTTACCCTCAGAAAATCTTTGTCCGCTCAAAGGCTCTTAGGGTATTGAATTCGAAACGTTTAAACAATGTTAACATGTTCAGATAGCATCTGTAGATGTGCATGAAGGTTTCAGAATTTTGATTTGGTTCCAGGTGGTTCCAGTGGAACCACTTTTATCCTTAGAAAATCTTTGTCGACTCAAAGGCTCGTAGGGTATTGAATTTGAAACATTTAAACCATGTTAACATGTTCAGATAGCATCTGTAGATGTGCATGAAGGTTTTGGAATTTTGATTTGGGTCCAAGTGGTTCCAGTGGAAACACTTTTACCCTCAGAAAATCTTTGTCCGCTAAAAGGCTCGTAGGGTATTCAATTTGAAACATTTAAACCATGTTAACATGTTCAGATAGCATCTTAGGGTAATGTCGGGGATATTGTCGTTATCTCCGTCCGTACATCCGTCCGTCCATCCGTCCGTCCGTCCGTACGTCCGCCCGGTGTTACATTCACTTGCATTAATGTTTAAACTATGCTAATGTGTTCAGGTATCACCAGTACATGTGCATGAAGCTTTCGGGATTTTGATTTGGTTCCAAGTGGTTCCAGTGGAACCATTTTTATCCTTAGAAAATCTTTGTCCGCTCAAAGGTTCTTAGGGTATTGAATTCGATACGTTTAAACCATGTTAACATGTTCAGATAGCATCTTAGGGTAATGTCGGGGATATTGTCGTTATCTCCGTCCGTACATCCGTCCGTCCGTCCGTCCATCCGTCCGTCCGTCCGTACGTCCGCCCGGTGTTACATTCACTTGCATTAATGTTTAAACTATGCTAATGTGTTCAGGTATCACCAGTACATGTGCATGAAGCTTTCGGGATTTTGATTTGGTTCCAAGTGGTTCCAGTGGAACCATTTTTATCCTTAGAAAATCTTTGTCCGCTCAAAGGTTCTTAGGGTATTGAATTCGATACGTTTAAACCATGTTAACATGTTCAGATAGCATCTGTAGATGTGCATGAAGGTTTCGGAATTTTGATTTGGGTCCAAGTGGTTCCAGTGGAACCACTTTTATCCTTTGAAAATCTTTGTCCGCTCAAAGGCTCTTAGGGTATTGAATTCGAAACTTTTAAACCATGTTAACATGTTCAGATAGCATCTGTAGATGTGCATGAAGGTTTCGGAATTTTGATTTGGGTCCAAGTGGTTCCAGTGGAACCACTTTTACCCTCAGAAAATCTTTGTCCGCTCAAAGGCTCTTAGGGTATTGAATTCGAAACGTTTAAACAATGTTAACATGTTCAGATAGCATCTGTAGATGTGCATGAAGGTTTCAGAATTTTGATTTGGTTCCAGGTGGTTCCAGTGGAACCACTTTTATCCTTAGAAAATCTTTGTCGACTCAAAGGCTCGTAGGGTATTGAATTTGAAACATTTAAACCATGTTAACATGTTCAGATAGCATCTGTAGATGTGCATGAAGGTTTTGGAATTTTGATTTGGGTCCAAGTGGTTCCAGTGGAAACACTTTTACCCTCAGAAAATCTTTGTCCGCTAAAAGGCTCGTAGGGTATTCAATTTGAAACATTTAAACCATGTTAACATGTTCAGATAGCATCTTAGGGTAATGTCGGGGATATTGTCGTTATCTCCGTCCGTACATCCGTCCGTCCGTCCGTCCATCCGTCCGTCCGTCCATCCGTCCGTCTGTCCGTACGTCTGCCCGGTGTTACATTCACTTGCATTAATGTTTAAACTATGCTAATGTGTTCAGGTATCACCAGTACATGTGCATGAAGCTTTCGGGATTTTGATTTGGTTCCAAGTGGTTCCAGTGGAACCATTTTTATCCTTAGAAAATCTTTGTCCGCTCAAAGGTTCTTAGGGTATTGAATTCGATACGTTTAAACCATGTTAACATGTTCAGATAGCATCTTAGGGTAATGTCGGGGATATTGTCGTTATCTCCGTCCGTACATCCGTCCGTCCGTCCGTCCGTCCGTACGTCCGCCCGGTGTTACATTCACTTGCATTAATGTTTAAACTATGCTAATGTGTTCAGGTATCACCAGTACATGTGCATGAAGCTTTCGGCATTTTGATTTGGTTCCAAGTGGTTCCAGTGGAACCATTTTTATCCTTAGAAAATCTTTGTCCGCTCAAAGGTTCTTAGGGTATTGAATTCGATACGTTTAAACCATGTTAACATGTTCAGATAGCATCTGTAGATGTGCATGAAGGTTTCGGAATTTTGATTTGGGTCCAAGTGGTTCCAGTGGAACCACTTTTATCCTTTGAAAATCTTTGTCCGCTCAAAGGCTCTTAGGGTATTGAATTCGAAACTTTTAAACCATGTTAACATGTTCAGATAGCATCTGTAGATGTGCATGAAGGTTTCGGAATTTTGATTTGGGTCCAAGTGGTTCCAGTGGAACCACTTTTACCCTCAGAAAATCTTTGTCCGCTCAAAGGCTCTTAGGGTATTGAATTCGAAACATTTAAACCATGTTAACATGTTCAGATAGCATCTGTAGATGTGCATGAAGGTTTCGGAATTTTGATTTGGGTCCAAGTGGTTTTTCAATCATGTGACAATGATGTGATCAGAACACTACCCTTTATACATCATGTTGGGTTAAGTATCTTGTTTGAAATATTGAAGTAGTTTCACATGTGAGTCTTCAGAAGGAAATTAAATACTGTTTTATCATTTTAAATCACACACATGCGTGAAGCCTTTTTATCCAAGTCTGTATCCTGCATTAACCAAAAAGGAAAGTGCAAATGCGGGGATATACTATAGTGTGCTTCGCACACAAATGGCACCATCTAGTTTTTATATTTATAGTCTGTTTTAATTGTTTCGGAACCTATTTAGATTCAAGTAACCTAAAATGGTGCAGATTATTCTGAGCTGCTTATGTGCTCTTATATGACCAATCCTTTATCATGGGGGCACGGTGGCAATGTGTACTGAGTCTTTTCCACTTGCCATGCTTAAATACTGTTGAATGATGGTCCCCTCACTTTCAATTTTCTTTGGGTGGCCTGTTAACTGATTGAGTGCTAAATTATATTTGAAATCTGATTTGAAACATGGATATTTTTTAGCTCACCTGACTGATCGTCTGTCGTCCGTCCTCCGTCGTGAAGGTGGTGTTTGAGTCTTTTTCTCCCAAACCACTAGACACATTTTAATGAAATTTCACGTGAGTAGTGGTTATATAGGGGCATTTGGGTTTTTCTTCAAATTGGGTTTCTGCTCATATTGAGGAGGGGGTGGGGCCAAAATGCCTCAATTTTAAAAAAAATCTTCTTCTCATGAACCAGCTGTAGCAGAGACTTGATATGTGGTATACAGCTTCCTTTTGAAGTGTAGACTCAAGTTTGTTCAAGAGAAGTTCGAGGGGCAATATTTGTCGTTACAGGAGGGACAAGAATTTTTGCCCTGCCCAAAATTTCTATTTAACAAACCGAGAGGCCGATTTGAACCAAATATGATATGAAGTATTAATGGGTCATAAGTACTTTATTTTCGCAAAAAAAAAATTTCCAATTGCCCCGTGGAATAAGTACTTGATTTATGCAAAAAAATATTTTCCAATTGCCCCGTGGAAACCACAGGAGCTAAAAATAGAAAAGATTTCAAACACCCATATCTCCAAAACTACATGGCTCTGAGAATTCTTATTTGGTGTGAAGCTTCCTTTAGGACCAATAGAATGGAATGGTCCAAAAAAAGTGCTATCACTTTTATCATAGGGTACTTTTTCGGGACTTTGAAAAAGTGCTGAGTCAGCATTTTTTTAACACTGTGGGCAATGAGAAAAACATTTAAGACTACTCTTCTCCCAAACCACTGCTCCAAAAGCTTTCAAATTTCACATATAACATCTTTGGAAGATTGTTTCACATGTTTATTGAAATCAAGTCCCTGAGTCCATATTTGGGCTCTCTATGGGAGCCCAAATGTTTAAATTAGTGCAGTATGAGGAATATTCTTTAGAAATCTTCTTCTTCAGATCTACCAATCAGAACCTTTTGATATTTCATAATTACATCCTTAGAGGAGTGAGATTCACGTTTGTTAAAGCCAATTCTCTGGGTTCATATTTAGGCTCCCTGTGGGAGCCTGAATTATAACTAAGTTCAATATGAGGAATATTCTTTAAAAATCTTCTTCTTCTTTATCAGATCCAGCAGTCAGAATGTTTTGATATTTGGTATACAGCATCCTTAGGGGGGTGGGATTCAAGTTTGTTCAAGCATACTTCCCTTCACATCCACAAGTAAGAATCCTTTAATATTTGGTATGCAGCATCCTTAGGGGGGTGGGATTCAAGTTTGTTCAAGCCAAGTGTCTGGGTTCATATTTGGGCTCCCTGTGGGATCCCGAATTATAACTTAGTTCAATATGAGGAATTTTCTTTAAAAATCTTCTTCTACACATCCACCTGTAAGAATTGATATTTGGTATACTGTATCGTTAGGGAGGTGAGATTCAAATTTGTTAAAACCAAGTCCCTTTGTTCATATTTGGGCTCCCTATGGGAGCCCAAATTATAACTTAGTTCAATATGAGGAATATTTAAAAAAAAAATGAAATTTCAGATCCACCGGTCAGAATGTTTTGATATTTGATATATGGTTTTCTTAATGCGGCAGATGCAAGTTTGTTCAAATCAGGACCCTCGGTTGATAGTTGTAAGTGTCAGGTGAGCGCTCTCAGGCCCCTTGGGGCCTCTTGTTTTTCAAAGATACCACACTATTAGCAAGAGCTGCCTTAGTTTAGCAAGATTCTGTTCAGGCCCCCAAAAATAATGGTTTGGTTTCGGTTACCCGACCAAGCCTAATTTTGCGCTCCAACCCTAACAAATTTTTTATTGAAATTGAAAAAGAAACAGGAAAAAACACACAAATGCCAACTTTTACAACAATGACACAAATAGTGCTGGGCATTTTTTTTGGTATACAGATTTATATATATAATCAGTACCATGTTCAAAACTGTCATCGGCAAATTAAATCATAATTGGTGATTGTATACTGAACTTGTTTTAACTCTGGTATGCAAACTTCAACTTGTTTATCACGGTTTACAAGAAGTGAATTTACTTCACTGGTGCAGATTACTGTTGGTTCAAATTTGGATCTTTCCCTTTTTACCACCCCGTCTGACCTCGCAGACTATGTGACCTTTCTTTATTACTTTTTATTCCAAACTGTTCAAGTAGTTTGTTGATCGACAATCATCATTATTACGAAAACAATAGAACATTGTTTTCCTCTAATTTGTCAGGAACAAGTTGAGGTGAAAAGCCACAAAAAGCGTACTGCATTACACACAGGTTGCATAATCAGTCACATTGAACATTCAACCAATCGAATTCGGCATTCCTGCTATTTCATTTTTCTTGGGAAAACTCCAAGGGATTCCCTGTAGTTTTACACTTGTACTTTAAAGTGATTGGCTGTTTACACACGGTGACATCATGATAGCATCTTGCCTTCAAAATAGTGTGCACGCAAGTGTTTGATACAAGACCAATGCAAAGTACATTGTTTTGAAATAAAAGCAAGTCATTTGTGCTTCCTCTGCCAATATAAACACGATGATACTTAACCAGTCCATTTCCACAATCACTTATTATTATTGAAAATGTCAATTTATTTCATTTTGCTGAGGTGCGCTAATTTTAACACTTCCCATGATAAAGTGAGATGTGCGAATGCACACTTCACTTCAGAATCTGAAGACAACTGATGATAATATTTTGAAGACACCTCCGAGTCCGTTTCATTTTGAAGTTGTGGAATTACACCCGAAATGTCCGCTGCAATCGCAAATAAAGCATCTGCTGATAAACTGCCATTTTGGGTGTAATTTTGCAATTCAAACTCAACAGAATATCAAAACAGTATATTTCAGTCACAACTGTTGGAAGAATTTGGTCCAAAAAATTAACTCAAGCACAAATTCAAGGAAAAAAAAAAATATCCTGACCAACCAACTCTATTTTTTTCTACTATTTAACCAGAACCAAACCATTAATTTTTTTGGGCCTCATAGATAATTGTTTTGTCATAATTTAGGCACTATAGACACTCTCCAATAAATTGCAACCAAACAACTTTAAATTAAAAATTTTTTTCTCCTACTGCTGAGCAAACATCAAGCTAACGCATAGTTTAAAGCCAGTAAAGTGGCTTCTAGCACTTTTCAGTAGAGCCGAGATAGTTGCTTCTAGCACTCAACCAGTTAGGGTCTTTCTGAATTTAAAAAACTTAGGGTCTTTCTGAATTTAAAAAAGAAGCTTTGTTTAAAATCATTTTCAATATGTTCTTTTTTCTATTGTAGGTGGCGCATTCAAAAATGTTATCGAAGCTATTTTATTCTCCCCAACGCTGTTGAGAGTGGTGCGTGTGTTTCGTGTTGGTCGAGTTTTGAGACTTGTAAAATCAGCAAAAGGAATAAGAACTCTTCTCTTTTCGCTAGCAGTCTCGCTTCCTGCTTTATTCAATATTGGATTACTGCTTTTTCTTGTCATGTTTATCTATGCTATATTTGGTATGAACTTTTTCATGAATGTGAAGCATATGTACGGCGTTGATGATGCTTTCAACTTTGAAACATTGTTGCGAAGTCTCATTATATTGTTTCAAATGTGTACTTCAGCTGGATGGGCTGGAGTATTTGCTGCTGTTTCTAATCAGAAAAATGGAACATGTGACCCACAAAAGGAACCCAGTGACTGTGGTAGCTATGGAATGGCAGTTCTTTATCTTGTAAGTTATTTAATAATCAGTTTTCTTGTAGTTGTCAACATGTACATTGCTGTAATTTTAGAAAACTTCAGTCAGGCGACAGAGGATGTTCAACAGGGCCTCACTCCAGATGATTTTGACATGTACTATGAGAAGTGGGAGAAGTATGATCCCAAAGCTACTCAATTTATTCCTCTTGATCAGCTATCAGACTTTGTCGATTTTCTGGAAGAGCCTCTATGCTTGCCCAAACCCAATCACTTTCTGCTTGTTAAACTTGATATTCCAATCTGTGAGAATGATATGATGTATTGTAAAGACATTCTTAATGCATTGACTAAGAATTATTTAGGAACTAATAATGTTGATGACATGGGTGACATGGATGAGGGACGTGAGAAGGAAAAAGTAGTTCACACGCAAATTAGTTCAACATTAATGCGTCAAAAGGAACATTATGCAGCTAGAATTATTCAAAGATCATATAGGAATTACAAAGGTAGATTAAAAGATGATTCGGATAGTGAAACAGATTCTATGGCTGGTGAGAAACTAGTTGTCCCAGATCTACATGCAAATGGAACTTACCATAAAGAAGACGATGAAAATAAAACAATTGAACTCAGACCAGAAAGTGATGTAGTTGTGTGATACCGCCTTCCGTCTCTTTTTTTCCCAATAAAATTGATAATAGGTGTCCATTTAAGCAAGTGCAATGAATCGTACAATTGCTGGTAATGACATGATTTATTTGTTACCAGGAGAATATTTCATTAGCCCACCAAAATTTCACAATTTCCCAGCAACAAATTTATTAATGTTTATGAAAAAATTTATTTTTAATGGAACACATCCTGAACTGGATTGGAGGTGATGTTGACATAGTTGCAGGTTTCCTGAGATTTTTACTTGTAGACATTCAAGGTTCATGTTTGTATATTTTTGATTTTGCATTAGTGCAGTCAGAATATCCTTTGTTGCACATCCAAAAATTATTTGGGTACACTTGTTCTGAAGATCTAATCGACATGAGGGTTTCTATTGGTCAACCTGTCTCCTTGAAATTCTAGGGTTTTAAATGTTCTGTGATTGATTCCAGACCTTGGTGATATCCTTTCTGTTCATTCTTTGTTGCACAATGTTTCTCAGAGTAGAATTTTGGTGCAATAAATTAGACCATAATTCTATAATGTAGGATACATTACCCACAATGACAAAAGGATAGACTCCTAATGAGAGTCCAGGAAATTTAGGATCAAACTGCATGAACCATTTTCCTGTGAGTGATTTCTAATCAAACAAAGAGTTGACTAGAAAGTGAATCTGGAGCAGTGTGATCATTACTTTGAAGATTGTTTCATGATTGAATGTTGCTGCATCTGCACTGATACCACACCATTTTTTATCAAAGTTGGAATTAGGCCTTTAAGACAGCTAGGGTTAAATGAGATAGTTATAACACTTGAATTTTTTTTCTTGTTTGGCTAAGAGTGAGGGTGAATTGGCATTCTTATGGAAAAGACTCTCGATAGATTGCAAAATAAGAATAAATTGGCCAGAAATGGTGAACTTCTGATGTATGAAGAGACAGTACCAATCTGGGCCTTTAAGCTAACTATCTCTGGGTTGTAAGTCACCATCAGTACTCTCAGATGTTTTAGTAGCATTGATCACAGTTTCCAGGTGTAAAGTTTTTCAGTGATGCAGAAAAAAGTTCAACCAATTATAAAGTGGAACCCTGTTAATTGAATAGCCACTTCGCCAATGAAAATTATTCAATTAACAGGAGTATTCAATTAACAGGGATTGTGTCACTTCCCTGTATTCTAGAGATAAACTTAGCATTTATTCTGTTATATCTTGTTTGACAGAGCTCCATGAGCTCTGTCAAGCAAGATACAATAGATTCAATTTCTGTATAGGATGTATTGAGGCCAAATAGGTCTATAAACAAAGAAAAACTGAGGAGAGTCAAGGTAATTTCTTGACAGGTTACAAGATTTTTTATTCAATTAATAGGAGTTTACTCTATAACCTTTGTTCAATTAACAGGTCAAATTTTTACTAGAGGTATGGTAAATGGTTTTGTGTTGGGAAATTATTTTCAGTTAACAGGGTTATTCAGTTAAGAGATATCCAATTGAGTGGGCTCCACTGTATCTTGTTTGCCACACCTTATAAAGCTTGTGTCAAACAAAATATAACTGGTTCAGCTGTCATGTCCGTAGCAAAGTCATTGAAATATAGCCGATGAAGGAAATGCTAATATTACATAGACAGAGCACTAGGAGTAAAACAGGTTTTTAGCAAAAGTGAAAACATTCTTCTTTGTCTTAGAGGTCCTTGCTTGTTCTTCAGTTTGGTCTCCAAACATTCTTGGAAATCTTTGAATTCAACCACCAAAACAGGGTTTATTGTGGTAGTTGAAAACCTTGGAAAGTCCTTGAATTCAACAACCTTGAAAACTCTTGAATTGAAAAATGTGTATTTTTATACTGTACCAATGACCCAGACTTAGCTGGTGCTAACTCCAACAAAACCAGGGCCAAACACAAATTTTGCCCCCCAATCCCCAAAATTTGCATCCAAAACAAAAAGAAATCATGTCCTAAAGGACCTCCATAGTACGCCTCTACTGCGCATGCACAGTGACGCAGTCGTCCCGAAATTGGCGCCAATTATCATTCTCTGTTTGGCCCTTCATCAGTCAACATCTCACTGATCTTTGTGCTTGTAAATCTCAGTTTAAAGGATGCCAGACACGTAATTTTTGGAGAAAATGTGATTCTAAGGAGGATAGAAGGAGGAGAGGAAAAAGAAGTGGCAAAAAATAATCAGGGCTGTACTTAAAATTTTTTGATGAAATTATGTTAAGTTGCCTATTTTCGAGGCATGGGCCTCTTGTTGTCATTCTTGCTAATTGTTGCACTGCTTATTCAGTGTTTCCTCTCCCCTAGCCTTCTAAAGTCCCCCCTGGCAATTCTCCCATGCTTTTGGCATATTTTTGAGAAATTTCATTTCTAAAATTTCCTGGGAGAGTTGCTTGGTTACAGAATGTTTTCTATTATTTTCCCCATAGTTACGTTTTCACCCATGGGTGTATAACGTTTGTGTTCTGCATCTTCCATCTGATGTTCTACAGATTCTCCCCTGGGAGTCTCTGTTTTGCATCAGATAGAGTGTAATTGATGACTGATTCCGGGCCAGTTTTTTCAGTGCCTGGAGTCATGTTTTCTAGTGTGTTTACACTGTTTGTTTTCATTGGCAACAGCCTTTTTTGAGGGGGGCTGTTTGCCTTTGTGGTAGTTTATCTCATTATAAGATACATTTATATTATCCGAAAGTGTCTCATTAATTATTTTATATAAATTTAAAATTTTTGACCACACTTTGCCATCGGATCCATCGGGGCTCAACGTTACTTTTCAGCAACTTGGGCTTCTCTGAAAAAATATTTTTTCAAAATTATTTTGTTTTGCAATTGTTTTTTCATTTATTAATGGATCATGTTATTATGTATCTTTGTGTCAGGGGTTTTTGCGAGTAACTAGGACTTATTGTTGTTCTTTCACAATGAAGGGACATTGTTCAAATTGTAATAGGAAGAAATCTTCCTCTGACTTTCATGATCATTGTATTAATTGTAGTCAGTGTTCTCGCATTAATTCCTGTCCTATATGTGAACATTGGGATGAGAAACATTGGAAACGTGTGTCATGATATGTTGTTTCTGGAGAAAGAGCGATGCCGGCTCTTTCTCCACAAGGTCACTCTACTCTCTCAGTTTCTATTTCAGAGGAACCAGAACAGGGTGATGTTTCCATGTTATCTTCTTCAAGTGTGCGTCCGTCGTCACAAATGAATTCAGAGCTAGCGGCAAAAGTGCTCATGGAGATTAGACAAATGTCGTCCGCTAGCTCGCCCGGTGTAGCGTCCATTCACCGAATGGTTCGGCAGCCGGGTTCGTCCGATGCGGTCCAAGAGGAAATTTTGGGTGATGCGAGCACTATAAACATAATAGATGCACACCCAGTGACGGCGGATAGTAAACGAGAACGGAGGAAGCCTTTTAGTCCGGTTCCTAGCTCGTCCAGGTCCAGCTGGGCCGCGAGCGAGAGAGGCCCCTCTCTCGTACAACAACATCTGGGACCAGATGTTGTGGTACAAAATGTGTCTTTAGCGGAGCATACGTCCGTCGTTCGGGACGCTCCGTTGTATAAGCAGTCCGCAGAGACTGTTAAGGCTTCCTCTTCTCGTCAGCGCACACGACCGCACCTTGGCTGCGTGACCTCCGATATTTTGCCAGCTTCGCCGATGAAGGATTCTTCGGCGACCAGGTCACACCATCCGGCAGCCAGGGATTCGAGACCGATGGACTCCGGACGTTCGCATAGGAAAAGTATGCGGGAGCCATCTGATGCGGAGCTGCCCTCGGCGAAGCAGCGAAAGACCGCGCCTCCGCAGGTCTCGACGTCGGACATTCTAGTGCAGATAGCACAGCTTATCGCAGCATCCCAGCAGCCGACAGAAACGGTGTCGGATCGAGAATTATCCGACGGCGCTGGGTCGGTACGCTCCGCCGAAGCATCGGGGGCGGACGACCGGGAACATCGGGAGGTCCGACCGGATGGTGAAAGGGATACGGATGAATTGGAGCTATCCCTTTCGGAACAACATAAAGCTGCCGTGGACTTCATCCGGCACTTTCTCCCTCAAGTTGTTCCGTCGGGCCAGACTGCTGCGCTTCCGGACAAGAGAATTATAGCATCATTGGACTCTGAATTTTTTGAGCGGTTCAGGGACATCGCTCCCGAGTTTCCGTCGCAGTCCAATAATGTTGCAAGAACATTTGAATTATTGAACGACGCTATATTTAAACTTGCTTCCAGGATGGGGAAAGCAGGTTTCTTGTCCGCTAATACTCTTAACCTGCCTTTCATTAATGCAAGGAATAAATTCGACACGGCAGGACAGGGTATACCGAGAGTTCCTCTGCGTATGGACGACGAGGCGGAAGACTTAGAGCTATCATTACCGTCGTCAGCTTCTATTCCAACCGCGGTGTTGGAAACAGCTATTGCGTCTAACAGAGCCAATTTAGATGCCTTATCTTACGCAGATCACCTTACTAAGGCGTTATCACTGCGCCTTCAAGGGGAAGAGTTTCAGGATATACAATCCTCTTTAAGACTTCTTTCAAGGGCAGTAGCTTATTCCACGTGTAACTCCGCCCTTTCAGTGGCAAATCTGGAGTTGGTTAGACGTGACGCAGCCCTAGCTACATCCACACTAGTGGATTCTAAGGTGAAGAACTCTCTTAGAGTCGCTTCGGTCTCAGGAGAACTTCTCTTTGACGGCAAGCTTTCCGCTATTTATGATAATATTAAAAAGAAAGCTAATGATTCTCTGTTGTTCAGATCCGCTCCTAAAAGGTCGGATACAGCAGACACGAATAAGGCAGGCACTTCTGGGTCTAATGCGCCCAAGAGAGGTTCCTATAGAGGTTCCGGTGCGTCCTCTTGGTCTTATTCGAGAGACCGTCAGGATAGCGACTCTCGTTTGGGACGTCCTTCAGGCCGGGACAATCGGTCGGACGCCCCGAGGTCGACGAGGCGAGGTGCGGGTCGTGGAAGACGTGGTTTCTCCTACCGCAGGCCTCGCAGGTCCAGGAGGTGATGGCTTAAACCTCTATCGCGTTCCGGTTGGCGGAAGGTTGTCGAGTTTTTCACAAGAGTGGGCGTCGATTACGGACGACCCGTGGGTGAGAGGAGTGACTTCGGAAGGTCTAAAGATATTCTTCAAACGAAAGCCTCCATTAACTCGAAGTCCAAAGTGGACTCATCTTCCGTCAAATCCACAGAAAAGAGACGCTCTGTTATCAGAGGTGCAGTCTCTTTTAATGAAGAACGCGGTAGAGGTCGTAGAAAACCAGGAATCTCTGGGATTCTACAGCCATCTGTTTCTGGTTCCGAAACCAGATGGCTCGTTCCGTCCAGTCATAGATTTGAGCTGGATAAACAAGCTGATCGTCGCTCCGAAGTTTTATATGGAGACGATTCGATCGGTCAGAGCGAGTATTCGGGTGAACGATTATGCAACGAGCATAGATCTCAAAGATGCGTACTTTCACGTCATGGTACATCCGACATTCCGAAAGTATCTACGCTTCGCAGTCCTAGGAGTGGTGTATCAGTTCCGGGCCATGTGCTTCGGATTGAATCTAGCACCCTGGGCTTTCACTCGGGTAATGAACTCGGTAATGATCTGCTTCCGAGCTCATTCGTCTGCGGTAACGTCGGCCTACCTGGACGACATTCTTCAGAGGTACGGCAACGAGTTAACGCTTCAGAACGATGTTCAGAATCTTCTTCTATTGCTCCGACGTCTCGGTTTCATAGTAAACGAGGAGAAGTCGGATCTGGTGCCGTCCAAGTCATTCACTCATCTGGGAATGAGCTTCGAGACGCACAACAATCTCGTTCGTCTGCCGTTAACCAGAGCGAAATTAGTCAGTTGTTATGCTCGCTATTGTCTGCACGCAGACAAAGTCACGGCGAGAGAATTTATGAGACTGATAGGTCTGTGCGGAGCCGCCGCGGATCTCATTCCGATGGGGCGGCTACGCACACGTCCTCTTCAAATTTTCCTGACTCAGAATTGGAGTGTGAAAATTCATTCGCTCGATGTAGACGTTCTCTTGTCAGATCAAGTGAAACAAGAGATTCAGACTTGGGCAAACATTCAGTGGTTAACTCAAGGAGTTCCGCTGCAGTTGCCGGATCCGAGTTTTACCATTATGACGGATGCCAGTCAAACAGGTTGGGGTGCATCATTAATCCCAACGGATTCGAGATGCCAGGGTCTTTGGGATCCGCAATTCCTGTGCAAGCACATAAACATCAAGGAAATGATGTCAATTTGGCTTGCGTTATGTCACTGGATGGACATTATTCACGATGCTCATGTCCAAATCCTATCTGACAATACGACAGTAGTGGCGTATATACGGAATCAGGGAGGCACTCATTCAGTTCCGTTGTTCAATCTAACGGAAAGAATCCTTCTGTTTGCGTTAGAACATCACGTTCTTCTTTCGGTCCGTCACATACCGGGTCGTCTGAATGTGCTAGCAGACTCCCTTTCACGAAAGGGTCGCTTGTTGCCGTCGGAGTGGACTCTCAACAAACAAGTATTCAATCAGATTTGCTACCAATGGGAACGGCCAATGATAGACTTATTTGCGACACATCTCAACAATCAGTTGCAGACGTATGTGTCCCCGTGTCCGGATCCAAGAGCATTTGCAGTAGACGCTCTGTCGATCCCTTGGGACGGAATGATAGGATATGCGTATCCTCCAGCGCCGTTAATTCAACAAGTATTGCTAAAGATAAAACAATCTCAATGCAAGATTCTGTTGGTAGCATCTCTGTCGCCACAGAGACCGTGGATAAATCTACTCAGGTGTCTGTTGTGGGACCTACCGCGGAAGCTTCCTCCACGAGAGGATCTTCTTTCGCAGGGGAAGTCGCGCCAACTCCATCACAACCCGCAAGGTCTCAACCTTCACGTTTTTCCGTTGTGCGGTCCTTCTTGCATGGCAAGCACTTTACAGGACGAGCAGTGGACGCGATTTCTAACTGTAGGAGGACCTCCTCTTCGCTAAACTATGCGGCTAAGTGGAAGGTTTTTCGTCGTTGGTGTAGGGATCATTCTGTAGATATATTTGATCCCTCTATACCAGACATTGCAAACTTTCTAGTATACTTGTTTGACGAAATCAAACTGCAGCCTGTTACTATAAAGGGTTATAGATCTATGTTATCTGATACCTATGCACATCATGATAGTTTACAAATTGGATCTAATGTCTCTTTATCGAAATTGGTTAGAAACTTTTCGATAAATAGACCCAGAACTCTTAGATTAATTCCTAAGTGGAATTTAGCTTGGGTTCTCCTTAAATTGAAGGAAAAGCCATTTGAACCTCTTGGGACAGTAGATTTCAAATTCTTATCTTATAAGACAGCTTTTCTCTTAGCTTTCTCTTCTGCCAGAAGAGTCAGTGAGCTTCATGCACTATCGGTGGATGATTCTCATTATCGTAGTGTTGGGAACACTATCACCTTCACTACTAATGTGGGTTTTTTAGCTAAGAATCAGGCTCCTAATAAATATCCGGAACCTATTGTTATTAAGGCTCTTCCATCTTCAGACGGGCGTAGGCCTTTACTCTGTCCTGTTAGAGCACTACGTATCTATAAACAGAGATCTCAGTTCATCAGAAAGGGACGGAAACGTTTCTTTCTGTCTTTGATGCCTAATAGAAAGGACATTTCAGTCCATTCTATTGCTAGATGGATTCAGTTAACTATCCGTACTGCTTATGAAGATTTATCTTCTTCTCAGCAGTCTGTGCTTAAGATTTCTGTCCGTGAAGTAAGAGCTCTTTCTACTTCCTGGGCTTATGCTAATAGTGTTGCTATTACAGATTTAATGAAGGCTGCTTATTGGTCTCAGCCATCCACATTTACGAATTTTTATCTCAGAAATATTGAGTCCATTTCTGGAGACCTGCATTGTTTAGGTCCGTTATCTGTTGCTCAGAATGTCGTCCACTAAACAGTTGCAACTATAGTTATGCAGGCTTTCTGTTCCGGCAGTGACTCCGTCCGGCTGCCCTCTTCGCTCTGGGCTATTTGACCCAGGGCAAGGGGAAGGGGGGGGGGGGGGACGGGTGTTCCCTTAGGTCACCTGCTTTATAGTGAAAAGCAAGGGAATGCCTCCTCCAAGACAGTATTTCTGAGTCGCTTCCGGGATGGTTTTAAAGTGTAATATTAATGTTAATTTCATTCATGTCTTATTTTTAAAGTGTAGCTCGGTGTGAAGCATTTGTATATGTCAAGTGTCAAACGGGCTTTAATATACAATACTCGGACACTTTTAAATGATTATAAAGAGTCTCAATTCTCTGGACTACTTTATTTATTGGCTTGCTTTAAAAATAATTAGTATAAGGGTTATACTGGATGTTAATAGAGAACATGAATGTTATTGTGCTCAATTATTAAGGGTAGTGTATCTTTCTAATTTAATATTAAATAAGAAAGATACATGTAAAGCCTAATACTCCTTTTCTCCTTAAGGGGTTACCTCTTTACTATATAGTTGAGCTTATTGGATTTTCCTCTATGTCCTAGGCCCTCCAGCCTGTTTACTATTCAGCTAAGTCTGGGTCATTGGTACAGTATAAAAATGTTAAAAAATTTATAGTAATTTATATATTTTTTATACTTACCAATGACCCAGACGGGGATGGCCCTCCCTGGAGTTGGGAACTCTTGCCTCCCCGCTGAGTACATAGCGCTGACCAGGCACTGCCAGTAAGAATGATAATTGGCGCCAATTTCGGGACGACTGCGTCACTGCGCATGCGTAGTAGAGGCGTACTATGGAGGTCCTTTAGGACATGATTTCTTTTTGTTTTGGATGCAAATTTTGGGGATTGGGGGGCAAAATTTGTGTTTGGCCCTGGTTTTGTTGGAGTTAGCACCAGCTAAGTCTGGGTCATTGGTAAGTATAAAAAATATATAAATTACTATAAATTTTTTAACTTTCGGGGCTTTGAAAGTACTTGAAATTTGAACATTAGCCATGAAAGTCCTTGTTTTTAGCTGTCAGGAGAGCTTTTGTGATCACTCACCATCCGTCATCCAGCATCCTTCGTCCATCCATCGTCCATGAACATGGTGTTTGCATCTTCTCCTCCAAAACCTCTGAAACGATTTAAGTAAAATTTGAGATAACTTTTTGTCATGACATCACATTTTGATTTTGTTCAAATGAAGTTATCCCACCCCTCGGTAGGGCCACGCCCAAAAAGTGTGCGTAAATCTTTAAAAATTTTCTCATGAACCAGCAGTAACAGCGACTTGATATTTGATGTGCAGCTTCCTTTTGAAGTGTAGACTCAGATTTGTTCAAGAGAAGTTCGAGGGGCTATATTTGCCATTGTTATGGCAGGGGCAAGAATTTTCGCCCCACTCAAAATTTGTATTTTCCAAACAGAGAGGCTTATTTGAACCAAATTTGATATGAGGGCTTATTGGGTCATAAGTACTTAATTTATGCCAAAAATATTTTTCCTGACGCCCCATGGGAACCACAGGAGCTAAAAATAGAAAAAAATTTTAAACGGGCTTATCTCCAAAACTACATGGCACTGAGAATTCTTATTTGGTGTGAAGTTTCCTTAGCACCAACAGAATGGAATGGTAAAAAAACTTGCTATCGGTTTTATCATAGGGGACTTTTTCAGGACTTTGAAAAAGTGCTGAGTCAGAATTTTTTACCACTGTGGGTAATGGGAAAAACATTTAAGACTTTTCTTCTCCCAGACCACTGCTCCAAAAGCTTTAAATTTCACATATAACATCTTTGGAAGATTGTTTCACATGTTGATTGAAAACAAATCCCTGGGTCGATATTTGGGCTCTCTATGGGAGCCCAAATGTTTAAATTAATTCAGCATGAGGAATATTCTTTAAAAATCTTCTTCTTCAGATCCACCAATCAGAAACTTTTGATATTTGGAATGCAGCATCCTTAGGGGGTGAGATTCAAGTTTGTTGAAGCCAAGTCCCTGGGTTCATATTTGGGCTCCCTGTGGGAGCCCGATTTATAACTTAGTTCAATATGAGGAAAACTCTTCAAAAATCTTCTTCACATCTACCAGTCATAATCTTTTGATATTTGGTATACAGTATACTTAGGGAGGTGGGATGTAAATTTGTTAAAGTGAAGTCACTGGGTTCATATTTAGGCTTCCTGTGGGAGCCCGATTTGTACCAAAATTTTCTATTTTCTGAACTGAGAGGCTTATTTGAACCAAATTTAATATGAGGGCATATTGGGTCATAAGTACCTAATTTATGCCAATTTTTCCGTCGCCCCATGCAAACCGAAGGACCTAAAAATAGAAAAAATTTAAAATGCCCATATCTCCAAAACTACATAGCACTGATAATTTTTATTTTGTGTGAAGCTTTCTTAGGAACAGCAGAAAGAAATGGAATGGTTCAAAAAAAAATTGCCATCGGTTTTATCATAGGGTACTTTTCCAGTTTTTAACACTGTGGGTAATGGGAAAAACATTAAAGAATCTTTTCCCACCATACCCCTGCTCCAAAGGCTTTCATATTTCACGTTTAACATCTTTGGAAGATTCATTCACGTTTGTTGAAATCAAATCTCAGGGTCCATATTTGGGCTCTCTATTGGAGCCTAAATGTTCAGATTAGTGCAATATGATGAGTATTCTTTAAAAATCTTCTTCTTCCGATCCACCCATTAGAATCTTTTGATATTTGATAGGCAGCATCCTTAGGGGTGTAAGATTCAAGTTTGTTCAAGCCAAGTCCCAGGGTTAATATTTGGGCTCCCTATGGGAGCCCGAATTTTAACTTAGTTCAATATGAGGAATATTCTTTAAAAATATTTTTCTTCCGATCCTCCCATCAATATTTGGTATACAGCATCCTTAGGGGGGTGTGAGATTCAAGTTTGTCCAAGCCAAGTTCCTGGGTTCATATTTGGGCTCCCTGTGGGACCCTGAATTATAACTTAGTTCAATATGAGGAATCTTCTTTAAAAATCTTCTCTTTTTTTAGATCCACTGGTCAGAATCCTTTGATATTTGGTGTAAGCTTTTCTTAGGAGGGGGCAGATGCAACTTGTTCAAATCAGTTCTGTGGGTTGATATTTAGGCTACCATGTTGGGTGACCGCCCTCAGGTCCCCTGGGACCTCTTGTTTAAGGTTACTTTAACTCTGTACCTTATGAATCAGCCTACATCCACCCGCATAATTTACGAATTAAGCAGTTGAAAAAAATATATGTTTAAAACAATTTCAACAAAATCATATCGTGAACTGCTCATTGGAACAAGCTCATCAGGCTCATTCAAATGATAGGTCACATAATACGCATTTGTTGAAACTTTTTAGAACACTTAAAAAAACATTCACTAATTAAAATAATAAATTTAAATATCCTGTGCATTGGATAAAGGGTTAATTTTAACTTAATACAAGCCTTGGAAGTAAGAGAGTATTTATTGAACATTAAAAGATATTTTGCCAAATGTATCTTGTTTGACACAGCTCAGTGAGCTCTGTCAAACAAGATATAATTGGTTAAACTCATAGTTAAACAAGAGATAAACAGAGTTACTGGAGAAAATTCTGCTGCACTAACAGAGTGCTAGGGGTTAAAATTGAGCTTTTTCCTAGAATGGGACCCAACACCTTTGTATATCATTCACTGAGGTAACTCTTCAGAGCCTATTTCTGACATTCAACAAATTTTGCACCCTCATAACAGGTGCCCCAATCTGCAGTAATGATGTGAATCTTTCAGACTAGAATAGACTCTCCTTGGTAATGGTTTGTACTTTCAGCTGCCTGTATAAATATGGTCAGCCAAGACTTGACTAGAAATCCCTGCTCAGCAACTAGATTCATAGTTAGAGGTATAAAAAAATTCTGGATTATTGTCCAAACCTTTATGGGCTAATAAAAAGGTGCTATATGACACATGAAAAGTTGCTATATGACACATTGTTGGACAGAAATCTCTGAGCCAATTGCAACAGCGTGAAAGAAAATCTTTAGCATAATAAATGAAACTCAAGGAAACTGCTGTCATATTGGGCCCTAGTATTAAAATAGTTCAACTCTTTACCTAATGAAAACTGACTAAATCTGACCAGTATTATACATAAAAACTCAATTCAGTTTTTCCATTCTTACTACTAGAGCACAGTTTATAAAATACCACCCCCACCTCACAATTATAAGCATTCAGGATTTTACGTAACAAATGGCAGTGATAAAAATGTGAGTGTCGAAAATGGCAGCAATAAAAATGATATTGATGAAAATGTTAGCAAGAAACAAAAAATGTCAAAACAGCAGGATCAGGCCTTTAAATTCCACAAAATACTACTGGTGTCCCTACATTACAGAAATGTTCCCATATTAAAGGACATACATAACGCATGGTATGGTGTATTTTGTGGGTTTTTTTTAATACATTTCTGCTACAAAATGACAGTCTACATCATGTGGCTTTGCATTGTTTCTAGGCAAGTCATGGCTGCCTATATAGGCAGCCAAGACTTGTCTTGGAACAAGTGCCAAGGTACTTATAATATAACTTTGAGTATACCTAGAAACTATATGTTTGGGCATCTGCTCTGTTGCAGTAGAAAGTGATCAAAGTTGTAATTAGGTCCCGTCAAGTTAATTGATATTCCTAGGCCCCAAAACGGCCCTCGAAACAAAAAAATAGTATTTCAGGTACTGACCATCTTTATTACAAAAACATTTTCTTTAATGTCGCTGAACAGCAATTGACTTGACAAGTCGGCAGTGACCCAGCATGTCAAATTAGTCTAATCAAAAGTCCCGAGGATCAGATGAAATGACCATGCTTAGTAATGAAATCAAACATGATAAAAATATTTCTAAAAATAAGAAATGTATGAAGAACGGCAATACATGCAAATTTTTTTTTTACTGTTTTGAGTTCAGGAATCCTGTTTTTGTGCTTTATTCTGTAATGCAGTTCTTGCAACTTCAAAGGCTTCACATATATTCCCACATAATTTAAAAATTAAGCAGCTGGAAAAGAAACTTTTTTTCCAAAAAATTCAACAAAACCATATCATGTGACCCCCTCATTGGGACAACTTCATCGAGCTCATTCCAAAGAGAGTCCACTTTATATGGTTTTGTTGAAATTTTTCCAACAATTTGGAAAAATAATATTTAAAATAATAAGTTCTGATATCGTATGTGTTGCATAGAAGGTTAATAGAAGAGAAAACATACAATCCATGAGGTGGACTATTACTCCTCTGCATACTGATGATGAAATATCAATATTGTTTCCTGCAGAGTTTTCACCTAATGTAATTGAGAATTCATCCAATTTGATCTTGTTTGCCAGAGATCATTGAGTCTGAAATTATTACGGAAGAAATTTGTGTTTTAAATTTTGGTAATTTGACATCTGCGCAAAGTGTTAAATAACTATTTAAACCACATATATATTATTATTTAACCCTTTACCTATCATGAAAAGCAGATGACACTTGCGAAAAAAATTCTTGAATAACTAATATTTTTCATTTTTTGTCTCAAAAACATATGTTATGACCCCTCATTGTAACGATCTTGATGAGCTCATTTCAGTGGGGGTCATAACCTATGTTTTTGAGACAAAATATAATAAAAGTTAAGCTGCAATTTTTTAGAATAGCACTGGCCGGTTTGGGCCGTTATGTTGGGTAAAGGGTTAAATCCTGAAAAGGTTACTAGGTTTGAATAGTTTTCATCAACTTCAAACACCTTTCACTCTTAAAGAACCAGACATTTTTTGTCACTACTTTGTCTTTTAGAACAGAGATTACTGGCTTAGCAGTTGTTTCTAGTCAACTCTTGGCTTCCAAGTAGGCATCCAAGACATGATAAGGATCCACTGCCAAGTTAATTTACTGATTAAGCTTTAATTTTTATTTCATCACTCATATTTTATCCTACCTATTCGCTTTTTGTGGGAGAGCATTGGTTTAGTGTTTAGGCCATTGGACTTTAAACCCAAAAGGTATACAGTTTGATCCCCACCAATGGTAACTGCATTGTGTCCTTGGGCAAGGCAATTAATTCTGATTGCCCACAAGGGGGCATGGTTGCACTGTGTACTAAGATGTACTGCAAGTCGATTGTGCACTTGTCTTTGACTTTTCTAACCATACTTGTATGGAGTTAGTATGCTGGGGACTCTGACAGTTGCAAACCATTGCTTAGTGGTTCTCTACAGGTACTCAGGCTTCCTCCATGCACCTCTAAAACTGTCTAACACAAGGTGACCCTCGCTGTCGAAAGTGTGTGTTATTAAATCCCAATAAACATAAACATTCATTTTTTGTATCTGTCATTATCATCACTGCCATTATCATTGCTGCCACTTTCATGTTGAACATCACTGATTGTATGTTTTATCTTTGGTATTTGATTGGGTTTTATTCATTCTTTTCTTTGTTCGACTGCAAGTACAATGTATCAAAATTGCAGAATGTGAAACAATTATTTTTTATAACTTATCATATTGCTTGCACAACATTAAGCAGTGTGTGACAGCTTTTATTACAAATGGAGTCCACAGAGCAACTATAAAGCAAGTGGAACTTGAATCGAAGCATTTAAAGAAAATCAAGTGGAGCCTTCCATAAAATACGTTATTAAAAAAATAACATTTAAAAATGCTACATTGATTTGAAGTTGAGAGTATTTTTTGGAATATTATATTGTTACTATGTATGATAGGGATTGTGATTTTATCAAAAAGAAGAATTTTGCACATCAATTAATAGTTTTTTGTGTGGAAGACCCAGTTAACCCTTAAGTCCTGAGATTAATTTTACGTTAATAACTACTATATATATATTTAGATAGCTGCAGCTGACTCAACAGTGTTTCTACATGATTGTTGGCTGCCTGCACAGGCAGCCAACAATGATGTAAAAACAGTGTCAAAATAAATGCATGCTACAGGTAGAGTTCTCAAAGAAGAATACACTTGGAACAACCTTTTCAGAGCAATATAAAGGGGCCAGTTAGTGACCGTATGAGGCATAAGGGTTAAACAATTATAAGTGACCCAAATGTTCACATTCTGTAAGATTTGGAAAATCAAAGCCATGGACGAAATCCCTAGAGAATTTCAATGCATATGATGTACATTCCTTTCAGCTACGACCTAATTTTTTTCATTGATGTGAAACATTAAAAAACATTTTGATCTATCGGAAACATTTAGGTTTATACAGAATCGAAACAGAAATATTTCAGTGCAATTGTGATCTAGTCTAATCCTGTCTGCTGGGAAGGATCTGTTTCATTTATGATTTCATAAACATACAAGGAAGGTGGAAATTCCAGGAAATTCTCAATGAAGGTTGAAATGTTTCAATTCGTTTATATGGTTGAACAGAAACTTTGTGTTGATATGAGATGATGAATAACCTTGTACAGGATGAGTTATCAAGAAATATACAAGTCATTTCATGATGTTTATTTCATCTTTGATGAAGAAATGACTGTGAAGGGATTTTTTTCAATCCTTAAAGTGTTTTTTTAAAACTGACTTCAGTAGGCAGAAAGGAGAACTGATTACAAATAACAGATTTTTCAGTGTCCATAACGGTGGTGATGTCTCGACAAAGGCAGATTATCACACCTACACATTAACAAAAACTGTATACTTTTATCAGTGTAACTGCGTATAGGAAGTTTGATGCTTCTAATGTCACAGCACGCTGTATCCGATATTAACGGGTCATTTTTGCCTTTGTACCTTTTTGTTTTATTTTTCAAATTCACTAAAATCATCAAGTTTGAATGATGTCATTTTTAATATGTATCAATCATGCTTCAGCTCAGAACCATTGCTGTCCATTGTTTCACATCTGAGGAGTTTCTGTGTGTATGATTTGATTAACTGGTAGAGTTTTAAAATTATTTGTGGTCATCAAACCATGTTTCTTTTTCTTTACCTTATTACAATTTATGGGAGAGTGCCAATAGTCACTCTCCCTTAAATCGTAACAAGGCAAATCCACACAGACTAGATCATTTTACTTAAAAGATAATATGAAAGACATCCGCAAAGAATAAAGCCTTTAATTTGTGGTACATGCACCTCAGAATAAAGTCCATATATGGGCTTCCAGCAGGCACCCCTTTAAAGTCGTTATAAAATTGACATAGAGCCTTTATCATACAACAGTTTGCAATAACACCTATAAGTTCAACTTCATCTTTATCCAGCATGTGCATTGCAGCTTTAAGAAGTGGACTATATGCACAATGACCTTTGACCTCCATTGTTGAGTCTAAATTTAAGTAACCAAGTGCTTGCTTTAAGTTGATGTAACAAATATATGGAATAAATTTCCAAAACAATTTTTTAATGAATTGCGTTTTTCTGTATGTTGTTTTCTTTATAGTTTCTTAACCTTCAAGCAGTCTAATCCCATTCTGAATGCTTGTATTTATACAGCATACTTTTTATAAACAAAATTTATGAATTTTCAGATCCTTACTGTATAAAAGATATAAGATAAAAACAGTGTTGGCTCTGGTGTATTTTGAGATATGAGTTATCTCAACTCATATCTCAACTGAAAGTAGGCTATTTTGCCTGCAATTTCCTTTAGAAATAACCTTCTCCCAACTCGTTGAGATAACTAACTTCTCGAAACAAGAAAAGCTAGTATCATAAAAAAAACAGAGTTTGTGGACAAAATGGAAAACAAAGATACTGGTTAATAGAAGTTATCAAAGCCCATCAAAAAATTTGAAGTACCCTGCTAGAGAAGAGCTTGAAGGTACAAAACTCAAATTCTGGCAACTTAAAATCACTAAAATTTACCTTGAAAAAAATATTCCAAGCAAAATATTTACAATACAAGGTTCAAACAGTATGTAACTGCAATCATGATTACCTATTCTACTGTATATAAAAAGCCTATGACATAAATTTTAGCTATACACACCAACTGTGGTGAACAGGTGTCTGTGGTGAAAACCAAGCAATTGGATTTCAGTAGTTAAAATTTACACCTACAGTGGAACTACATCTAAGTTGACCTTTGGTGACCTCGGCCCGAATGCAAACTTGTCTAAATTTACCACTCTTGCCTCGTATAAATGAGTTTACCTTATAAGATACCAAAATTAACAAACATGCATTGTCTCGTGTTAATAAGGTATCCATATCTCGAAATAGTATGTTATTATGTTATTAAAATGAAAAAGGCCCCGTGATTTGCGTGTTTCTTTTTCCATTTTCTTTTGGCGATAATATTGGCAACAGAAGTACTGCCTACTGGTGCTCATGTAAACGTAAACAAATTCTCATGTGTGTACGTCTGCTGTTCAGTAAAATTGAGAAAAAATAATAGCGACTCTTAATAATCTGACGATCATAGTATAAATAAAATATACCCAAAGTAGCTCAGTGTACCAAATGTTCACCACTCGTGGTGAAGTGGGGTTAACTGCTTGCTAAAGGCTCGCATTTAACACCATCATGGTGAACATTTGGTACACCAAGCCACTATGGGTATATTCTATATATAAACTCTTTGCAGCCATGGGATTCATTGTAGCTGAGCTAAACATAAACTCTCACAAAATGTACATATAGGTTATTGCCATGTGCTTTTCATAGACCTCGTGTCTGGACATATATCGACGAGTCCATTAGGACAAGTCGTTATATAACTCAGAGATGAGGTTGAGACTTCAATACACCATCTCGGAAACTCACATGGTGGTAATAACCAATTTATATAACAATATTTCCCCCTTTCGTTACTTATTCGCATAATGAAGGGATTGGGTACAGGTTTTAACGGTGTCTGCTTTGATAATGATTCAGCATCTTTGAATTCATTTTTTTATGAATGAAGATCATGGTATTGTGTTCTTGTGCTGTGCATGACATAATCTGCATTCATTGTTCTACTTTTACTATAAAAGCTGAAGTTTATAGTAGGGCTTCAGCTGTGTGTTTCTTTGTCAGCAGGCACTCTCAAATATATTAGAACAAAACAATTGTTTATGAACAAGATCATGCTATACTAGATAACATGTTTTCATTTAAAAAAATATACTCTTGTTACAAATTATCTTTGAAAAATAATTTAGCATTCTACCATTTCATAGGGTTTCACTGCATATCGCCTACCTGTGCAGAACCTACACAGAATGACACAAGCGTTAATCGATATGGCATGAATGCCAGCACGGAAGGATAAACCGAGAGGCCATAGGCCTCGAGTTTTATCCTTGTGTGATGGCACAAGTCCCATATCGATTAACCCATTCACATTCGTGTGTCATTCTGTGTTTATTACATGCCTTCACGTCTATAAAAAAACAATTATTAAAAGGACGCTCAGCAATTCATTTGACAACTATCAACAATAAGAACACATTTTACCCCAAACAAATCTGTGAGGGGAACTGGTGTTATTATTTCGTCTCCTGAGTTCCAGTGTGTTATATGTGCTTACTGGCACATAGAACACATTGGAACTCAAGGGACGATTTTCAACTATCTCTAGCGATTCAAATTGTAATTGCTTTGCACGATCTGTATAAAATTCCACTGAAATTTCACTTCTGTTTAAAAGTAGTCCGTCATCGATTTCAGATTTTCATTTTCCACATGATTTAGTGTTGCTGTAGATGGGGATTACATAGAACAGGCATGTAATAAAAGATAAAAGAGAGAAAAATTTCCTTGGAATTAATCTTCAATGTGAACAACTATATTTCCTTTCTTTTGTTGATAAAATGCTGGAATATGATGCCCTTTTTGAAAGATCTCTCCGACATCTTTTCAACAGGGTTTTATAACAGAATATGTTGAGCTTAGACAAAATTCCAGGATTGATCTTGGATACTACATAGCATTGAGGCAAGTACATTGCTGGAAGAAACTATTGCAAAACAACCCCTTTGTGTTTCTCTGTTTTTTTTGCTGGTGAAATACTGTTATTGTCTGAGTTTTGTCAACAGTTCGACCTATGTTTTGATTTAGGTCGGTGGGTGTCCATCCATCCATCTGTCCGTCCATGTCACTGTGTCAGTATGATAACTTGAACAAGCATTATCTGATATTTACCAGATTTGGTCTGTCAGTTCTACTCGAGAATTTCTATTCTAGTTCAAAAACTAGTCCTGCCTGAATTTTTTTCCGGATTTTGGCCTCTTGGTTTGTTTTTAGCTCATCTTGACAAAGTCAAGCTGAGCTAATCTCATCGCTTCCCGTCCGTCGTCCGTCAACACCATGTTTTGGTCTTCTCCTCCAAAGCCACTGGGCCAATTCAAGTGAAAGTTTGTGTGAGTGATGGTCCCAAAGGGGCATTTCATTTTTGTTCAACTCAGCATGCCCAGCCCCATAGGGAGGGAGTGGGGGAAAATGCACCGAAATATTTTTAAAATCTTCTTCTCAAGAACCAGTGCATACAATGACTTGATATTTGCTATGGAGCTTCCATATGAGGTGTAGAATCAAGTTTGTTCAAACGAAGTTCGTGAAGTAATATTTGGCTTTGTAATAGGAGGGGTAAGATTTTTGGCCCCGCCCAAAATTTCTTATTTTCTGAACCGATGGTCCGGTATGAACCAAATTTGGTTTGTGGTATTATTGGGTCATAAGTACATGACCTATGCAAAAAATAAAAATCCTGCATCCCCATGGGAACCCTGGGAGCTAAAAATAGAAATATTTTCAAATGCCCATATTTCCCAAACCCCACGGAACAGAGAGCTTTTATTTGGTATGAAGTATCCTTATGACCAGTAGAATTGAATGGTAAAAAAAAATTGCCATCGGTTATGTTAGGGTGTTCTGTAATGGGCATCGAAAAAATGCTGAGTCAGCATATTTGCAAAAATTTTAAAAAATCTTTTCTCCAGAACCAATCATCAGAATCTTTTGATATTTGGTATACAGCATTCATAGGGGGGTCAGATAAAAGTTTGTTGAGATAAAGCTCATTGGTTCATATTTGGGCTCTCTACAGGAGCCCGAAGTTTTAACATAGGGTAATATGGGGAATATTCTTTAAAAATCTTCTTCAGAACCACCAGTCAGAATCTTTTAATATTTGGTATACATCATTGTTATGAGGGTCAGATTCTAGATTGTTCAAACCAAGTCCCTAGGTTAATATTTGGGCTTCCTACGGAAGCCCAAATTTTATCTTTGTTCAATATGGAGGGTAATTTAAAAAAATCTTCTTCTTCAGATCCATCAGTCAGAATGCTTTGATATTTGGTATGCAACATCTCTGTGGGGGTCAGATTCAAGTTTGTTCAAATCAGATCCCTAGGTATATATTTGGGCTCACTATGGTAGCCCAAATTTTTACTTAGTGCAATATGAGAAAATTTCTTTAAAAATCTTCTTCTTCAGATCCACCAGTTGGAATACTTTTATATTTGGTATACAACATCTCTAGGGGGGTCAGATTCCAGGTTGTTCAATTTGAGTGCCTAGGTTAATATTTGGGCTCCATATGGGAACATGAAATTTAACTTAGTACAATATGAGGGAATTTCTTCAAAAATCTTCTTCTTCAGATTCACTTGTCAGAATGCTTTCACATTTGGTATACAACATCTCTAGGGGGGTCAGATTCAAGTTTGTTCAAATCGGATCCATAGGTCAATATTTGGGCTCGCTATGGTAGCCCAAACTTGAACTTAGTGCAATTCGGAGAAATTTCTTTACAGTTTCTCTTCTTCAGATCCAACAGTCAGAATGCTTTCATATTCGGTACACAACATCTCTAGGGAAGTCAGATTTAACTGTGTTCAAATCAAGAGCCTAGGTTAATATTTGGGCTCTCTATGGGAGCCGGAATTGGCCATTTTGCTGAAGAATTAAAAATTTTGTATTCAGTACCTTCTAGAGGTACTAAGATTAATTCACATAGGTTGTATCAAGGGGCTTCATAGGGGAGCTCTACATTTTACTTATGATCAACTGAAGAAAAGGCATGATGCCCAGATTATTTTTGTCACTCCTGAGGGACTCAAGGATTGACAGTGTAGCCTATGGAGATAGCTTGCTTAATGTAGACTCATTCTTGGACTCTGTTTAAATTGTGTTCTGTACAAGATGAGCGCTTCAGGCCCCGTGGGGCCTCTTGTTTCTTGAATTTCTAACTGTTGGGCAGTGTCAGCATGATAACTTGAACAAATGTTATCTGATTCTTACCACATTTCTCCTATGCCGCTAAGATTGTTTTCTCGTTTCAGTAGTTTCAGGTGCTGGCACAGTTTCATGTGCTAGCACAGTTTCATGTGCTAGCACAGTTTCATTTTTAATCACTACAACTTGCCCCTGCATCTCTGATGTGAACCTCTTGCATGATACCTTGTTGGAAAGGCTGTGCATCATGTTTCAGAGGCCCCCTGATATAAATTCTGTATTCTTCACTGTACAAGCACATGCTTAGTTACAATTTGTTTACATTAGTATGACTAGAACATTACAAGCTCTTGAAAGGTGTTTCTAAGAGACTGTTTGCATTTCTACATATGCAAAGGGAAAAAGACACTTCGAAAATACCATTATTATACCCCCCGCAAACAAAGTTTCGGGGGGTGGGGGGGGGGGGGGGGGGGGGGGGGGGGGTATATAGGAATCACCCTGTCCGTCAATCCGTCTGTCCATCCTTATAAGCGCAACTCCTCCTAAACCGTTTGAAGAATTTTCATGAAACTTTTCACAATGGAAGAACTCCATATGAAGATGTGCATGAAGCAATATAATTCTGTTCTGACATTTCCAAGGGGAGATAATCTAACTTATACATTTCAATTGCTACATCATATGGTTGTGTCCTCGTAAGTGCAACAACTGAGGCGCGGGGGGTATCACTTTGTGAGCTTGCTCATAGTACCTCTAGTTAAATTATTTATTTATTTTATTTTAATCTTATTTTCATTTTACAATGATTGGCAAACAAGTTATGCAACTTATATTAACGCCTCTCCTTGGCTCAATGGTGCAGGTGTGTGGGATTAAATTATGAAACCACATTGCTTTAATGGTTCTGTATCTGAATCAGTGGAAGCATTCAAGCTAAAACATGCAGTTACAGTGCACAGACTTTCAGAATGTTGAACAAATGTGCTAATTAAGTTAAGTTCCCAAGGCATGCAATTTCAACCAAAAAAACGGCATTTTATGAGTCTAAAAATGAAATCTGAAATCAAATGCCAGTTAATCAGGTTATATGCACTACTGTTAGGAATTGTAAGATGAATCTATCATCACCATGATGTTTATCTGCAAATTGTTGCATCAGAAACAAGCTGTTGTTTCCAAGACCGTATCTCAACTCATCAAGATATGTACTTACAAACAAGAGCTCGACTCTGATACAATATTTTTTTACATAATGGTGATCAGTCCCTGTCTTAACTTGTAGAGTGCTAAATTATTTTTGGTCATCAAAATTTGTCCATGCCTCTTGGCCTTGTTACAATTTATGGGAGATTGCCTATTGGCACTCTCCCATAAATTGTAACAAGGCGAATCTCCACAGATTAAATAATTTTACTTCAAAAATAATGTGAAGCACATTCACAGAATACGAAGCCATTAAGTTGTGGCACCTGCACTTCAGAATAAAGCCCAAATATGGGCTTCCAGCACTCTACCAGTTAAGCAGCTTTTCAGAAGTACAGTTTTCACCACTCTCCAAATTTTAATTGCTCAGATTGCTGCCATATACATAGTCAGTTCCATAGCACATTGCCTAAATGTCTCCCTACCAAAAAATGAGATAATCTTTCCTGCTGATTTATAAAAAAGTCACACTCTTAATTTGGGTTCATGTTTTTAGGGAAAGAACTGCCACATGCACACAGACCAGTTCGCTATTTCTTATTTTTGGCAAATGCTACCTTTTTGCCCTCGTCAATTAGAATTGCGAGTGCAAATGGAGTGCAGTCATAGTCACACCCATCTCAAGGCATGGACTGGAGATAATCTAAATTTGTTATGTAACAGCATTTCAGAAACTGATTGAAAACTCTTCAAGGAGTTGGGCATCTCTGGTTGATTCTGCTCAGTCTCAGTAATCTGTCAGTTATCACTTTAATATTGTTCTTTAATGGTTTTGAGCTGAAATCTTTTTCACAGCGCCATGTCTTTCCATGAATGTGTTCAGGATGCAAATTGAATTTTGAAATTTTTTCTACTTCTTAAATGTAGCATTGAATGTTGAATTTTGTTTGTTTCTATTATTATTAAAGATGAACTGGCATTGATAGATCTCTAACCTCATATTTTATGAAATGAAAATTAATGAATGAAAAATTTATATATGCTGTAAAAAAAGAGGCTTAATAGCATGAAAAAAGCTAAGTATTTATGTACGTGTTCACTCAGGCGGTTGTAAATTTCATTATCAACATTGATTTCAAAAGGTCCAGAAGGACTTTTGCATTTAGCTATTCTTTCATTATAACAATCATACATTATGTTTCTTTCATGTCCATCATCTTTTTCTCAATGATGATAGATGCTTCATGTATTTTTGTCTTTACAGAAAAAATGTTTTGTGTATCTTTGCACTTTGTAACTGTGTATGTAGCAGTCAAGATATAAGGACCACTCATTAGTCATCTTGTTTGGTCAAAATGTCTTGATCTGTTGGTGAGTCAGTTATTTTTCGTGCTAGAGGCCATGAGATGTCTTTTTTGAGCTTAACATCCTTATTCTCTTGAGCTCTTATTTGTGTAATATAACAGTCAGCCATGAATTTAACCCTTAAGTCATCAGATTAATTTTACGTAAATAATTACTGGTACTCTTACTGTATAACAAGATATTTATTGAGCCCCCGCTGTCTACAGCTGGTACCCTTTAGTGATCAGCCTGTCTGCCCATTTGTCTGTTCATCCATTTGGCCCATGTTTTCTGCACTTTTTTCAACTATTGATAGAAATATTGAAATGATTTTTTGTATGTAGCTTCCTGATGGGTACTTACAGATCAAGTTTCACTCAGTTGGTTTATTATAGAGTTATTGCCCTTGCCCTTGAACTTAGGAATTTGACACTTAAAACAGATTTTCCGCACTTTTTTCAGCTATGGATGAAAAAAAGGAATTTTGAGTTTTTGTATGTAGCTTCCAGATGGGTAGTTACAGATCAGGTTTCAATTCCATTTCACTCCATTGGATTATTACAGAGTTATTGCCCTTGAATTTGGAAATTTGGCAGTTATAACAGGTTTTCCGCACTTTTTCAACTATGGATAGAAATATTGAAATGGGTTGTTTGTATGTAGCTTCCTGATGAGCACTTCAGTTGCATACTACATGTATGGTTTATTACAGAGTTATTGACCTTGAACTTGGAAATTTGACAGTTATAACAGACTTTCTGCACTTTTCTTCACTAACGTTAACAATACATGAATGATTCCCTGCGGCAATTTACAATTGGAGTTCTGTTTTTGCTCCATTCACTCAGTTTTTCATGCAGTTGCAGAGTTATTGCCCTTGAACTTGGAAATTTGATAGTTATAACATGTTTTCCCCACATTTTTCAGTTATAGATGGAAATATTGAAATAATTTTTTTATGTAGATTCCTGATTGATACCGCTACACCAAGTTTTAATTTCATTCGATCCTTTCATTTATCGAAGAGTAATTGCCCTTGAACTTGAAAATTCCACATATTAGCTGTAGTTACAGCTCTTCACTCATCATACAGACTGCTGTTGATGAGAATTTGACTGGAAAAAAAATCTTTTCAATATAAATATCTCTTTTGTATAATAACATAATAATGATATAAATACCCTCGTTCCTTGAACCTAAAACAGCTATTCAGTACATTTCACTGGCCTGTCAAGACAGGTTGTCTCTCAAGGAAGGTTTTACAGATGTGGGGCCTTCAGTGATGCATCCCCATCACATTGCATCTAGTTAAAAATAGAATAAGTTTTCATTTTGGGAATTCACTAAAAAAAACGTTTCACAATCCACTGCAATGATGAGTAAGATACTGAGTTTGAATGCTTTTGAGAATAGTACTCTCTGGTTTTTGCCATTATGTTGGATAAAGAGTTGATATTGTTGAGATTTACACTAAGGATGTACAGTGCACAGGACTAGTTACTCTGTTAATAATGAAAGATTTTTATAACCAGAAAGTGTGACTAACCCTATGCAATCCACAATCCGCGGGCTGGCGGGTGGGTGGTCGTAAACAGTTGGTTTCCGGATGATAACTTAATAATGGTTCAACCCATGTGCATGAAACTTCATAGGTAGGTTGGTATTGGTGAGAGGAAGAACCCTATTAATATTGGACTTGCTTGGTCAAAGGTCAAGGTCACAGTGACCTTGAACATAGTAACTTGTAAACATTTGGTTTCCGGATGATAACTTGACTACGGTTCAACCCACATTCACGAAACTTCATATGTAGGTTGGCCTTCGTGAGAGGAAGAACCCTGTTTATTTTGGACTCACTAGGTCAAAGGTCAAGGTCACAGTGACCCTGAACATAGTAAATCAAAACAATTGGTTTCCGGATGATACCTTGATAATGGTTTGACCCATGTTCATGAAACTTCATAGTTAGGTTGGCATCAGTGAGAGGAAGAACACTATTTATTTTGGACTCGCTAGGTGAAAGGTCAAGGTCACAGTGACCTTCAACATAGTAAATCGTAAACAATTGGTTTCTGGATGATAACTTGATAATGGTTTCACCCACATTCATGAAACGTCATAGGTAGGTTGGCCTAGGTGAGTGGAAGACTCCTATTTATTTTGGACTCGCTAGGTCAAAGGTCAAGGTCACAGTGACCTTGAACATAATAAATCGTAAACAATTGGTTTCCAGATGATAATTTGACAATGGTTCCAACTACGTTCATGAAACTTCATAGGTAGGTTGGCATTGGTGCAAGAAAGAGCCCTATTTATTTCGGAATCACTAGGTCAAAGGTCAAGGTCACAGTGACCCTTCACATAGTAAATTGTAAACAATTGGTTTCCAGACAATAAGTTGATAATGATTAAACCCACTTTTGTCCTGTCACAACTCGACATTGGATCGGTGATCCTATCGGCATTTTTGTGAATAGTACTGGCTGATTTTGGTCTTTATGTTGGGTAAAGGGTTAATACCTATGTTTCAGTCACAATAAAGCCAAAGATGCTGAAAGTGACCTTATGCACCAATAAATAAATAATACAGCACAAACTTTGTCATACATGGGGACGTCTGATATTATTCAGTATCTGTTTCATGCTTGATTCAATCCTGCTGAGTGTGTGAACATATCAGTGACAGATTATTCTGAAGTAATGTCATTATCGTTTCAGTAAAAAAAAATGTTTTCTTAAAAAACTAAATTATTACAAAAAAATTATTGATAGTGACATTGACATCCAGTAATTGGGTAAATTGATGATATCCATGTGATTTGAATATTTCTCGTTGGTAAGATGGCTGTTCAATTAATTAGGATTCCACTGTATCCTCAGTTTTTGGCGTGAGCTCAAGTTTAAGTTGTGTCAAGAAAGCTATGTTTTAGGGAAAGCTATCGGTGGACAATTTAGCAATAATCTTTATTTTAAAGGACATGAAACTTTCCTTTGATATGCTTCGGGAAGTCCACGTACAGGATTTCTGTGAAGGTGATAGTAGCCACATTATTTTGGGTGTGGTATTCTACAGCCATTCTGTTGGCTTTAGTTTAATGAAACATGAATGTGTATACAAAATTATTATATTATTGATGAGTGTCAGTACAAGGGGTTCTGTTCAAAGGACTGATAGAGTCCAGCTGGAATTGCATTTTTGACATATACTCGTACATTTGAGAACTAATTCTTCCCAAAATGCATTTCCAGCAGAACTTTGCAACACAGAACACTACTTTTATGACACAGGTAGACTTAATTGAGGGATGAGATAGAAATTGGTACCCTCGAAATTTTTCAGGGACAAATCTAATGATTTATTCAGAATTGTTCTTATTGCGTGTTCATTAAGGGATGTTGGGTTGGAAAGCTTAAACTTATGTTATCTGTGAAATATGCTATGCAATGTATAAATCACTGTAATTATTACCTTGTCTTAAGATTTCATGCACAAAACATAGGGCTCTGTGAATCCCAAATCTCGAGTCAAATCGAATCAGAAGATATCGAATCTTGAATTGAATCTTATGGCTTTTCAAGTTGTAAATATTGCACCTTGTTACAACTATTAATAATGCCAGTCTCACTCAAGAATTCAATGCCGACTCCTCGGTTTGGAAAAGTCAATCAAAAAAGTTGAATATTCCAGAACAGAATTAGAGTGGTTATCGAAGTGGAACCTCCATGAATTGTTCTATAATAATGTCTCCTGTACAGGAGACCTGATGATAGAAGAGGAGTTCAAGAGGATACTCTTTGTAGGATTTAAAGAACATATAGACAATTCAAAAATTTCTGATTCAACATGACTGGAATCGATCATTGGTATAATTTTTATCAGATCAAATTTAGAAACTTTGCAGGGCCCTACTTATACATTACATGAAGAGTGGATTATCACACGACCATAGATGGCAGATATTAAAATTTGTCCTTATTATCAAGGATTGATTATGATTCTCACCAATGCATGCTGAGAGAACAACTTTTTCAGTTTTTTTAAATAATTTAGAATTTGAGAGTACTGTTCAACCCTTATCAATACAACTAGTAACCATTCCATAGTAAACAACAAATCTCATGTTTACCAGAGTTTAACCTGTAAGTTCAAAGTTTGGTGAGTTTTCTTCTCTTAACATATATAACACGTTCTGATAAGCAGGCTTTTGGTGGTCTTGCTGATGGAAGTCGCAGTACCAAGGCAGTGGTATCTTGTGAAGTCTTGGCTGCCTAAATAGGAATCTAGTCTTCACTAGACACCAATGCTACATGTAAGTAAAACATTTTTATGAGGGAGCAAAAAAAAAAAACTCTCCAGGCCTTTAAGGACACTTTCAGAATCTGTGACAAGAATCAAAAGAATATTTTGCAAGAATCAAAGTTGATTTTTCTTGTGAAAATCATTTGTGAGAATTGATGCTGATTCTTGCATGAATTTGAAGCCTTATATGGAGTTGTGTTTCTCGCCAACGACATCTGATGTTGTATAAACCCTTTACCAAACGCAACCAGAGGAGGATGGCTCTGTGGTTACGGCATTGGGCTTCAAACCATAAGGTTCATGGTTTGATCCTGCTAGGGGAAACTGTGTTGTGTCCTTGGGCAAGGCACTTAATCCCGGCCCACGTGGGGCACTGTGTACTAAGGTGAACTGCATGTCGACGGTGCTCTTGTCTTCTTAGATTGTTCGGAGTTAGTACATTCGGGGGTCTGACAGTTGCTTGCCACTCCTTAGTGGTTCTCTCTGTGTAATCCTCCTTCCTCCACCCATAAAACTTTCCAACATGAGGTGACCCAGGCTTACAAAAGAGTCATTAAACCCCAATAAAAAAATTTTAAAAAAACTAGATGATGACACTTAAACACATAAAATTTCTTGAATAATATGAAAATTTCATTTTTGCCCCCAATTTTGAAAACAAACATTGAAAATATGATAAAATTTGAATGTCAGTTTCAGTTAACTGGTAGAGTGCTAAATTATTTTTCAAAGGTGATTTGTAACATGAGTATTTTTTTTCAAAATACAATGCTGCCAGCAAAAGGTGCCTTAGTTTAGCAAGATTTTGTTCATTGCCTGTGGGCACTCTCCAATAAATTGTAACAAACAATTTTCTATGAACATTTCATCTACTGCTGCAGAAAAGACAAGCTAAAGCACATGTGTAAAGCCACTGAAGTGGCTTTTAGCCCTTTTCTGTAAAGCTCTGATAGTGGCTTCTTGCACTCTACCAGTTAGTAACAGTGGACTGATATGGCCATTATGTTTCAAATTGAATCAAATCTTGAAGCTTTGCTGGGCCATGGTTAATACCTAAGTGAAAATCTTTCTCCATGTTTTGTACATTTTGAATGCAATAACTTAAAAGATGCCAAACTGTTCTCCTTCTTAAGCCATGTGCAATATTCTGTACAATATGACATCAACCAAACGAAGTTCACAAATGTAAAAGTTTCTTTAGCACTTAACTTTTTGTACTCTGATGTTAAAATGTCAGAGTTTTCGGTTGCAGGGTTATTTTTCACTGTAAAACGACTGAAATATAACCAGAATTACCTTGTGTTTATCAGAGCTCCATTTACTACTACAGCAGTTCAAAGAGTTATTACCATTTAGGGAATGAGAATATGTTAGTCTTATTGTATGCCTCTTACCTTTTTACTGTTACACTCTGGATACAATGCATGTGTTTCCAACTATGTGTTAACCTTTTATCCAATGTACACAGCATCAAAATTTATCAGTTTATCTGGTAGAGTTGTAAATTATTTTTGGTCATCAAAATTTGTTCACATGTCTTTGCCTTGTTACAATATATAGGAGAGTGCCTGTGGGCACTCTCCTATAAATTGTACCAAGGCAAATCCTAACAGACTTAATAGCATCACTTCAAAGATATTATACCTGCACTTCAGAATAAAGCCTAAATATGGGCGTCCAGCACACTAGCAGTTAAATATCATTTTTTCAAATTTTTCAAAAAATTTCAACAAAACCATATCATGTAACTCCTCATTGGAACAAGCTCGATGAGTGTGTTAAAATGAAGGATCACATGGTATGATTTTGTTGAACTTTTTTGAAAAGAAAATTTTTTCAACTGTTACTGCTCAATTTGTAAATTGCGTGGGCAGATGAGGCTGATTCATTAGGTGAAGGATTAAAGTGATAACATTTTTTCAATCACTGCAAGCATTGCTTTTGCAGAGTTAGCATGTTGGGGAGTATGACAGTTGCTTGCCACTGCTCTGTGGTTTTCTCAAGGTACTCCGGCTTCCTGCACCTGTAAAACTGCCCAACATGATGTGAACCCAGCTCTTCAAAGTGTTGTTAAACTAAGGTAAACGTCTTTACAAATGCAAAATGTTGTAGCCCATATAGCAACAATATTATACAAGGCAATTCCATTTGGCAATTTGAGAATGCACTGTTGGAAAGGTTAATGCATACCAGGTTGAAAGTTTTACAAACTTCAATATTCCAGTCACTTTTCACTTGAAAAATTGGTTAAATCCAATCTACATGATAAACAAAATTTTGCCAGTGAAGCTTTGTTATTTTTACTTTGTTTCTTTTTTCATTTCATTTGGGGTTTCCGCTAGGAATAAATTAGTGGGTCTGGTAGGAGGGGAAAATCACAGATCACCTGGCGTGACCATGAAAATTTTAGAATTGAACACTACAGGAAGGCCATTTCCTTGCATCTGAGACAGCGATTCATGTTTTAGTGTGAACGATTTTGTGAGAATAATTATGTCGAATCTTCCGGAAAACACCCAACGCTATTGCTGTTTCTTTGCTACAGTCGGCATGTGACATCTTACCTAATCTGCAAACGGCAGAAAATAGCGATAGTTTCTGAATGACACTCGACAATCTTAAGTTGCAGAATGCCAATTCTGGAAACGGTGCTCCTAAAATGTATCAACTTTGTTGGGAGAATGATCGCGTCTTGACTAAAATTTTATGGCATCATGTTGTTTGTTTTTTTCGACTGGATTTTATGCTTTATCAGTAAATGATCAGCGGGGGAAATGGGTCTGGTTGACAGACCCTCGGCCATGGTAGCGGAAACCCTGATTTCAAATCATAGCTTATTTCACTCTTGAATGTGCTTTTTGAGCTTGTTCCATTGTGGATTCATAAGTCATGGTATGGAAAACAGATGAAATTTAAGGATTATTTTGGAAAAAAAGTGTTCATACTGTTGGTGGTTTTATGTGTTAGGTCAATGGTTACCTACTACCTATCAAATTGTGAAAAAAGCATTTTGAGCTACACAAGGAAATCACTATTATAATGTGGGTTTTCAAAATCTTACTTTTAAATGGTAGAGTGCTAAATTATTTTGGGTTGTCAAAATTTGTTCACATGTCTTTGCTTTATTACAATTCATGGGAGATTGAGGGCTATAGGCACTCTCTCATGGATTGTAACAAAGCAAATCCACACAGATGAAATAGTTTCACTTAAAAAATTCTAGGAAGCCTTTCCACAGAACAGAAAGCCTTGAAGTTGTGGCGCCTGCACTTCAGAATAAAGCCCAAATATGGGCTTCCAGCACTCTACCTGTTAAGAACGTATCTTATGACCACTTATTAGAATGAGCTCATCAATCTTAGTCCAATGAGGTGTCATAAGCTATGTTTTGGAAGTCCAAAATGAATTTTTTCCATTATTAAGGAAAAATATTGTGTTTTTTCCTGTTAATGTTATATAAAGGCTTAAGAGAAAAAAAATGTTTTTTGATACAGGTGTGCTTCATGGTAGTGATTTTCATCTTATCATTGTTAGAGCATTTTCATTATTTTTATGAATGTTTCTGTTAACCTTTCAAACAGTTGCAAAAATATTTTTGAATAACTAAATTTTTTCATTTTTTTCCTAAGAAACATAACTGATGACCCCTCATTTTTGGAATGAGTTCATTTCAGTTAGGTGTCATAAGCCAACATTTGGAGGCAAACAGATTATGATTTTGTGAATGGTGCTGACTGTATATTGCCATTACATTTGATTATAATGAGAATATGAGAGAAATATAAAATTGAATTGTCTATATTATCTGATATTCTGGTAAACCTTTGGGCTTTTAATTATACAGGTGACGAAAAGCTTAATGTTTTACCTAATGAACCGGTCGTGTCCACCCATTTAATATGCAACTTCAGCAGTTGAAAATATTATTTAAAACATGTGATCTCTCGGTGGAACAAACTCAGTGAGCTTGTTCCAGTGAGCGTTGTTCACATGATATGGGTTTGTTGAAATGTTTAAAAAAAACTGGTTGAGCGCTACGTTATTTTTGGTGATCTCAATTTGTTCATCAAAAATGGAGATGGGGGGGGGGGGAGGGGTAAAATAATTTTACTGTTCCCAAAGCATCGCTTGAGACACCAAGAAAAAAGCTACTTCCAATCATGGGTCATAAGCTATGTTTTGGAAGCAAACATTTTAAAAATAAAAACTGTACGATGGTTTCTGTGCAGAGCATCAGTTGGATTTGGTTGTTTTGATAGGTAATGAATTAAAAGTGAAGTAGTGAGTATTTATTCCATTTATTGCATTATATTTATTCCCCGAGCTCTGTTGAAGTGAATAAATGTTCCAGTGTTTTATCAGAATAAAGGGTACAATCAAATTTCTGGTTTGCGAAATATCATTATTGCTTTGATATTTTCAGCAGACACAATGGGTAATTCAGACACTTCACCACCATTGCCCACGTGGGGGCATGGTGGCGTTGTATACTAAGACTTACTGCATGTCGATGGTGTACTTGTCTTCAACCAATTCTAACCCCGCTTGTGTAGAGTTAGTATGTTGGGGAGCCTGACAGTTGCTTGTGATTGCTGGGTGGTTCTCTCAAGGTACTTCGGCTTCCTCCACCTGTAAAATTGTCCGACCCAAGGTGACCTTGGCTGTCAAAAGTGTCTTGAAACCTCAGTAAATAAATAAATAAATAATGGTTAATTCAATTAACCCCCTGCACACTGAGGTCAAAATGTCCAACTTTCAACCGACAAATTTTGCCCTTAACTGGTTGAGCGCTACGTTATTTTTGGTGATCTCAATTTGTTGATCAAAATTTGTTTTATTGCAAGTTATTGCCCACAGGCACTCTTCAATAATTTGTGATAAAACCAATTTATATGAACAAAATGTCATTTGAGTTTGACTGAATATGAAACATGAGCAAGGAAAATGTTGGCTTTTGCTGTGGTACCCTTATTTATTTTTTTTTGAAAGTCCTGATAGTGGTTTTTAGCACTCAACCAGTTAACCCACTGCACACTAATGAAAATTTCAAGAAGCAAAATTTTCCCATGCTGTAACTAGAAATTTAACCATTTCAGTCTTGTTTGACAGTGCTCCCTGAGCTCTGTCAAACAAGATTGAATTGGTTAACTTCCCAGTTGCATTATGGGAAAAATGTCCATGTTGAAATTTTGATATTTTGAAATCAGTATGTAGAGGGTTAATGCAACGAGGAATTTTACCAGTTCATTCTTTTTTGACAAAGCTCATCGAGTTCTTCCAAACAAGACTGAATTGGCATAAATTATTGGCATAAATTCTCATTTGCATTGTTTTCAAAATAGTTCAACAAAATCATATCTGACCCTTCATTGGAACGAGTTTGTTCGAATGAAGGGTCACATGATATGGATTTATTGAAATTTTTATTTATATGTCAAAAAAAAAATTAAAATAAGAAATTTTGATATCATCTACGTTGGGTTCAAATCTTATTTTATTCATAAGATATAAAGTTTACAATATATTAGTATTGCAACAAGTCCTCTCAAATAATTGTAAGAAATTTATTTTTCTGAACACAATTTAATGTTGCCAAGAAAACGAATGAAGTATTTACCCTTTGCCTAGCACAACTAGTAAAGGACTTTTAGTATTATTTCTACCATGCTCAACTACGTCACTACCTGTTAAAAGCCTGCATGTTAAATTTCAGCTTTTAATCCCACTAGGGTTAAAAGCATCTACTGTGCTTAAAGCGTTTTCAATGGGATTTCCCAAACAAAAATTTTAACCTATAGTAGGAACTAAAGTGAACTTGACCTTTGACATGATCGAATTTCCCGACTTCAATACATTCACACTTCACGATGTTTTCGACAATCAGCGTCGGATCAGGTGTCGTTTACGGCACTGGTACGATATTAAATGGCTATTTAAGTATAAAGTTGATTACAATTACACATTTAGAGTATAATTTGAGGGCCGATAATATTAATTTGACTGAAAATACAAGTTCAGTTCAATAAGCATTGACGATGTGCATAGCTGTCAATCAAACATCACGTGCTGACGGAAGTACTGCCCACAGACGCAAAGATAAGCAAAACTCATGTGTTTCTGCGTCTGCTTGTACTACGATCTAAAATTAGTTTTAAGAAAGACGAAATTTACTAAATATGGACGATATGATAAAGAGCATGGTAGAAATAAAACAAATAGGTACTAGGGACAGGAAACAGATTTAAACCACTCGTAGAATGAGGGTTTTAACCACTCGGCAAGCCTCGTGGTTAAAACCCTCATCCTACTCGTGGTTTAAATCTGTTTCCTGTCTGCCGAGTGGTTAAAACCCTCATTCTACGAGTGGTTTAAATCTGTTTCCTGTCCCTAGTACCTATTTATTCTATATTTTATCTGAAAAACTGATAAATTTCATTTTTTGCCTCTATTACATAGTCTATGAATCCTCAGTGGAACATTCTCAATAAGCCCATTCCAGTGCGTCACCATTAGCTATGTTTTGGAAGCAAAAAGTGAAATAACTTTTAATGCTGATGTTTGTGTACATTGCTGTGCAGATTTGTTGGGTAAAGGGTGAAAACCAAAGTATTGTTTTTGGTAGACCATCTAACCAATTAACCCTTTACCCAACATAACGGCCAAAACCGGCCAGCGCTATTCTAAAAAATCGCCAATTAATTTTCAAAATATTTTCATTTTTTGTCTCAGAAACATAGGTTATGACCCCTCGTTGGAACGAGCTCGTCGAGCTCATTCCAACGAGGGGTCATAACCTATGTTTTTAAGACAAAAAATGAAAAAAATTAGTTATTCAAGATTTTTTTTTTGCAAGTGTCGTCTGCTTTTCATGTTAGGTAAAGGGTTAACCCTTTACCTAATGAGTCAGCCACAAAAACACATCAACATGTATGATGAATATCTTCTTATAATTTATAAATACTTCATAAAAATGATGAGTACATTCTTGTAGAACTTAGTCTTATGTAACTACATGTGCTGCAAATAAAGTATTCTCTCTCATGCAATATACAAATTCAACAGTCCAAAAAAAAAATGTTTTTTCAAAAAACTCCAACCAAAACAATGTTATCTGACCCCTTATTGGAACAAGCTCAAGTCAGTTCCAGCAAGGGGGGTCATGGGATATAGTGTTTGTTGGAATTGTCTGAAAAATTTAAAAAGCAGTTAAAATAGCATAATAAATAAAATATTTTGATATTGTATGTGTTATGTAAAGGGTTAAAGCTTCCTTAAGTCATTACTTTCTTAGCTGGTTGAGTGCTATAAACCACTATCATGGTTTTACTGACAAGTGCGGAGTGCCACTTTAGTGGCTTTACACAAAATGCATTTCCAAGGTGTGTTCTCAGCAGTAGTAAGAAAAATTGTTCATATACTACTGTTTTGTTACAATTTTTCCAATAGGCTCTCTCCAGTAAAAGTAACAAAACAGTTCTTTATGAATGAAATCAAGCTACACCAAGGCTGCCCTTGCAGGTAGCATGGTACCTTTGAAGAAAAATACTCATGTTACAAATCACCTTTGAAAAATAATTTAGCACTCAACCATTTAACAAAACTACCCCCACAATAAAATGTAGGTGAATAGCAACAGATTTCCTTTTTGAGAAGCAACAACATTCTTTTTGTGAAATTTGAAAGTCCAGTTTGGTGATAATTACCAAGATGAAACCAAAAATTGAAGAATACATATTTAGGGTTCATTATGGTGCTTGAAAGTCCTTGAATTGAAAATTAAGTTTTCAAGGCCTTGAAAGTACCTAAAATTTGTGCATTGAAAGGCTTTCATTTTTAAGGATGCTTCAAAATTTTATCTGTTGCACAGCAGTCAATACTGTGCAACAGAAATAAAAGGAATTTTTCAAACAAAATTTCCTTTAGTGTTCTATCATATATTTTACATGGCTGGTAAATATGTCAGTTTGTAGCAAACTTGTATGACTGTTTTTGATTTATAATTGAAACAGTCTTTTTGTTAACCCTTTACCTAACATGAAAAGCAGATGACACTTGCAAAAAAAATTCTTGAATAACTATTATTTTCATTTTTTGTCTCAAAAACATAGGTTATGACCCCTCATTGGAATGAGCTCGACGAGCTTGTTCCAATGAAGGGTCATAACCTATGTTTTAGAGACAAAAAATGAAAAAATAATGAAAATTAATAGGCGATTTTTTAGAATACCGCTGGCCAGTTTTGGCCGTTACATTAGGTGAAGGGTTAACCCTTTACCCGACAACTCAGATGCATCTGCCCATGTAGAATGCAAATTCAGCAGTTGAAAAAATATTATTTTTTCAAAAAGTTTCAACAAAACCATACCATGTGACCCATCATGGGAACAAGCTCATCTACAAAACCATATCATGTAACCCCTTATGGAAAGGAGCATGTCAAGCTTGTTCCAATGAAGGGTCACTTGATATGGCTTTGTTGAAATTTTTTGAAAAATTTGGTAAAATAATATTTACAGTAATCAATTTTGATATCGTCTACATTGCATAAAGGGTTAATTGATAGCTATAGTCTTAATAATGAGTGTACTCCACGCTGTTTAAAACTACTGTGAAATGGTCTAAAAAAATAGTCAAAATAGTCCTTGAAAGGTTCCTTGAAAGTCTGTGAGTTAACCTCATCCTTGAGACAATAAGCCCTGGCATTCATCTTTGCAATTACATGTGTATTACTCTTCAACTTCAGTTATTTTCTTCTATGTGGAGTAACATTGGAGTGTTGTTCAAAGTATAATTATTTATAACTTTTGAAAAATGAAAACCAGCATTTTTAAAAACATTTTGTGTGTGTAAAAGTCTTTCGCTTCAGTGCATAATAGTATCGCTTCCAGTTGTTTCATGAATATTCCATATCTTTGAATCACAGAAGTGGTCTTTTTTTAAAAAGTATCTGTGGAATGAATGTGGCATAATTTTCTTGTTCAAAACTGCAAATCCAATTTATATAAATATTAGGTGTACATTTTTTTAATTTCTCTATGTAGATGGGAAAATGTATGTAAATAAAATTTATACAAAACATTCCAATGTTTTAGGCTGATTCTTTTCTGAGATTTTCCAGGTAATAGTCCAGTTCATTACATCGCATTTTCAGGGTTTTTTTTTTGTTTTTTATGGGGTGAGGGTAGGATTTGTAAATATTTGGAGTGCCAACACCAATTTTGGCAGCCATCTTAGATTTTCAAAAGACCTGCACTAAAATACTAGTAAAATGTATACTGCAAATTTAGAACTCAACAAATGTGAGGACCTACTATATGGAGAGAATCCTGCAGCAGCTTTGAGTCAAAAAAGCACATTTCCTTCGGAACCTTTGATTATATGCATAAACTAATACATTGGGGCCCTCTTAATCAGATATCTTTTAACTGAATAACCCTGTTAATTGAATATAATTTTCAAAGACAAATCCACTAACCCTACCTTCAGTAGAAATTTGACCTGTTAATCAAGCCTGAAAATAAGCAGTCTGTCATCTGCATAATTAGGTCCCCAGAGGGTTAATTTAGTGATGCTATCCTTCACAGCAGGGTAGCATTACTAAATTTACCCTCTTTGAACCTCAATCTGAATCAAGTTTGCAGGCCAAAAAAGAAAATAGTATCCAGAAGATAAATTTCAGGGTTCTAGCCCACTGCATGGGACAGCATCAGCAAATTCACCCTCATTCTGCCAATGACAGGTTCTTTATTTTCAGGCTTGTTGTTAATTGCATTTAGGTTACAGAGTAACCTCCTGTTAATTGAATAAAAATATCTTTTACTGTGCAGAGAAATTACCTGGACAATCACCAGATTCTCCTTGTCAGTAGACCTATTTGGCCTTGGTAGATAAAATACAGGCATTTAGTCTATTATATTGTGTTTGACAGAGCTCCATGAGCTCTGTCATACAAGATATAATAGAATAAATGTTACATTTATCTTCAGAATACAGGAAAATGACCAAATCCATGTTAATTGAATACTCCTGTTAATTGAATAATTTACACTGACAAAGTGACTATTCTATTAACATGGTTCCACTGTAAAATAACATCTTATCTTATTCTCATTTATATGTCTGAACGAAAAACTTAATAAAATTAATTGATGTAGACGTCTTCCATTCCAACTCTCTCATCCCTGCCTGATTACCAATCTCCCAAGAATAATTATATGACTGTTGGCTTAGATGTACCCACATATAGCAAATCTCAGTGATGACAAGTTTATTTCTTCCTCCTCCTATCTGTAGAGTCACATATATCCTAGATGAGATACCTGGGTGGGACAAAGATAGAACCGCATCGATGTCTGAAAGGTTTTGAAAATACCGCTCGAGATCGGATAGCGGATGGATGCCACGACTGGCGGTACAAAGTACTGCCATGAGTGGTGTCCATCTGCTATCCGATCGAGTGCGGTATTTTCAAAACCTTTCAGACATTGATGCGGTTCTATATTTATTACATATCCCTAGTTAATTATATTTCTAAAGCTAAGAATGAATAAAATAATTACTACGGTTATCAGCAGAGCACTATAGAGAAACTGTTGTTTAAAACCTGGGAGCCAGTCTATGCGTATGCGATAAAAGCGAAATACGCACATGAATATGAACTTGAACAAACATCCAATTTTTTACCAAATTTGATCAGTGAGTTCTCAAGAATGTCTTGGATGAGTTTGAAAAGCAGCCCTGCCAGAAGTTTTTTTCAAGAGTTATGCCTCTTAGATAGCTTTATTGTTAGGTAAGCTGACTGAGTCAGGTTGAGCTATTGTGATTACTCTTCATCCGTCATTGTCCGTTGTCCACACATGTCTTGGATTAGTTCATAAAGCAGTCTAGCCAGAATTTCTTTCAAGAGTTTTGCCTTTTAGATTATTTTCTTAATTGAATTTCCACATTGCGGTTTGTGTCAACATGATAACTAAAACAGGCCTGTCAATTTGAGGCAAATGGCCATTTATGTCACGTGAAAGTTACCTAAAGTGGAAAACACACAAAGAAAAACGGTCATGCCAAATTGTCGCCAAGTTGAATGATCTAGAATAAATGAATGGTGGGATGATGTTGAGCATCAACCAATCATGAGCCAGTTGCATAGGTGTTTGCATCTGCTTGAAGTGAATCTGCTCTGTTGGCCAAGTATTGGCCAACAGAGCAGTTATACTTAACTGGTAGAGTGCTAAATTTTATTTGGCCACCAAAGGTTTTTTACATTTCTTTGCCTTGTTACAATTTATAGGAGAGTGCCCACAGGCACTCTCCTATAAATTGTAACAAGGCAAATCTTAACAGACTAAGCAATATCACTTCAAAGATAATATGATGCACAGCCACTGAATTTGAAGCCTATAAGTTGCAGTACCTGCACTTCAGAATAAAGCCCAAATATGGGCTTCCAGCACTCTACCAGTTAAGGCAGATACAAACACCTATGGTGTTCATTGGTTGATGCTCAACATTATTTTAAACTGTTGATCATCTTGAGGTGTAGCTTAGGTACAAAATCAGGAAATGGCAATAATTCATGTCTCTGCCACAAATAGTGATTATCGATGCCATACTCTTCTGCAGCATGCTAGCCCATGCCAAGATTAGGCTAAATTGCAACTAATTTGTGGGTATGTTTCAGTGAGCTATTCTGACTTACTTGGTTTAGTGTGAGCATGCACAGACATACGGGATAAAAACCATGTTGTTTCATTGAGCAGTTTATATTCTAGTTTATCATTCTGTATTAAACCATCTAATCCTCCTTGAGAGCAGGGTTGTCGGGTTTAGCATTCTATTCTTAACATTCGCATTGGAGTGCAAATAAGGTTCTAGACCTCGCACAGCAACAATAAAAAGATATTCTGATTTCGAGTGTCAAAAAAAAATGAATAAATAAATATACAATGTCGGCCACATTAAAATGCAATAACTAAAGAGAGAAAAGTGATAAAAAGTTAATAATGTTTATTTAGCCCATAAATGCAACTTTTCAGAATTATTCACTTATTATTTGTTGCAACTTTCAGAAGACCCATTTGGGCCATTTTATTTTTATGATAGCAGTAACGCCATTTCTGACACCATCATTGGAAAGTTTCCTATGAGGGCCTTTCTGATGTTGGTTTTCTAAGATTATTTAATAAATGAAAGCAAGGATATGATTCCCATGTTTTGGTTGGATATCCCCCTCCTAACTATACTCCCATATTGCATGTTTTCCTAGCGACACCAAGCCACGTTTTACGTGGAATAGTATTCTCATTAAACGTACCATTCAATTGGGTTTATTAACTGGTAGAGTGCTAAGTTATTTTTGGTTATCAAAATTTGTTCGTGTGTCTTTGCCTTGTTACAATTTATGGGAGAGTGCCAAAAGGCACTCTCCCATAAATTGTAACAAGACAAACCCATATAGACCAAGTAATTTCGCTTCTAAGATAATGTGAAGCACATCCACAGAATATGACACCTTCAGGCTGGGGTACCTGCTCTTCATATTAAAGCCCTGATAGTGGCTTCTAGCACTCTACCAGTTAAACCACAATTTAGGTTTACATGGAATAGTAAACCGGAAGAGTTCACTGAAATGTACCCTGTGTCTGAATTGCTGCAAGACAGCCTCATTATTGTTCCTAAGGATTCATCTTTATTCATCAGGATATTGCCCATAGGAACAAGAACTTGGCTATTATACAACAGTTCATATATCAGCATAGTTGCGATACATATATATTTAGGTGATCCTAATGGGTTACCGGAGTCAAGTACAGGGGATCGAACGATAGGTTACCAAAGCTCAGACCAGGTGAACTATATATGGGTTAAGCAGAATTCTGAAAACAGCAGGCCTGTTAAACATCTGATTTTTTACCAAATTTGCTCTGTGAGTTCTACTCAACAGTGTCTTAGATGAGTATGAAAACCAGTTGTGTGGTTCTACTCAACAGTGTCTTACATGAGTTTGCAAAGCAGTCCCACCAGAATTTTTTCAAGAGTTATGTCAAATAGATTGTTTTCTTGTTAGAATTTCTGATTTGGGAGCAGTGTCAGCATGATAACTTGGACAATAGTTATCTGATTTTTACCAAGTTTGGCCTGTGAGTTCTGATTGAGACTATCTTGATGAGTTCGAAAAGCAGTCCTAGGAGAAGCTTCTTTCAGGAGTTATGTCTCTAAGATTGTTTTCTTGTTTGAATTTCTGACTTGCAGGTGGCATCAGCATGATAACTTGAACAAATGTTATTCACTTTTTACCAGATTTGATGTGTGAGTTCAACTTAGGATTGTCTGGGATGAGTTTAAAAAGCAGCCCTGCCAGAAGTATTTTTTCAAGAGTTATGCCTCGTAGATTGTTTTCTTGTTAGCTCACCTGACTGAAAGTCAGAGTGAGCAATAGTGATCACTTTTGGTCTGTCTATGTTCGTCGTCCATCATAAAGGTGGTGTTTGAGTCTTCTCTCAATTCCTAAACTGCTTGACCTGTTCCAATAAAATTTCATGTGAGTGATGACTGGAGAGGAGCAATTCACATCTGTTAAAATTGATACCCCCATGGGGGTGTGGTTGGGGAAAAATTGCCTTAAATTTTAAAAAAATCTTCGGCATCAAGATCGGATGGATGGAATAACTTGATGTAGAGTATTCAGCTTCTTTTTGGGCTCACGCTAAAAATATTTCTGAAGAAATTGAAGGGGCAATATTTTCAGTTCTGTGAGGGGCAAGATTTTTGGCCCCACCCAAAATTTCTGTTTTGAAAACTGATATGCTGATTTAAACTAAATTTGGTATGTGGCATTACTGGGTCATAAGTACTTGATTCATGAGAAAAAAAAACTTCCTGCATCTATGGGGAAACCGCAGAGCTAAAAATATAAATTTTTTCAAACACCCATATTTTCAAACTTGCATGCAACAGAGCACTGTAATTTGGTATGAAGCATACTGAGGACCAGTAGAATCGATTGGACAAAACAAAATTGCAATGGGTTGTGTCATAGGGTTCCCTGTGGGGGAATCATGCTGAGTCAGCATATTTTCAAAAATTTTCAAAATGTTCAGAAGCAGTAATCAGAATCTTTTGATATTTGATATACAACATACTTAGGTGGATCAGATTCAAGTTTGTTCAAATCAAGTCCCTGGTTTCATATTTGTGGGGGCCCGAACTTTATCTTTGTGCAATGACAGAAATATTGTTTGAAAATCTTCTTCTTCAGATCCACCCATTAGAATCTTTTGATATTTGGTGTACAGCATTGCTATGGGGACAGATTCAACTTTGTTCAATACAAGTCTCCTGGTTCATATTTGTGCTCTCAGTGTGAGCATGAATTTTAATTTGGTGCAATATGAGGAATACTCTTTGAAAATCTTTTTCTGATCATCCAGTGAAAATCTTTTGATATTTCTTATTCAGCATTCTTATGGGGTCAGATTCAAGTGTGTTCAAATCAAGTCACTGGGTTCATATTTAGGCTTCTTATCAGAACCTAAATTTCAACTTAGTGTAATTTGCGAAAAAATTTTCTGAAAATCTGCTTCTTCTGATCCACCAGAGAGAATCTTTTGATATTTGGTATTCAGCAACCTTATCACCACTACCAGATCATTTTTGCTCCCCCTGTTAACCCCCTCCCCCCCCCCCCCCCCGCCCCCATTCAAGGCTGTTTCATGACATATTTCAGCATTTTTCAAGGCCATACAATTGTCAAATTCAAGGATTTTCAAGGACTGTCTTCACTAGTCCTAACTAGGACTTCTGGTTATTACTTCCTCTTCCCACCTCCCCTCATGGGAGGATGGGGCAATGACCAGAGGGTCCTAGTTAGGACTAGGGGAGACTCCTGAAATCCCATGCAGTGCTCTTTCAAAGATCATTTTTGCTCCCCCCGGTTAGGGTCCCTTATTATAGAAGCCTGGCCATGTGCCTGGCTGTACCACCACACCTATAAAAGAGAGCCAGAAAGTACCACTCCTCAATCTCCTCAAACCCCATGCAATGCTCTTTCGAAGATCATCTTTGCATTGTAGAATTTAAGGCTATTCAAGAATGTTTTCACAGCACATTTCAGCATTTTTCACAGCCATACCATTGTCAAATTCAAGGATATTCAAGGCCTGCCTTCACTAGTCCTAACTAGGACCCTCTGTTTATTACTTTCTCCTCCCACTTCCCTTGAAGAGTCCTGGTGATGGGAAGCTGGAGGGAGTAATAACCGGAGGGTCCTAGTGAAGGGAGGAGGAAGTAATAAAAGGAGGGTCCTAGTTACGACTTGTGAAGGCCCCTGAAATCCCATGCAATGCTCTTTCAAAGATCATTTTTACTCCCTCTGGTTAGGGCAACCCCTATTATAGAATCCTGGCCACGTGCCTGGCTGCATCACCACACCTATCAAAAAAAAAAAAAAGAGAGCTAGAAAGTACCACTCCTAAATCACTTGCCCCCTCCCCCACACACACACTTTTCTTCCTCCTCACTTCCAAACAGTGAAAAAACAAATTATTATATGCTAGCCTGTGAATTATTGCAAATTATTTAAAACATATTTCTCGAGAATATCCCTCAGTAGCTTCCTAAAGATGCAACTCTTACTGTGGTAAACAAGCTCTGTTTCACTGGTAAAATAGGACCCAGTCACTAATGCTGGGGGTGCGAGTCCTCTAAAATAGGCACCATGGGGTATAAACGATTGACTGACCTTGACTTTATCTCCATGTTGTGGTCATGATTAGCCATTGTGCAAAAGTATGTGACCTTAAACAACAATAAATAAATAAATAAATAAATAAATAAATAAATAAATAAATATAAAGATGCAACTCATCAGCACATCACTATGACCTCACTTTGAATGAACAATTCAGCTGATATTTGCCATTGTTTTGAAACATATGTAATTTGCAGTTGAATTCGGCTTAATATTACACAGTAAAATGTCACATAGCACATAATAAAAAAAAAATCTACCCTATTTTAGTAACTGTTGGGAATTATCTCATTCATGGACCTAAAAATATTGTTCACCAGAACAAGCACTCGTGAAAAATAAAAATTTCTCACTCATGAGATAATTACCGATAATCACAAAAATAGCACAGATGTCCTCTTTATTTTATTTTTATAATATTTGTAGCCTATTAAAATGCTAATTTTAAAAGTAGAGGCCTTCCCTTTATGCTTCAGATATAACATCCTCTATAGAGTAGCTGGGTAATGGAATTCTAGGATATTTTGTATGGTCTAATTAACACCCTTTACCTAATAATAACTCTTTGGCCAGCCGCTGATTTGTCGCGGTCCTCATAAGAGAAGGCCATCATTCCCCCTGCACCCCACCCCCTCTTCCCCTCCTCTCCTCCCAGCATTCAGATATAAACTGCTTAATAGTATCCCTCACTTCCTCTTTTTCAATTTCTTCAATAAGCATTCCTACCCTCTCCCTCGTGTCCCCCTTCAGCCATCTATCCTTTCTTTCTTCACCCCACTTCTGCATTATTCTTCCAGTAAATTTTATTCTATGAGGTATATACTGTGGGCATTCCAAGAGAAAATGTTCCAGGGTCTCCACTACTCCAGAGTGGCACATTTGGCATCCCTTTTCTTCATCTCTCCCAATTTTTCCCCGAAGCTCCAGTGATCTTGATCTCAGTTTGAACAGCAGTGACCCTCCAAAGGTGCCATCTAGGTACTTCTCAAAAGCTGGCTTTTCTTTATATTGTAACCCCTGCAGTGATCTTTTCACGCTAACCCCTGCTCGCCAGTTTCGATTGCAATCTTCCATGACTCTCTCTTTGACAAACCTTTTGCCTTCTTTCATTCCTACTTCTATGTTTGTGACCTCTATAGAGTAATTGTCCATTAGTTCCCTCACATGTTTTGACCACCCCGTATCTATATTAGAATTCCAAATGGTATCGAGCATCAATTTGCACCACCGGTTGTCAGGCAGGTTTCTCAAGTAGTTAAAGTAACACAGTTTTCCCAAATCTACCCTGTCCTTGATTTTCATCCACCCAAGCTCCCCCCTTACTGCTTCCAAAGCTGCAGCATTACTCGACCCTGTTATCCATCTGCCGGCATCATTCTGAGTACTTTCCAACTTCTTAATAACGGTTTGGTTTAATGGAATCACGTCCGTGCCATACGTTATACTTGGTAAACCCACCCTACCTAACATGAAAAGCAGACAACACTTGCAAACAAAATTATTGAATAACTATTTTTTTCATTTTTAGCTTAACTTGACAAAGTCAAGATCAGCTATTGCCATCACGCATGCGGAGGTCTGTGAGTCTGTTCACATTTTGCTTTAGCGCAGGCTACACCTCGTAGTTCTTTTCCGATCGTCACAAAATTTCATATACAGGTTTGAGGTCATGTCTAGATGAGAATGTCCCCTGTTGGTTGCGATCGGTCAACCATGATGGCTGTCAGAGCCCAAAACCCAAAAACCATTACCACAGTCTACAGGTCGTATTTATGAAGGAATATCATTGTAACTTGGTAGGATGAGAAAGTCCCCTTTTGGTCATGATCTGTCAACCGTGACGGCAGCCCAAGCCCAAAACCCAAACACTTTCAGCACAATCTACAGGTCATATTTAATATGGAGGGATTTCATTGTAACTTAGTAGGATGACTTCGTATGATATCGAGATGAGACCTTCCCCATTTGGTCACGATCTGTCAAACGTGACAACTGCCCGAGTACAAAACCTTTAGCACAGTCTACAGGTAGTATTTATGGAGGGATTTCATTGTAACTTGGTAGGTTGACTCCATATAATGTCTAGATGAGAATGTCCCCTTTTGGTCATGATTGGTCAACTGTGATGGCTACAGGGACCCAAAACCTGAAAACCTTTAGCACAGTCTATAGGTCATATTTATGAAGGGATTTCAGGATAGGTAGGATGATTCCAGATAATGTCTAGATGAGAACGTCCCCTTTTGGTTGCGATCATTCAGCCGTGACAGCTGCCCGAGCCCAAAACCTGAAAACCTTCAGCACAGTCTATAGGTTGTATTTATGGAGGGATTTCATTGTAACTTGGTAGGTTGATTCCATATAATGTCTAGATGATAACGTCCCCTTTTGGTCGCGAGTGGTCAACTGTGATGGCTACAGGGGCCTGAAGCCCAAAAACCTTGTGCACAGTCTATAGGTCATATTTATGAAGGGATTTCATTGTAACTTTGTAGGATGACTCCAGATAATGCCTAGATGAGAACGTCCCCTTTTGGTCGGGATCATTCAACCATGATGGCTGCCCGAACCCAAAATCCGAAAAACTTTAGCACAGAGTATAGGTCATATTTATGAAGGGATTTCATTGTAACTTGGTAGGATGACTCAGTATAATGTCTAGATGGGGACGTCCCCTTTTGGTTGTCATCGGTCAACCAGGATGGCTATACAGGCCCAAAGCCCAAAACCCTTTAGCACAGTATACAGGCCGTATTTATGAAGGGATTTCATTGTAACTTGATAGGATGACTCGTTTTGGAATAATTTCACTGTAAATTGGTAACTTCCGTTGATATATATTTACTCTGAGGGCCACATACTGAAATTAACATATTCCCAATTATCACATCTCTTGTCTTACTTCAAAATCCTTTCATAAATATTGAACATTATCCTTTTCATCAAACATAACACACAGACAAGTTAAGCTACAGTGTGGGAATACTGGGAAATGGAATGGTGCTTATTTACTGTTGTAAACAAGTTCTGATTTACTGGAAAATAGGAGCTGGTAACCAAGTAGTAGAAGTCCCCAAAAGTGGGCAGTATAAGTATAAATGATTGGCTAAACTTGACATAACACCAATGTTATGGTCATTATACAGCCATAGATGCTGAAAGTGACATTAACTGATTGAGTGCTAGAAGCCTATGTTTGGGCTTTATTCTTAAGTGCAGGTGATATATCTTGAGGATTTCATACTCAGTGGATACGATTCCTATTGTCTTTGAAATGAAATGAATTGGTCTTGAAGAATTTGCCTGCTCATAATTTATGGGAGAGTGCCTATACACTCTCCCATATATTGTAGCAAGGCAAAGACATGTCAAAGTTTGAAAACTAAAAATAATTTAGCCCTCTACCAGTTAAACATCAATGAATAAATAAACAAGTGTGTTTGTACATGCATTAATCTTTGTTAACAATTAACAGTGCCACCCATAAAACTTTCACCGTCACGATTAGCCATTGTGCATAAGTATGTGACCTTAAACACTAATAAATAATAAATAAATTGTACACACATTAATCTTTCTTAAGAATTCAGCTTGTACTCATTTCATCCCTTAACAAATAAAAGTGCCAAATCTCCCTGCAGGAATCTCAGGAAGTGGAGAAGTGCTCAGTTCACTGGTAAAATAAGACCCAGTAACCAATGGCTAGGGTAGAAGTCCTCCACAATGGACAGCATATGTATAAATGATCGGCTAAACTTGAATTTATAGTCTTGTTGTGGTCATGATATATTCATAGATGCAGCAAATGATCTTAAACACCAATAAATAATTTTCCAAATCTGGTCAGATTGACACACAAAAACTTAAGTGATATCATCAACTTGGATTTCTTATTGGTTCAGGCTCATTCATAAGCTATAACTTGTAAGTAAAAATTAACACTTCCAATTATTTAAAAAGATAGTTTCCATCTGCACCCCATGTTAGATATGGTGTTAACCAATCATTTTTAATCAATGACAAAGATATAATATGATAATTTGGGGGATTTTTCTGGTTGAGCTTTAATGTGGTAAGTAACTGCAGTTATGTCCCTTGTCTATTCAGTTGATCAAATGATAATTTTTAATTAACCCTTTAATAATACATCTTATAACAAAATTTTTTATTTGATGTATTCTCCAGATTTTTAAAGGAAATCAACAAAACTGTATCTTGTGACCCCTCACTGGATCGAGCTTGTTCCAATGAAAGATCACTTGATATGGTTTTGTTGAAATATTTTGAAAAATAATCATTTTTTCAATTGCTCAGTTTGTAAATTACGTGGGTGGATGAGGCAGATTTGTTAGACAAAGGGTTAACTATGAGGGTCCAGATGTGACTATAGCCCTTATGAAAAAAGTACCATTGTACACTAAGGATAGTGCAGGTGATATATGTGTAGGTCTTCAAAAACACCCTGTTATATTGAGGTAATAGCCTGATTCACAGTGGTACAGTGGTATTGGATACTTTTTCAAAACAAGAACATAACGTATCCTCTTGACTTCTACAATTTGTGTGAAGTTTTATGAACATCCCACCAGTACTTTCAGAGTATTGCTGGCAGTGATTTTGTACATGTGCACATACACTTACACTCACAAGAGTACTTTCACATGCATACCCAAAGTTTTACAACAACAACAACCTATATGCCACATCTACTTTGGCCCTTATAAAAACGTATTATAGTGAACATGCCATTAACTGAAAATAAAATATGTTTTCAGTTTTGGAATTCACATTAAAAAAAATGTGCACGATCCAGTATAAGTATTTCCATTAGTTCCTTGAATCCTGCACGTAATGTAATATACAACCAATTAACCCTGTTCAATTTTACAGTTTTAGTGTATATTCTCATATAGTGTGTGTGATTTGGCTGTCTGTCAACTAATCTTGTGATAAGCCAGTGTGTGTTAACCCTTTATCTAACGTAACGGCCAAAACCGGCCAGCGCTATTCTCAAAAATCGACAATTAATTTTTATTTTTTTTTTAATTTTTTGTCTCAAAAACATAGGTTATGACCCCTCGTTGGAACGAGCTCGTTCCAACGAGGGGTCATAACCTATGTTTTTGAGACAAAAAATGACAAAAATTAGTTATTCAAGAATTATTTTTGCAAGTGTCGTCTGCTTTTCAGTTTAGGTAAAGGGTTAATTTACGAAGTGACTCTGTTTAATACACTTTTCTTTCTGGTTAAAAATAAGATCAGCTCTGTTATTCAATTAACCTTTTGCATTGCACAGGCTTAGTGAGTATACTTTCCATGTAGTGTGTGATATGACAGTCACTGATGTTTTATAACTAGAACATGACTAACCCTGTGCTCTGTATTCCGGAATGTAGCAGCAAACTTCTTAGTGCAGGAGATACAAGTGACTACGAGTATCCGGGGGTAAATATAAACATCAGAGGAAGAGGCATCTACCGAAACCACACAAATAAATTGATTCTGAAGGCGAAGCGAATCCTTAACCAAATGAAACTTATAGGGAGAAACAGTTTCAATAAGGTTTTCGTGGGGAAAACCATTTGGGAAATGGTGGGTCTACCAAGTATAACATACGGTACGGAAGTTGTACCCCTAAACCAGACGGCTGTTAAGAGCTTGGGAATCCTGTAGAACGATACAAGCCGATGGATAACAGGGTCGAGTAATGCCGCAGTTCTAGAAGCAATCAGGGGTGAGTTTGGGTGGATGAGGATCAAAGACAGGATAGACCTATTGAAACTCGGTTATCTTAATTATTTGGTAAATCTCCCCGACAGCCGATGGTGTAAAGTAATGTTCCTGAGAACTTTCAACTCAAATATCAAGACGGGGTGGATGGTCCAAGTGAGGGAGCTAGTAGAGAACTACTCATTGGAGATCTCGGACGTAGAGGTTTGAGCAAACCAGGCTAAAACAATCGTCAGAGAAAGGGTCATGGAGGATTGTAACCGTAATTGGCGAGAGGGGGTCAAATCAAAGAGGTCTGTTTGGGTGGCCTGTGTGATAAAGAGAAGCCCGGTTTTGAAGAGTACCTTGGTGGCACCTTGGGGGGGGGGGGGGGGGGGGCACTGTTGTTCAAGCTGAGGTCGCGGTCCCTGGAGCTGAGGGGAAAATTGGACAAAACAGTGACAAGGAGTTTCGGATGTGTAATTTGGGTGTGGTGGAGACCCTGGAACATTTTCTTCTAGAATGCCCAAAATACCAGTCCCAAGTGTTGTTATTATTATTCGTCGTAGCCTTAGTGTAAATATCACCTATCACCACTCTTTACCCAACGTGGTGGCGCCCACAAGTTTTCCCTCGAGCCCCCCCCCCCCCCCCCGATCAAACTTCAAATTACTACCTGACCGTGGTTATCCCATCCAATATCACACCCGCAAACGGCACAGAACAATACACATCATGCCAGGTGTTGTAGCAACACTCCGATATCGCTCCCAGGGTCTCCAAATATGAACATTTTTTCATGGGGAGATGCTCCAGACCCCCCCCCCCCCCCAATAAACGGAAGGGAAATACCTTCCTCCCTAGTTCAGCGATCTGAAGGGTTAGCCACTACGTTCAGATCGCTGAACTACCTCCTTCCCTATCCTCCTCCATCTCAGGCCTGTGGAATTCGGGAAATGCCTTCCCTTCGGCATCTCAATTGTGCCCCCCTATCTTACTTAGCCCCTCCCCCTTCCCCTAAATTGAAATCCTGGCGCCGATACTGGGTCAAAACCAGCCCATAATATTCTCAAGAAGCATTTAAACTCGGCGCATGGCACCTCATTGGAATGGATTTTGGAAAGGTTTTATCTTTTGAATTCCAACAATGAAAACATATTCTATGTTTAATTAATAGGTTTTTGCTATTGGCCCAAAACGCTAATATTTGTCATGGGGTTTGGGAACAGGATCATGGTTTACCATGGTGTATCATGATACTTTTGTAAAGAGGTAGGATACATAACTATATATTTTGGGGGACAAAACAGTGCCCGAATTTTGTCATTTGGGTGACCCGAATTTGCCAGAAATATTATCATGGGTCTCTTTATTCTAACCCAATCAGAACTGCAATGCACATTGATATGAGCTTAACCCTTTACCCAACGCAGACAATATCAAAATTTATCATTTTAAATATCATTTTTTCAAATTTTTCAAAAAATTTCAACAAAACCATATCATGTGACCCCTCGTTGGAACGAGCTCGTTCCAACGAGGGGTCACATGATATGGTTTTGTTGACATTTTTTGAAAAATAATATTTGTTCAATTGCTCAGTTTGCATATTACGCGGGTGGATGCGGCCGATTCGTTGGGTAAAGGGTTAATCACATGTCACGGATTGGTGAACTGCAAGGACTAGAGCTGGCTGCCAGGGGTGACTATCCATCCCCCCCCCCCCCCCTCCAAAGAAAATCACTTGGACACAGTAACCTTGCCAATATCTAACAATATCTAAAGTTATGGAACAGAAATTAATTAAGTTCGCTGTGACCTTGATATTTGGCAAAATGGCACCAAAATAAACGGGGTTCTTTTTGTCACAATATCCAACCCATGTGTCAGGTTTGGTTTTGATTGGCTCAGAAAAACTTAAGTAGTAGAAACCAGGAAAAATTAGGTTTAATGTCACAGTGTCGTTGAACTTTGGCACAATAACCGTAGAACATAAATGGGTTTTACCCAACTCACCTGTCAAGTTTTCGTTTTGATCAGACCATCAGAACTTTCATTAGAGAGTAGAAAGCAGGTAAATATTTAAGTTCAAGGTCACTGTGACTATTAACTTTGACACAAAGACCCCAGGATAAATAGGGTGTGTCTTCTCATTATACCCAACATACGCGTCATGTTTGGTTTCTATCAGCCTATTGGAATATCAACTAGAGAGTAGAAAACAGGAAGGTTTTTTTTAAGTTTAACCCTTTACCTAACATGAAAAGCAGACGACACTTGCAAAAAACATTCTTGAATAACTAATTTTTTTCATTTTTTTTGTCTCAAAAACATAGGTTATGAACCCTCGTTGGAACGAGCTCGACGAGCTCGTTCCAACGAGGGGTTCATAACCTATGTTTTTGAGACAAAAAATGAAAATATTTTGAAAATTAATTGGCGATTTTTGATAATAGCGCTGGCCGGTTTTGGCCGTTACGTTGGGTAAAGTGGTAAGATCACTGTAACCTCAACCTTTTGCACAATGATCCCAACATATGCTTTTTCCTCTCATCATACCCAACTCACCTGCCATGTTTTATTTCGATCAGAACAATGGAACTTTACAGTGCAGAAACCAGGAAAATAATTGATTAAAGGCCAATGTGACCCTGACCGTTGACCCAATGACCCAAATATAAATAGGATTTTTCCTCTCATGCCTAACTCACCTGTCAAGTTTAGTTTCAATCAGTCCAGACGATTCTTACTTTGAGAGAAGAAATCAGGATTATATATTTAGGTAAAGTTCAATGTGCCCCTGACCACTGGTATGGCAGATTGGTCGCGATCGGCCAGTCGGGACTTCATTCAATTAGATAGTAGAAATCAACTCCATCTACAGACAGGCGGAGATCGTCGCAGTTGTACCCCCCCCCCCCCCCCGATTTTTTTTCCGTGACAGGGGTGTATGAAAAAAATAGTTGACAAATGGTTGTTTGGTTCAGCAGGAAATTGGAACAAAGGTGCTGTGACATACCCCCACACACACCACCACCACTGGTGTCAAGTTGAGGGATAATTAGGATAAGGCTCTGTCAGATGGATAATATCTCTCACTCAATGGACCAACCCACCCATCAATCTCAAGGGGAAAATGTGTTTTGCATAAAATCATTGATATCTACACAACCTTTTTTTTTTAAAAAATAACACTATAGAGTCATGTAACTTTAAGAAGAACATGCCAAGCATGACATGTCCCTCTCAAAATGTTAAGATGGACATATTTCACATGATGGGTTTATTGACAAGCCTTTGTTTTATAGCAGGGGAAAATTCAGCCCATTACAAATTGTGAGATCCACGTAACCTGTTACCAGTAGTTTGTGCCATCAGACCTTCGACATGGGAGATGTGAAACTATTATCTTTGTTTTACAACAACAAATTAATCCCACCCCGAGGTGATTGTGAAGGCCACAAAAACTTGTTACTGAACTCTAGTGACGATCGGACCATCCACATAAGAGATAAAGAACAAAGACATGATGCCACATGTTGGGAGGTGATTTGCAAGTATTTTCTTTTTTTTTTACTGCAGGGACATGAAAGCCAGTACCTCAGTTACAGTTATATGTCCACATACGCCCATGGACTAAGTTTGGTGATGATTGGCCCTTCCAGTTGGAGAAAATGACGAGCAAATTCACTCACAAACAAACCGTTCTCAAACAAGCCGAACAGACAAAAACTGCCTATGTTGTACAGTCTATGGGTCATAAATCATGGAAAACATATATGGACAGCAAAACGGCATATATATGTTTCTGAATGAGCTCATCATACTGAACACCTGTATGAAATTCCATCAGTATACAAACACTAATGTTGAAGTTATGACCTGAACAGATATCGGATGGGCAAATTAAAAAAAAAAAGAAATTCCAAGTCGAAAGAAGGGGGATAACACTAGAAAGTAAAATATAAGAAATATCATTAGACAATTGTTTGAAAGCCTTTCTCATAAGCAACCTTCCTGCCAAATTTCATTGAGATCCCACAACCCAAACCTAAGATACGAGGCAAACAGACAAAAAATTGGTTATTTCGTGCACTCTAAAGGCCATAACTCATGAAAAAAATGTGCAAAATAGCAAAAGGGCTTATGCTTCTGAAAAAATTTATGATGCTGAACACTTGCATAAAATTTCATAAAAATCCAAGGACTTATCTACAAGTTATGGCCTGGACGTAAATCGAACAGACGCACGCATGAACAATCTACGGGTCATAACTCATAGAAAAAAATACCCATGGAAAAAAAATAGGCGGACAGCAAAACGGCTTATTTTTCTGAAAACACTTGTGCTTCTGAACACCTGCATACATTTTCATCAAAATCCGAGAACTTGTCTTCAAGTTACCCGAACATACATCGGACGGACGGACGTACGGGTGTTCTTAGACGTTCTTACTCGTGGATTTTATTTCCCATTTTAAACCCTAACCCCACAAGGTCAAAAAATTAACCCAACGGTACATAAAATAACCCCACAAGTGGCCTCTGTACTTACTCAACCCCACAACTACCACTGACCCTAAATTGTAAACCCCACAATGTACCTCTGCTAAGCCTGGACACACGCGCGGACGGACGGACGGACGGACGGACGAACGGAAGGACAGATGCAGTCCGGTATACCCCACTTTTTTCAATTAAAGTTGGGATATATTAAATTTATATAAAAGCCTTGTTCAACTCCAAGAAACACACGTAACACGAATAGAAGAGGGTTTCGAAAAGAGTTAGCGTGAAAAAAAGCAACATTATCTGGGCTTCAGAATCAACTTTCAGGTTACAGAAACCTTTCACTTTCAATGGAAAAAAGCTCATGTCATAGAGTAAACTGAGTTCGTAATTCGTACGCCGTTTCGATGGCGCAGCGGATAGCGTTGTAATCTGCGAAGCGCGAGGTCGTGAGTTCGAATCTCAATGAAGTCAATATAGTTAAAACAAAAATATACCTTAAATCTACAAACCATATAAACAAAAAGTATGCAAATGTTAAAAATGAAATGGGGCAAAAGGGAGGGTAGTTGCAAAAAGCGGAACAATACTAAAAGGGCATATTACACTTTTTGTCTTTGGTGTCGAGAGAAAAGCTGTCAAGTTCTTGTGGCATTCTGAGTATTTTGGAAAAAATTCAGATCAATTTCGCAACTGCGTCGCTTGCCGAGTTGTCGTGAGAAGGATATTTCTGTACAATTTACATTTTTCTCCTTAAAATCTGACGGAATTCTGGCTCTCTCTAGTCTGTCGTGTTAGTTTTCAAATATTTGCTCTCCCGTTTTTTATTTTATTCCATTTTTGTTGTCAATTTGATATAAAGTTTAAATGGATTTACGGGGTTAACTGTTAAGCCTACCCACCACTGGAAAGGTAAAACGCTGCCGTGCGACCCTCTTTCAAAAGGGGCGTTCGATAATAAATAGCATGACGGCACCATATATTCACTCAATAAACTGTAATTTTAAATTTTCGTTTGAGAACATTACAAACAGTCTCAGTGACCGATAAAAGTTTTGTTATCAAGTCATCATTAAAGACAGACTCAGATTTGATGAGTCGTGACTCTTAGCTCAATGGATTGAGCTGCAGGGTTTAGTATTACTATTATTGGAGAAATCGGTTCTGTTGTCGTGGGTTCGCGCCTTGTGAAATCCTTCACTTCAAATATATTTTTTTGTTTACGAACTATTATGTTAAGTTTGAATTCGTTAAATACGCTCACATGTGATTAAACTTTTACAAATCCATATATTCACTGAATAAACTGTCATTTTAAAATTTCTTTTGAGAACATCACAAACAGTTTCAGTAACCGATAGAAGTTTGGTAATCACATCACCGTTATAGACAGACTTGACAAGATGTGACAGTTAGCCCAGTGGATTAAGTTGCTGTTTTTTGGTATTGCTATTATTTGAGAATTCGGTACTCTATTGTCGTGGGTTCGCGCCTTGTCAGATCCTTCACTTCAAAAAACATTTCTTGCTTGCGAACTATTCTGTTTAGTATGAATAGTATGAATTCGTTAAATACGCACACATATAAAAAAAACTTCTACAAATCCATATATTCACCTAATAAACTATCATTTTAAAATTTCTTTTGTGAACATCACAAACCGTTTCAGTAGCCGATAGAAGTTTAGTAAACACGTCACCGTTTTTGACAGCTGGAGTAAGACGTGACGGTTAGCTCAGCGGATTAAGTAGCTGGGTTTCGTATTACTATTATTGAAAGACACGGTGTTCTGTTGTCGTGGGTTCGCGCCCTGTCAGATCCTTTACTTCAAATAAATTTCTTGCTTGCGAACTATTATGTTAAGATGGAATTCGTTAAATACTCTCGCATGTGAAAAACCTCCACTAATCTATATTTCTACTTGATAAAGTGTCATTTTAAAATTCATTTCTTGTAAATGATTTTGCTGTATTCACTTTAGTTCTCGATAATTGAGAGTGAGTGAAACATTTAATAACAAACAAGCGTGTTCTTCGTGGCGTAGTAGGTAGCGTGTTACTCTACGAATCCAAAGATTGCGAGTTCGATCCCCATAAAATCATTTCTTGTTAATAATTAATATTGACTGTTAGTACTCCATAATTAAGAGTGAGTGAAACATTTAATAACCAACATGCATGTGCTTCGTGGCGCGATCGGTAGCGTACTGATCTATAAACCTAAAGGTTGTGAGTTCGATCCCCACAGCCGACAAACTAAAATAGGGTAATATAATATAAACAAACTACAAATAAAACGGCATAATAAAAAAAAAAAAACAAAAAAAAACAACGTAGTGGCGTTGCCAAAAGGTCGAATATCAACTGCCAACAAAACGGGGTGAACCGCACACAGAAATATTAAAATTATTTTTTTATTTTCTCGTCTCAAATTTTTGAAATTTTGACAAAACTGCCCCCACTGGGATTCGAACTCCTACCGCCAGCTCAGCAGTCCAACGCGGTACCACTGAGCTACGAACCCCTCTGATTGTAAAAACTTGGAAGTCATATTAGTTATGGAGGCCTATTTTCCAATTTTATTGGGCGAGAAACCGCCTTTTAGGAAATAAATCCCGCCGATTTTAAATTTCGAGATTTTGACGGTCTAGTACCTGTCAAATTCGAAAGTTTAGAGGCCAACACTTTCCTGATTTTAACTTTCAAATTTGCTGAATATTACCGTCTGTTTCCCGTCACGTTTCCGCCTGTAAGTGCCCGTCGAATTTCAGCTGCTGGGTCAGGAGCTTTCATGAGTTTCCACTTCGAATTCTTCCATCTACTTCTGTGCTGACGGTACGTTTTTCACACTTTGTTGATGGCGTCTTCTGTGAACTTTAGCTTTGTTTCAGATTGACAGTTCGGTGAATTATTCTCATTTAAGACTTCGATTTCTCGAGCAGCTGCAAGAACACATTTTCTCTGCTGGCCTTATTGTTTTTTTAATGCAAAATAAGTTGGAAAACATTCACCTATTTAAATGCAAGACGTTTTTGACAATATTAAAAAATAATAATAATGAAGATAATTTAATGAAAGAGAGATTTATTTTTGGGGGGAAAATAAAAGCGAAGTTTTTCTTTATTGAATAGTTATTTAACCCTTTACCTAACATGAAAAGCAGACGACACTTGCAAAGAAAATCTTGAATAACCTGGAATAACTATTTTTTTTCATTTTTTGTCTCAAAAACATAGGTTATGACCCCTCGTTGGAACGAGCTCGACGAGCTCGTTCCAACAAGGGGTCATAACCTATGTTTTTGAGACAAAAAATGAAAATATTTTGAAAATTAATTTAAATTGGCGATTTTTGAGAATAGCGCTGGCCGGTTTTGGCCGTTACGTTGGGTAAAGGGTTATACTTTTTTTTCGAATCTTAACCCTCTGATTGACAAAATTTCAAGGAAACAATATTTCCCGTAATGCAATTTGGAATTTAAATAACCAATTCAATCTTGTTTGACATAGCCACGTTCAGTAAACTCAGTGAACAGGACTGGTTTGGTCAAATTCCAAATTGTATTGTCTGGAAAAGTTTGCACCTTGAAATTAGAAAAAAATTGGTTTCTTGTAATTTAGGTATTTTGACATGAGTGTGCTGAGGGTTAACATTTTAAATGGCAAAATCTGTCTCAGGTGCCATTAAAATTTCATAATCTTGCAATATTTGCTTCAAAAGCATAAATATAGCTTATGACCTTTCATTGGAATTAGGATAGCTTGCTCCAATGAAAGGGTCATCGATCAGCTATGAAATTTTAAGAATTTTTGATAATGTCGTCTGCAATGAAGGGTGATCAGCTATGAAAATTTTCAGTCATTTTTAATCCTTTAACGTAAGGGCCCAAACCGGACAGCACTATTCACAAAATTCTCCATTCAAATTTCATTACCTTTTCATTTTTTTTGTCACAAAAACATAGCTTATGACCCCTCATTGGAATGAGCTAATTGACCTGAAGTGAAATTGAGCTCGTTCCAATGAGGGGTCATCAGATATGTTTTTTTACTCAAAACATGAAAATAGTTATTGAAGAATTTTGTTTGCAAGTGACGTGTGCTTTTTGTGTTTGGAAAAGGGTTAAAGAATTTTTGACTAATGTCGTCTGCAATGAAGGGTCATTAACTATGAACATTTTCAGTCATTTAAGAATTTTTGACAAATGTTGTCTGCATTGAAGGGCCATTAGCCATGAACATTTTTCAGTCATTTAAATGACAAATGTCGTCTGCTGTTTTGTCTGGTAAAAAGTTATCTCGTAACCCTTTGAAACCGAGAGGCTGTTTTTCCTGTCTTGGCATATGAGATGTCATAATTTCATTACATATGCTGCTGCTGAGTGAATTGTATGTGATAGACCCACAAATATTTTCAATGAGCCAGTGGCGTAGATAAAGGGGGGGGGGGGGGGGGGGGGGGCCACCAGAAGTTTTGCCGGAAATGTTTTGGGACCATTTTTAGGCGAATTTATGCCTTATGACATTAAAATGCTGGCTTTGGGGATAAAAACATGCCATTTTGGGTAAAGTTTGGGTAAAAAAGACCAATTTTCAGTACATTTGCAGTAAACAACAGATTCTTTCTGTTTGTTTGGGTTTTTGTTGTTGTTACACTGTCGGAAAATTTTCGGTCTGTCGGAAAATTTTGGGCTTGCCCCTCCGCCAGCGAAAAGCTATCTACGCCACTGCAATGAGCAGCCCCCAAGGCTGGGCGTTGAAAATATTAATCGGTCTATTCCCAAATAATGAATATGGACTCTTCCAATTGAACTGACATTGAACTGACATCGAAGATACCACCAGAGTTCAAAGGGGTAAGTTAACAAAAATAGCACATGACATAAATTCTTTTCATGAACAGCATTTTCATTGTTTGTTCCCAAACCATAGTTTATGAACCCTCATTGCATTAGTTTCCTTTAGCTCAATCCAATGGGAGGTGGAGAGGGGAGGAGAGGTCAAATTCATGGTTTGTGTACAGACTCTTAACTGGTAGAGGGCTGGAATCATTCTGAAGTGCAGGTGACCAGGGACGTAGCTGAAGGGGGGGGGGGGTATTAACCCCCCCCCACACTGATATTTGTCCAAAAATCAAAATCGTTGGAAATTAGTCATGCCAAAATTCTAACAGTTAGAAATTTGAAGGATTTGTTGTAACCAAGGTTTTTTCCAAATGTCGTAACACATTTTCAACTGCCAACTCCCACAGACAGAATTCTGATCAAACAATGCAAGATTTTCTGACTACTAAGAGGCTTCAAGATTAATTTCACAACTGTGGTCGTGTTACACATTTTGCTCTCTTCTATGGGTAATGCAATCACAGACTGCAGGCTGTGTGGGGAGAGGGACACCCTTTTTAAGTATCCATCCCTAGTTAGAGTTTACAAAGATCTATACACCCCCTCCCTCCCTATTGAAAACCTCCTAGTTACGTCCCTGCTGCCTGAGGTGACAAAATATAAAGGCTTCATATTATGAGGATGTGTTCCAAATTCTCTCTGAAGTGAAATTATTTATTCTGTTTGGATGATTTGCCTGGTCATAATTGATGGGAGATAGTGCCTTAACACTCTCCCATAAATTGTAACAAGGCAAAGACATGTAAGCAAATTTTGATGACCAAAATTAATTCAGCGCTCTACCAGTTAAAAGATGAGATTTAAATGGCATAAATGGTAATATATTAATGTATTGAGCTCGTTCCATTGAGAGGTCATAAGCTATGTTTCGAAGATGAAAAAATGAAACGTTTTAGTTCTTTAAGAACTTTGTTTGCAATTGTCACTTCTAGTTGTTTTAGGTGAAGGGTTAAGTTAACTCTCTATGAAACGCATCAAAATTGATTATTTTTTTTTAAATTTAAATTTTTTTTTAACAAAACGATATCATGTGACCCCCCCCCCCCCCCCCCCCCATGGAATGAGCTTGATGTCGTCATACCATAATAATAATTCTTTTGTCTTTTGCTGATTTATCATGGCCCTCTAATGAGAAGGCCTACATTAACCCAGTACTCTGAGACTCTTCCTTCCCACTCTCCCTCCCAATCATCAAGCATTCAGTTAAAAAGTGTTTCATAATCTCTCCAATCGATGCTTTCTTGAGCTGCTAATTATAAAATTGACTTTTTCCCTCATGTCATTCTCCACCAACTTTTCATTCATGTTTTCATCCCATTTTTCCATTAGTATTTTAAGAAGTCTTGTTCTACTAGGCAAATATTTAGGGCATTCTAAAATGAAATGTTCCAGGGTCTCCATTACTCCTAAATTACATATCAGGCACACTCTTTCCTTGCCTTTCAAGATTCTACCCCTCAACTCCAGTGACTTTGATATCACTTTGAACAACAAAGACCCCTCATAAGATCCATCTAGGTACTCCTCAAATGCTGTAGCAGTTGGGGTTAAATGGCTTCATTCTATTTTTAAAGTGATAATATTTCATCTGTACGTCTTTTAACTTTGCCTTGCTACAATTTATGGGAGGTTGCCCATAAGTATTGTCCCATGAATTATAATAAGGCATGTGAACAACTTTTTCCCACCAAAATAATTCGTTGCTCTGCCAGTTCAGACAGATGATGAGTTTGAATTTGTAGCTCAAAAATGAGATAAGGCCGGATCAAATGGTTTCGCGCACGCAGGGACAGGGTGGGGCAAGCCCCTTTCAACCCTCGACAGATGATGATCCAGGTTGTCTTCCTTTTATAGTGAATGTGACCCTGCCCATTTTCCAGCAAATGTTGCTTAATTGCTTCTAACTGGCCTAAAACAAGGGTGATGTGCATTAAACATGAAAGGCTTTGGACCAGATGTGGGGAGAATGCAAGAAAATTTTCTAATTCTTCATTTGAACAAACACATTATAACAGGGTTCAAACTCCACAGAGAGAACCCCAGCTCCCACTCTTGCAGGAATTTCAGGGATGTTCCTCGGGAATTAACAAGCACTGTTCAGGAGAGAAGTCGAAAACAATTTTAATTACCTCTGATGTTTATATATGTGCCAGTTATCAATGCCTATCATACTAATAACACTTTGGCCACTGATTTGTTATGGTTCTCAGGTGAGAAGGCTTTGTTTAACCCTGTGCTCCCAAATGCCTCCCAACCCCCATTTCTTCTCTCCTCCCAGCACCTGGAAATGAACTGCTTGTTTACACCCTGTACCCCATCAGTCCCAGTCTCTCTGAAAAGCATTCCAACCCTCTCCTTTGTGTCACCCACTAACCATACAGTACGGCCGCCATGGACTGGTAACTTTCCACAGGTGGTCAATATTTCCATGGATGCAATAATATTATATTTCACACACTAATTATTGGAATAATCATCAACAATTTAATTAATGCAGCACCAGGTACGACCTGGTGCTTCATTAAATAGAATTTTGCTGATGATGATTTTTATTACCTTGTAAATGCATGCGTGGACATTACTGCCCATGGACGGATTACGGCCAGTCCACAGAGACTTTATTGTATATCCTTCATTCTCCCATTTCACTTCTCCATACTTACTTGTCCTCAAAACTAATATTATTTGCTTTTGACAGAATCATAGAGATATAAGGGACACTCTCGGAGAGAGTTTCCAAAAAAGCGTGTCTTTCAGAGAAGAAACTAGAGGGCTCTGTCACAGTGCTGAAGCTGCGACGATTCATGCAACACCAATGATGTTTTAAAACTTGTTGGTGACAGAAAAACTTGTTGGCGACAAAAAAAAACTTGGTGACAAGTCCATAAATGTGACAGAAATTATCCGAATGACATGCACTCTTGAGAGTGTGTAGACATCATGAAGATACACTTGCATACCAAGTATGGTGTCATTCCATCAAGTATTTTAAGAGTTATGATGTTTTTTAAACTCGTTTGTGACAGACCGACCGACAGACAGACAGACATTGCCACATAGAGCTGCTCGTCAAAGCTAAAAATTCAATTTATACAAAAACCCAGATATACCACAGAATTTTACTGCATATTTTTATCAAAATAAGCCAATCATTTACTTAAATATGTCTTTCAAGGACCTATATATCACATTACTCTATTTTTGGCATTGTGCCATCTTAGCATCTGGAATAGTGTTTTGCCCTCATGAACCAGGTTTGTTTATAAACATTGCCCACAGACTGCAGGTTGAAAATATTGATTGTTGGTCTAACCCCAAATAATAAATATGGACTCTTCCAGTTGCTGCCATTGAACTGACATGGAATATACCACCAGGGTTTAACCTTCTGATACTTTTGTACGTCTTATGACGTACGAAATCAAACACTGCGTTGATACTTTGTGGTCATTTGTTTTGTTATTATTTTTCGATTTTTTAAAGTTTTAACCTCAATTCCTATTTTCTCCCGAATAGTGCTCAGTGACAACCGTTTAGTCAAATGTTATCGCAGCTAAAAATACTAATATAATCCTGCTGTCAAGACTTCTTAACTGGTTGCTTGCTGGAAGTCACTATCAGGCCTTTCAAAAAATGAGGATACCATAGCAAAAGCCAACACTTTCCTTGCTTATATTTCATATTGCGTCAAACACAAATAATATTTTGTTTATATCAATTTGTTTTATTACAAATTACTGGAGAGTGCATGTGGGCACTCTTCAATAATTTGCAATAAAACAAGTTTTGAATAACAAATTCTGACCACCAAAAATAATCTAGACCTCAACTAGATAATCTTGACATTTGTACTTTCTGACGTTTGATGTCGCATTTTGAAAAACATTGAGGAAACTGAATTCCCAGTGACGTTCGAACGTCAGGATAATTAAAGTCTCAAAGGGTTAACCCTTTACCCAACGTAATGGCCAAAACCGGCCAGTGCTATTCTAAAAAATCACCAATTAATTTTCATTATTTTTTGTCTCAAAAACATAGGTTATGACCCCTCATTGGAACGAGCTCGCTGAGCTCATTCCAATGAAGGGTCATAACCTATGTTTTTGAGACAAAAAATGAAATGAAACTGTCAATGACACTGTAGCTCAACTTGTCAAGACATGTACATGTATAGTATGTGACACAGCAATGACAAACATCTAGGTAATGACCTGATAACAAAGGTACATATAAAGTATTGTAACGGTCTGTACATAAATACTGACCGTTGCCTGTAACAAATGTATAGGTAAAGTATTGTAAAGGTGGGTGACAGTCAGATGCTAAACTAGAAAAGAAAGCGTTGAGTCCTAGAGTGGGTTTGACTGAACCCCAAAATATTTGTTCTCATAGCACAGTGATAACAAAGGCACCCCAAAACACACTCATTCCTGTCCCAAGTGAAAACAAGGGTACCCAAGAAGTTTCGTGAAGATCAGTTCATAAATATGAGTTGTATAGGAGTTGTGACAAAAAACTGATTGGACCTAATTTCGGTACAAAATGGCCACTTGCAGCCATCTTGAATTTTAGGCTGCACTCAGAAACACTCGTTCTTGTCCCAAGAAGGTACCCAAGAAGTTTCATGAAGATCGGTTGATAAATACAGCCTCTAGCCCGAGCCGTATTGACATGTGCACTTACAGTGTATAAGTAGCACTAAATAAATCAAAATTCATCTAATTTGCATAATTTCTGCAAAGATAAAAAAACGCGTACTGTATGTGATGTATTCCATTTTACTAAACATTCATACAAAAATTTATTCAAATCAGAACTTTCATACAGAAGTTCTGTATAAAAGACTGATTGCACTAATTTGGGTACAAAATGGCTGCTGGTGGCCATCTTGAATTTCGGACCAAACCCCAAAACACTCGTTCTCATCCCACGGTGATAACAAAGGTACCCAAGAAGTTTCGTAAAGATCGGTTCATAAATACGGCCTCTAGCCTGAGCCATATAGAAGTTGTGTACAAAAAACTGATTAGACCTAATTTCGGTACAAAATGGCCACTGGCAGCCACCTTGAATTTTGGACTGCACTCAGAAACACGCGTTCTCGTCCCAAGGTGATAACAGAGGTACCCAAGAAGTTTCGTGAAGATCGGTTGATAAATACAGCCTCTAGCCCGAGCCGTATTAACATGTGTACTTACTCTGTGTAAGTAGCATTGAAAAAATCAAAGTTCATCTAATTTGCATAATTTCTGCACGAGAAAAAAAGCTGCATTATATGTGACGTATCCCATGGTACTAAACATTCACACAAAAAATTTTTCAAATCAGCGCTTTCATATGGAAGTTCTGTGCAAAAATCTGATTGTACCTAATTTTGTACAAAATAGCTACCATCGGCCATCTTGAATTTTGGATCGCACCCAAAAACACTCGTTCTCATCCCACGGTGATACCAAAGGTATCCAAGAAGTTTTGGGAAGATCGGTTTATAAATACGACCTCTAGCCCGAGCCGTATTGGCATTTGCACTTACAGTGCTGAAAGTAACACTAAATACATCAAAGTTAGTCTAATTTGCATAATTTACGTACGAGAAAAAAACCTGTATTATATGTGACGTATCCCATGGTTCTAAACATTCATACAAAAAATTATTCAAATCAGCGCTTTCATATGGAAGTTCTGCGCAAAAATCTGATTTCACCTAAGTCTGTACAAAATGGCCGTCAGCGGCCAACTTGAATTTCGGATCAGACCCCAAAACACTCGTTCTCGTCCCATGGTCATAACAAAGGTACCCAAGAAGTTTCGTAAAGATCGGTTCATAAATACGGCCTCTAGCCCGAGCCGTATTGAATTGTTGATGGACAGATGGACAGACGGCCAGACGGAAGACGGACGACTGGCCATGGCATAAGCTCAAATTTGGCTTCGCCAAAGTTGAAGTAAATGAAAGTGTCAATGACACTGTAGCTCAACTTGTCAAGACAAAGACATGCACATGTATAGTATGTGACACAGCAATGACAAACATCTAGGTAATGACCTGATAACAAAGGTACATATAAAGTATTGTAATGGTCTGTACATAAATACTGACCGTTGCCTGTAACAAATGTATAGGTAAAGTATTGTAAAGGTGGGTGACAGTCAGATGCTAAACTAGAAAAGAAAACTTTGAGTCCCAGAGTGGGTCTGACTGAACCCCAAAATATTTGTTCTCATAGCACAGTGATAACAAAGGCACCCCAAAACACACTCGTTCCTGTCCCAAGGTGAAAACAAAGGTACCCAAGAAGTTTTGTGAAGATCAATTCATAAATACGAGCTGTATAGAACTTGTGACAAAAAACTGATTGGACCTAATTTTGGTACAAAATGGCCACTGGCAGCCATCTTGAATTTTGGACCGTACCCAGAAACACTCATTCTTGTCCCAAGGTGATAACAAAGGTACCCAAGAAGTTTTGTGAAGATCGGTTCATAAATACAGCCTCTACCCTGAGCCGTATTGACATGTGTGCTCACATTGTGCAAGTAGCACTGAATAAGTCAAAGTTCATCTAATTTGCATAATTTCTGCACGAAAAAAAACCTCTTACAATATGTGATGTATTCCATGTTACTAAACATTCATACAAAAATTTATTCAAGAACTTTCATACAGAAGTTCTGTACAAAAGACTGATTGCACTAATTTTTGTACAAAATGGCTGCTGGTGGCCATCTTGAATTTCGGACCACACCCAAAAACACTCGCTCTCATCCCACGTTGATAACAAAGGTACCCAACAAGGTTCGTAAAGATTGGTTCATAAATATGGCCTCTAGTCTGAGCTGTATAGAAGTTGTGTACAAAAAACTGATTAGACCTAATTTCGGTACAAAATGGCCACTGGCAGCCATCTTGAATTTTAGACCGCACCCAGAAACACTCATTCTCTTCCCAAGGTGATAACAAAGGTACCCAAGACATTTCGTGAAGATCAGTTCATAAATACAGACTCAAGTCTGAGCCGTATTGACATGTGTACTTAATGTGTGTAAGTCGCACTGAAATATCAAAGTTCATCTAATTTGCATAATTTCTGCACGAGAAAAAAACCCGTATTATATGTGATGTATCCCATGGTACTAAACATTCACACAAAAAATGATTCAAATCAGCGCTTTCATATGGAAGTTCTGTGCAAAAATATGATTGCACCTAATTTTGTACAAAATGGCTGCCATCGGCCATCTTGAATTTCGGACTGGAGCCAAAAACACTCGTTCTCGTCCCACGGTGATACCAAAGGTACCCAAGAAGTTTCGTAAAGATTGGTTCATAAATATGGCCTCTAGCCCGAGCCGTATTGGCATTTGCACTTACAGTGCTGAAATTAACACCAAAAAACATCAAAATTAGTCTAATTTGCACAATTTACGCACGAGAAAAAAACCCGTATTATATGTGATGTACCCCATGGTACTAAACATTCATACAAAAAATTATTAAAATCAGAGCTTTCATATGGAAGTTCTGTACAAAAAACAGATTTCTGCATCATCAGTACAAAATGGTGGCTGGCAGCCATCTTGAATTTCGGACCGCACCCAAAAACACACGTTCTCGTCCCACGGTCATAACAAAGGTACCCAAGAAGTTTCGTAAAGATCCGTTCATAAATACGACCTCTAGCCCGAGCCATAGCCAATTGTTGACGTACGGACAGACGGACGGACGGATGGACAGACAGATAGACGGATGGACAGACGGACAGATGGACAGACGGACGGACGGACAGACGGACGACGGGCCATGACAATAGCTCAAATTTGACTTCGTCAAAGTTGAGCTAAAAATTAGTTATTCAAGAATTTTTTTTGCAAGTGTCGTCTGCTTTCCAAGTTAGGTAAAGGGTTAAAGGGTTAAAAAACTAAAAATAGGCAATATATTTTTCCAGGTGATCAATTTTTCAGCATAAATGGTATGTTAAGACAGAACACAATGAGGGTGGGGTATGGAGGACTGGAATCAAAGACCTGAGTTGAGAGTTTTTCCTCTATTTCATGACCCCCAAAGGTGTGCATGAAATACAGGAAAATCTCCTGTTAAACCCACACTCAGGGTTCAGTATTTATACCATGATACAACTTGAATTAAGTGAATGAAGCTGATATTTCGAAAGAATGAAAGTGTCAATGACACTGTAGCTCAACTTGTCAAGACAAAGACATGTACATGTATAGTATGTAACACAGCAATGACAAACATCTAGGTAATGACCTGATAACAAAGGTAATATAAAGTATTGTAACGGTCTGTACATAAATACTGAGCGTTGCCTGTAACAAATGTATTGGTAAAGTATTGTAAAGGTGGGTGACAGTCAGATGCTAAACTAGAAAAAATCTTTGAGTCCCAGAGTGGGTCTGACTGAACCCCAAAATATCCAAAACACACTCATTCCTGTCCCAAGGTGAAAACAAAGGTACCCAAGAAGTTTCGTGAAGATCAGTTCACAAATATGAGCTGTGTAGAAGTTGTGACAAAAAACTGATTGGACCTAATTTCGGTACAAAATGGCCACTGGCAGCCATCTTGAATTTTGGACCGCACCCAGAAACACACGTTCTCGTCCCAACGTGATAACAAAGGTACCCAAGAAGTTTTGTGAAGATCGGTTCATACATGTAAATACAGCCTCTAGCCCGAGCCGTATTGACATGTGCACTTACAGAGTATAAGTAGCACTGAATAAAGCAAAGTTCATCTAATTTGCATAATTTCTGCAGGAGAAAAAAACCTGTACTATATGTGATGTATTCCATGTTACTAAACATTCATACAAAAATTTATTCAAATCAGAACTTTCATACAGAAGTTCTGTACAAAAGACTGATTGCACTAATTTTGGTACAAAATGGCTGCTGGTGGCCATCTTGAATTTCGGACCACACCCAAAAACACTCGTTCTCATCCCACAGTAATAACAAAGGTACCCAAGAAGTTTCGTAAAGATCGGTTCATAAATACGGCATCTAGCCTGAGCCATATAGAAGTTGTGTACAAAAAACTGATTAGACCTAATTTCGATACAAAATGGCCACTGGCAGCCATCTTGAATTTTGGACCGCACCCAGAAACACTCGTTCTCGTCCCAAGGTGATAACAAAGGTACCCAAGACGTTTCGTGAAGATCGGTTCATAAATACAGACTCTAGCACGAACCGTATTGACATGTGTACTTACTGTGTGTAAGCAGCACTGAAAAAATCAAAGTTCATCTAATTTGCATAATTTCTGCACGAGAAAAAAACCTGTATTATATGTGATGTATCCCATGGTACTAAATATTTACACAAAAAATTATTCAAATCAGCGCTTTCATATGGAAGTTCTGTGCAAAAATCTGATTGCACCAAATTTTGTACAAAATGGCTGCCATTGGCCATCTTGAATTTCGGACCGGACCCCAAAACACTCGTTCTTGTCCCACGGTGATAACAAAGGTACCCAAGAAGTTTCGTAAAGATCGGTTCATAAATACGGCCTCTAGCCCGAGCCATATTGGCAATTTGCACTTACAGTGCTGAAAGTAACACCAAAAAACATCAAAGTTAGTCTAATTTGCATAATTTCTGCACGAGAAAAAAACCCGTATTATATGTGATGTATCCCATGGTACTAAACATTCATACAAAAAATTATTCAAATCAGAGCTTTCATATGGAAGTTCTGTACAAAAAACAGATTTCTGCATCGTCGGTACAAAACGGCAGCTGGCAGCCAACTTGAATTTCGGACCGCACCCAAAAACACTCGTTCTCGTCCCACAGTCATAACAAAGGTACCCAAAAAGTTTTGTAAAGATCGGTTCATAAATACGACCTCTAGCCCGAGCCGTAGCCAATTGTTGACGGACAGACGGCCAGACGGACAGACGGCCAGATGGCCAGACGGACGACAGACGACGGGCCATGGCATAAGCTCAAATTTGGCTTCGCCAAAGTTGAGCTAAAAATAACACCTTCGGCGGTCTGATAACTTTCTTGCTTGACACTGTTTTACATTGAAGCATTTCATTCCTGTCATAACATCACTCAGACACATAACATCAAATCAGATGTGTTCTTACATGACGTTCTTATGCACAATCTGGATTCCACTTGTGGTGTATCTAGCACAATTCCCAATGTTTGTATTGTATCACACACTGTTGAATACAGACAGCAAAGCTGGGAAATAAGCAATCTGTCATTTGCAGAATGAGGTCTTCAGAGGGGCAATTTGCTGATGCTATCCCATACCGTGGGTTAAAATCTGCCAATTTATTCTCTAGGTGCCACTTTCTGTTCAGGCCCGAGACCATGATTGAGGTTCACAGAGGGTAACGTCGGTGATGCTACCCTGCTGTGCAGGGTAGCATGACCAAATTCACCCTTGGGGACCTCATTCAGCAGATGACAGCCTGCTCATCTCCAGGCGTGCAAGCAGCATTTGTGGTATAATTATAAACACCCTTGGTTCAAGAGGGCAAATTGCTGTACCAGAATGATGATATAATCTATAGAAATAGGGAATAACTGAAAGGTTCAACAACTCTTTCGAAAGCCAGGGTGGCCAAAGAGAACCACTGAGCAATTGCGCATAACTGTCAGACTCCCCAACGTACTAACTCCACACAAGCAGGGTTAGCATAGGTTAAAGACAGGTGAACCATCGATGTGCAGTACGCCTCAGTACACAGCTCCACCATGCCCCCCATGTAGGCAATCAGGATTAAGTGCCTTGCCCAAGGACACAATGCAGTTACCCCTGCTAGGTATCGAACCATGAACCTCTCAGTTTGAAGTTCAGTGCTGTAATTCATTGGTTTGTCAGCAAATGGCATAATGAACAATTGCGTAAGAGGATCAGTACAAAATAATCCTACAGCTCTGTAGAGTTAAATTATTATTGAACCTCCCCACCAAATGCATCTCACCTCTCACCAGTCATTGCTCGAGGAAAATAATAATAATCCAAAATCTTATGCAGGATTCTCATTTTATTAGGAAGACATTCTACCAAAGATCACTAAATAATCTCCACTGATATCTCATTTTTCAAGAAAAGTTCCAATAATCAAGGACTCTCTAGGTTCTTGGCAAGTAATTTCTAAATTCCAGGACTTTTAACTCCTTGCATGCTGCTGGCAGATATTCCTGCCTGGGACAGGATTTCTCTTGCCAGTGAAATAAGTATAATTTGGGCACATTTAATCTAATTTCTCCCTTGTAAATTAAATGGATTTTTTCATCAATGATTTAGTGAATTAAATTTAGATTAATTTTTCATCAAATCTAGTCATGGCTGCTGTGAAGCAGCCATGACTAGATTTGAAGAAAAATATCTACAAAATACACAGCTGGTTAAGAGTTAAAGAACTCAAGAAGCGGATGGAATTCTGATTGCATGCATCACTTGCATCACACCCAGTGCACAGCAGCTTTTACTCATGGCATAGACAAACTTATTTATTCTTGTTTTCTGGGTACTAGTACAGGGTAGAATAAAAGTGCATGCAGAATAACAGTGCAGAGAAGAATGACAGTGTATGGCTGAAAAATACAAAGAACATCAGTGCTGAGTGGTATATTAGTGTGAGGTGGAAGGGACCCAAGAAAATCATCATCAATATCCACGCAAAAAACTAGATACCCTTTCATTATCACATAATTAGTATTGGATTTCTGAGTTGTTTCTTTATTGGAGTTTTATGACATTTTCAACAGCCAGTGTCATATTGTCTCAGACTGTTTTACAGGTGAAGGAAGCTGGCCTACCTGGAGAGAACTATGAAGCATTGGTTAGTAACTGTCAGACTCTCCAACTTACTTAATTGAAGTGGTTCTTCAACTGAAATATCTTTAACTGCATGTTTGATACAAAACGGATCTAAAATTTGTTGTATTTCTTTTGAAATTCATGAACCTCATCCACAAAATTTGATTTGAATCGCATTTTGTGAACTTGGTAGATAAATTTCATCTACTAGAATAGTTATTGATTTGAAATCTTCTGTATGTATGATTTAGAACACAAGATAACAATAAGAGAATAGGTGATTCACTAACAGAAAAGTGGTTTTGTCTGCAGAGATCATGCTTGTTTTGTTTACATGTCTTCGCTTTGTTACAATATATGGAAGTGTGTCTACAGACACTCTCCCATAAACTGTTACAAGGCAAAACTTTACAGACTAAATAATTTCACTTCAAAGATAACATGAAGCACAACCATTGAGGTTGAAACCTTTAAGTCACCTCACAACAAAGCCCAAATATGGGCTTTTCAGCACTCTCCCAGTTAACCAGATAATAATTTTAAGGTGGAAGAGGTCTTCTTATGTACTCTTCCAGTATAAAGAAACAATGGGGGTATACTTTTATTACACAGGCTTTCTGAGAATTAAAACCAAATCTGTTCCTAAATAATCTAAAAATTTCATTTTTTTTTCAAAAGCAGAGTTTGTAAACCAAAGAACTGATGTTTGTTCCTTGATTTTTATTCAAGCTGATGAAATTCTGTTGACAGTGGATGGGGCTCTCTGAGCCCCTTTCAGCGATATTGATATATATCATGTGAATATATGTGAATATGGTTGAAGAGAGCTTGAGAAAACTTCTTACAGTGGTCTGTTACTTAACAGCATTCCAAAGAAGAAAGTATAACAAGGTTCTGTCGTAATACAAGTCACAGCAATAAGGCAGTTAACTTAAAACTTATTTCAGTTGGTTATTTAGTATTCATGGAATATATTCTGCATGAAATATTAAACCCCTCCCATTTGGTGTGCATGATAAAAGTTTGCTTACCTTTTCATCTCAGATTACTGGAAAGTTCAAGTGATGGCTGATGTCCGATCATCTTCATCATTCTGTCAGTTCATGCCAAATAATGTTATTCTTTCTTTACTAGGAGGGGCCAAATAATATTTTCCTTCTTGATCACCCTCTACTGTGTTCTTGCTGTTTTTGTGCTATGATTTGCAGTAAGCATGGTAGAAGATACTTGCTGTTGAAAACTTGAATAGTCTGTTGTGAAAGTACTGGGTATTGGAAACTTGAATAGAATCATCTGTTATCTGTTCCTGGTAATTTCTATACAGTTTCTTGATCTTCTTTCTTTCCATAGTACTTTCAGTGACATCATCAACCATAACACTCTTGGAAGTGTTCTCAGAAAAAGATAGGTGGGGTGGGTAGGGTAGGGTAGGGTTGAAATGGAAGGGAAAAGTGACAGGCTATGGGTATCTTGTTTTTGGGAGATGATTTATTCTGAACATGACTGTGCTTGATTATATCAGAATTACTTAGCTGTCTCAGTCCTGGTATCCCTTTATTAAATTTTATTACTTTTTAATTTTTTGCCTCATAAACATTGCTTATGAACACTGGTTTGGAATGAACTCATTCCAATGAGAGGTCATATGCTGTGTTGTGGAGGCAAGAAATGAAAATTTTCAGTTATTCAATACTTATTCATTGGTGTTCAACTTCTTGCATGCTGCTGGTGGATTTTCCTGCCCAGGACAGAATTTCTCTTGCCACTCAAATAAGTATAATTTGGTTACATTTGATCCAGTTTTCATTCTTTCATGTGTCCTTGTGTTAACTTTAGATGAATTTTTCATCAAATCTGGTCATGGCCGCTTCACAGCAGCCAGGACTAGATTTGATGAAAAACATCTTGAAAATACTCAGCGGATTAAGTTTTAAGGTCACATATTTGTGCACAATGGCTAATCGTGACTGCAGCATGGAAATAAAGTCTGGTCCAGTCAATTGTTTAATCACAAGTTGCCCATACCAAGGGACTTCCACCCTAGGCATTGACTGCCAGGTCTATTTTACCACAGTAAATAAGCACGGCTTCACTTTCCAGGGCTCCCACAGGGAAGTTATTCAATAAATATGTTTGCAAGTGTTGTCATATAATCATGTTAGGCAAAGTGTTAACCCTTTACCTAGTGAACTGGCCACATCCACCCACATAATTAACGAACTCAGAGTAGAAAAATAACTATTTTTCCCAAAAATTTCAACAAAACCATATCATGTGACACCTCATTGGAATGAGCCCGATGAGCTTGTTTCAATGAGGGGTTACAGGATATGGTTTTGTAATTTCTTTTGGACAAAATTTGAAAAAAATATTTAAAATAATAAATTTTTATCATCAATGTGAGATAAAGGGTTAAGCTTCATAAGCATTACTTCATTCTCATTTAGAAGCAAAGGATATTTTGTTCATTTGAATTTGGTTTGGTACAATTTATTGGAGAGTGCTTATAATGTCAATGAATAATTTCTGATAATTATCAACCCAAGAAAAGTAATATTCACCAAGGATATTCATATAGGCCTATGGCCTTGGTGAATATTACTTTTCTCGGGTTGTTCATTCCTTTTATCTAACAATCATATTGATTTTTGCCTGAAAAACACGAAAAATGGTATGTATCGCATAATGTGTTCCGATTCCGTATCATATAGACGACTCATTCTGATTCCGTATCATATAGACTCGTTTCTGGTAACGCGACAGGCTATCATAACAGGTGCATGAATACATTCCATGTGCGTTTCAGTGATCGACCCAACATTTTGTCCCAAAACTGTTTTAATAATTTAAGATTTAATCTGTTTATGTGACAGAATTGTTAGATAAATGAATTATCATGATAATGAGCATGTCCTGTGATTTGCATCAGATTCTCGGTGGTGTCCAAAAATCGGGATCACAACTCGCTGGCAAAGCTGGCTCGTTCAGATCCCATTCTGGACACCACCTCGAATCTAATACAAATCACAGGACATGCACATTATCATGATAATCTGTGTGTATCAACCTCAAGGAAAGTCAATGCTGGGATACAATCAGTACCATTTCTGCAGCATTTGTCAGTGCCTTGTCAAAATAACAGGTATCAAAAAGTGTACCTAAAATTTTTATTGTGTGCTATTTGGGGAATCAAAATTGTTACCAGGGTATGAAGGGATTTGGATTTTAGATACAATCCAGGCCTGCCAGACTTATTAGCCCAATTGGGTATGCTAAGAGGTTGATGGGCGAGAACAGGACATCGGATCCAGTTTGAGTTTCTTCCAATTGGGATCATAATAATAAGCTATGGCTTTACCCTTTACATTCTCCAACGCAAATATCTGGCCAGCACTATTCACAAAAATCACTATTAAATTTATTTTTTAAATTGTTCCCTCCAAAACTTGGCTTATGACCCCTCATTGGAATGAGCTTGTCATACAGGTTCCAAGATCTGCAGTGTTCTGGTGAGAAGCATCTGTTCTGGTGGGACTGAAAATACCCCTGTATACCACATTATGTCAGTCGCAAAAATATCCGAAGTCAAAAATGGGCAATAACTCTGCAAAATGATACGTGCACAGCTTCCCATGCTAGTTAATCCCTGAGCCAAGCCTTTAATTGTTTGAGTGCTGGAAGCCATTATCTTGACTCTCTTGAAAAGTGCAGGAAGCCATTTTAGTGGCTTTACACTGTATTTGTATTTGTGTTTGCTCAGCAGTAGAAGAGAAAAAAATATATAACATTGTTTGATTGCAATTTGTTGGAGAATGCCTGTTGACCTGCTGGTACTCTCCAAAGAATTGTAACAAAACAATTATTGTGAACATAATCTTGCTAAACTAAGGCTCTTATTGTTGGTAGTGTCTTATCTTTGAAAAAATAACCATGTTTCAAATCACCCCAGAAAAACAATTTAGCACTCAACCACTTGAAAACATGACTGAACAAGTGCAGACCAAACTAGATGAAAAGTGATGGAAACCATCACTGTGGACTCGGCATTTGAAACGGTTTGCAATTTGAACTGGAAACATTACAGTAAAACCTTCCATGAGAGACCACCTGTCTTGAGAGGCCAGTGAAACAATCTACCAAACAGCTGTTTTGGGTTCCAGGGTCCAAGGTAATTATATAATTATATGAAAGAGATATTTATAATGAAAAGTCTTGTTTTCCATTCAAATTTCCAACAAAAGCAGTCTGTATGGTGGATGGGGAGCTATAACCGCAGCTCATGAGTGGAAATTCCAAGTTCAAGGGCAATCACTCTTCGACAAATGAAAGGATCGGAATGAAATTAAAACTTGATGTGGAGGTACCCATCCTGAAGCTACATACAAAAAATTATTTCAATATTTCCATCCATAACTGAACTAGAAGCTCCAAAGAGTCTGTAATCGCTCACCTGGAACTACATATAAAAATGTGATTTCCCACAGGCTTTCCATGGTAACTATGAGTTACAATTGTGACCATATTTTGCAACATTACATCAACATTACATGAGGATCATTGGTAGATGTCCCAGTCCTCAATCACATGAAGTTTCAAAACATAGTTTTAGAGGGTAATACTTTTGCAAAATCCACCAATCAGAATCAAAAATGCTTCTGGCAGCCATGTTTTTCGATGCACGGTAACAAAAATGAGGAGCACTTGTACAAGACCTCCCATAGACTATCCCTGCCAGGTTTGGTTCATGTTGGATCAGTAGTTCCCGAGAAGATCAGTTGGATCAGTAGTTCCCGAGAAGAAGATGAAAATGTGATTTCCCATAGGGTTTCTATGGTAACTATAAGCCACAATTATGGCCATGTTTACAACCTGATCAACATTAAACGAGGATTGTTGCTAGAGGGGGTCCCAGTCTTCATTTATGTGAAGTATCAAAACATTTGGCCAGGTAGTTTCAGAGGAATAGATTTTTTGAAAATCCACCAACCAGAATCAAAGAATGCCTCTGACGGCCATGTTTTTCAACCCACGGGAACAAAATGAGGATCGTTTGTAGAGGACCACCTATAGACCATTCCTGCCAAGTTTGGTTAACGTCGGCTCAGTAGTTTCAGAGAAGAAGATGAAAATGTGATTTCCCATAGGCTTTCTATAGTAACTATAAGCCACAATTGAAGCCATGTTTGCAACCTGATCAACATTAAATGATGATCGTTGGTAGAGGGGGTCCCAGTAATCAACCACACACAGTTTCAAAACATTTGGCCCTGTGGTTTCAGAGGAGAAGATTTTTCAAAATGAGGATCGTTTGTAGAGGACCTTCCATAGACTATCCCTGCCAGGATTGGTTCACGTCGGCTCAGTAATTCCAGAGAAGATGAAAATGTGATTTCTCATAGCTTTCAACAGTACCAATTTTTTCCTAAACAAATCATGAATTTTGTTTTCTTTGCTCAAAACCACAACTTACGGGCTTTCACCGGAGACAAGCTTAACCTTTGAAGGTTTTATTCCATCTCAATATGCAATCCCAAGAAAGTCCTGCAGAGAGTGGTTAAACACCACCATGGCAGTAATTTCTAGTCAAGTCTTGACTTCCTCTTAAGGCTGCCAAGACTTCACTTGAAATCCCAACTGTGTCACCAGACTGTTAGGCTGTGGTGTAGTGGAAATAGAGAAATTGCACAGGGCTTTCAAGTTAAATGTGTTCCAATCCAGGGTCAAACATTATGGTTCAGAAGAAAAGATTATAGGAATGGTCTGAATGAGAAAAAGCTGTGTCAAAGAAGATATAAATGACTGAATGTTCAGGGATTTGTATTAGGAATTGCTGCTTCTCCAGTAACACATGTCAAGAGATGAGAAACACGTTTACTTTGTTTGAATATTTGAAAATGTGTATGAAAGGTTGACGGAACACATCAAAGTGAAGGCTGAGAAAATACACTAGATTTTTTTTTTCACAGCTATATATTCTGAAACTGACCTTTATAATGTCATCCCAAGAAAACATGAGATTGCTATACCTATTGAAAATTAGCTTTGGGAGCCAATTCTCAAGAGGTATAAAAATAATATGCCATGAGAATCTTCTTGTTCTGTTCTGTACAGTGGAACGCTGTTAATTTGTATTTATTTATTTATTGGGTTTAACATGTCATGTCAGACAGTTTTATCACTGGAGGAAGCCGGAGTACCTGGAGAGAACCACAAAGCAAAGGTGAGTGACTGACAGACCCCCAACGTACTAACTTTATGCAAGCAGGGTTAGCATTGGTTGAAGACAAGTCCCATCGATGTACAGTATGCCTTAGTACATAGCACCAGTGCCCCCACGTAGGTAATCAGGATTAAGTGCCTTGCCCAAGGACACAACACAGTTACCCCTGGTGGAGATCGAAGCCTGGGGCTTTCAGATTGAAGTCCAATGCCGTAACCACTGAGCCACCATGCTCACATTAATTTGAATGCCAGTAGAAATATTCAATTAACAGGCAGGACAGGAGTAATCAAGTGGCAAGAATTGGTTACTTCCCTGCATTCTAGAGATATTCATCAGATAGTTGCATCTAAGTACTTAATTCTACGAACTGCACCTCAGAAGAAATCAGCAACACTTGTCTTTTTCAAATTTCTCAGATGCCACAGAATTAAGAAAGGATGCTGGTTTTGTTTACATTGGCATGGCGGGGGGTTCGAACCCACGCCAAGAGAGTTTCCTTCGGCACCAACCACGCACACCACTCAGCCACCGACAGACCCGAAAGGGAATGCTAGTTAACCAAGTATATACGAGGCCAGTACGGAATACTCAATTATTTAATTATTCATCAGATAGTTGCATCTAAGTACTTAATTCTATGAACTACACCTCAGAAGAAATCAGCGACACTTGTCTTTTTCAAATTTCTCGGATGCCATAGAATTAAGAAAGGACACTGGTTTTGTTTACATTGGCATGGCGGGGGTTCGAACCCACGCCAAGAGAGTTTCCTTCAGTACCAACCACCTAGCGAAACTATACTGAACCACGCAAACCTCTCGGCCACCGACAGACTCGAAAGGGAATGCTAGTTAATCAAGTATATACAAGGCCAGTACAGAACACATGGAATACTCAATTATTTAATTATTCATCAGATAGTTGCATCTATTCTAGAGATAAACTAACCAAACATTTATTCTATTATATTTTGTTCGTCAAAACCCACTGAGCTCTGTGAAACAAGATATAAGAGATTCAATATCAATTCTTCCTTGTACTAAGGACAAATAGGTCCATAAAAATAGGGAATTCGGTGATTGTGAGGGTAATTCTTTTATGGAAGACAAGATTTTTTATTCAATTAAATTTACCTCTACAAATGATACATAATTAAATTGTTAAATAATAATTTTAACATTTTTTTCGACAAAATCATATCATGTGACCCTTCATTGGAATGAGCTCATTCCAAAGAGGAGTGACATGATATGGTTTTGTTGAAATTTTTTGAAAAACACTTTTTCTATTGCTGAATTTAAATATTACACAGGTGGATGTGGATGATTCATCAGATAAAGGGTTAACAGGTGAAATATGTACTTACAGTACAGTAAATGGTTTGGTGTTTGGAAGTTATGTGCAATTAACAGGGTTATTCAATTATAAATATCCAATTTAGTGGCATTCACTGTACTACCTCTGGGAGTGGTGGAGGGACATAGTTAGAGGATAAAGATGACAACCCATAAAGGCTGATTTCCGACTTTTACAACCTCAAAACTGGTGCCCTTAACATGCCATCATGAGAAGGTTCTGCCGACAACAGGCAAATTATCTAGGAAGTGGTTTCTAGTTACAGTCTTGGCTGCCTCTTAAGGTAGCCAAGTCTTGACCAGAAATCACTGCTAAACCACTGGACGTTTTAAGGCTGTGGGCTGGTGGGAATTCAGGATACTTGTCCAGTCGCTTAAGGGTTAATATCTTACGATGGGTACAAGGATGAAATGGAATAATCTTATCAATGCTGGTTTGCCAACATTGTCTACCAAAAGTTTCTATCCCATTCAAGTGATAAAAGCATTTACAACAAACAAAAAGTTGCTGAACAATTTTAATGGATATTTTTGTACATGAATTAAATTGTGATGTGTTTCACACAAATAGAAAAAAATGAAAATAATAATTTTTCTGACACAGGCACACAGTCTGTGAAATTACAACATTGGTACACTTGGCTTACTATGGCTTTGCTGGAAGTCCATATTTGGGCTCTCATCCAATTTAGAAACTATTTTTAGATATATATTTTTAATTTTTATGACACTTCTTTACCCAAACTGATCTCTCGCACAGTGGCCGAGAACAACTTTTAAATTCATATAATTCTCAGGGGTTCTAATATGGTTAACATGCATGGCTCCATCAATGATCTCAGTTTGTTCATAAAAATGATCTTCTTATAATTTTTTGGAGAATGACAGCTGACATTCTGTATTAAATTGTGAGAAAATCATTTTTATGAATAAAATATGTTATGAAACTATATATATGGCTTCCATTCATAATAACAAAAACTGCAGATTTCAATGACAATTCTAATACAAGACAAGAGTGCAATGTGAAGTATGTGCCCCCTCTTGCAAGTCAACATGAGCATTACAGAAGTCTAAAAAGGGTATAACTGTGATAGCTGTGGTAAATATGCATGGTTGTAACCCTCAGTATGCAGTCATCCTTTCCCCCAGAATGGTCTATCATCACACAAAAGGACATCAAAATCCAACAATCCATGCTGGAGTTATAATGCAAACTGTTTGTATGGAAAGTATTATAAGTGTAACAAGGACCATAAGTCTGGTCGGTATTCATGGACCAAACCTGCAATATGTGGATGTCTTCTCCCCCAAGCTAGTTTCTCAGTATACCAAAGGACCATCAAAAGATTTTTAAAGAAAAAAAACTCATATTGAACTAAGTTATAATTCGGGCTTCCACAAGGAGCCCAAATATGAACCCAGGGACTTGGCTTTAACAAACTTGACCCCCCCCCCCCCCCACCCCTCCCAGGATGCTGCACACCAAATATCAAAACATTCCGACTGCTGGATCTGAAGAAGATTTTTTAAGAAAAATCCTCATTTTGAACTAAGTTACAATTCGAGCTTCCACAGTGAGCCCAAATACTGACCTAGGGACATGGCTTGAACAAACTTGAATCTTACCCCCCTAAGGATGCTGCATACCAAATATCAAAAGCATTCTGACTGATAAATCTGAAGAAAAAGATTTTTAAAGAAAATTCCTCATTTTGAACTAAGTTATCATTTGGGCTTCCACAGTGAGCCCAAATATGAACCCAGGGACTTGGCTTGAACAAACTTGAATCTCACCCCCTAAGGATATTGCATGCCAAATATCAAAACATTCCAACTACTCAATCAGAAGAAGATTTTTAAAAAAAAATTCCTCATATTGAACTAAGTTATAATTTGGGCTTCCACAAGGAGCCCAAATATGAACCCAGGGACTTGGCTTTAACAAACATGAATCCCCCCTCCCCCCTAAGGATGCTGCACACCAAATATCAAAACATTCCGACTGCTGGATCTGAAGAAGAAGATTTTTTAAGAAAACTCCTCATTTTGAACTAAGTTACAATTCGAGCTCCCACAGTGAGCCCAAATATGGACCTAGGGACATGGCTTAAACAAACTTGAATCTCACCCCCCCATACCAAACATCAAAACATTCCGACTGCTGGATACGAAGAAGAAGATTTTTAAAGAAAATTCCTCAGTTTGAACTAAGTTATAATTCGGCTCCCACATTGAGCCCAAATATGAACCCAGGGACTTGGCTTGAACAAACTTGAATCTCACCCCCCTAAGCATGTTGCATACCGAATATCAAAAGATTTTGCCTGCTGGATCTTTACAAGAAGATTTTTAAAGAAATTTGCCTGAAATGCACCAAGTTCAAATTCTGGCTCATATACTGAGCCCAAATATGAACCCAGGGGGGCCGATTTGTACAAACATGAATCAGATCCACCCCACAATTTTGCATACCAAATATCAAAAGATTCTGCCCGCTGGATCTGGAGAAGAATATTTTTTAAGAAATTTGTCTGAAATCCACCAAGTTCAAATTCGGGCTTCTATAGTGAGCCCAAATATGAATCCAGGGGGCCAATTTGAACAAACTTGAATCTGACCCCCCTAGAGATGATGTATATCAAATAGGAAAGAATTCTGCCTGGTGGATCTGAAGAAGTTTTTTTGAATTTTGGAAAGAAATTCATGGGTGCTATCAGAGTTATGCCCCTTGTGGTGCTCCCTGTGGGTGCGGCAAGTTTATTTGTACAAGGTTGAATTGACATATGATGGGGAACATGCACACCAAATTTGGTTCAATTTGATCCAGTAGTTTGTGAGGAGTAGTCGATAATGTAAAGTTGATGACGGACGGCAAGTGATAAGTTAAGCTCCCTTCGGTGAGCTAATAAAAAGGCATACAATAGAGTATGGGGGAAGGGTTTGGGGCGAAAGCTTAAGGCCCTGGGCTTTGGAGGTAACTTTGTTAGAATTCTGAAAGCATTATATAAAGATGTACAGAGTGAACTTTTTGCAGACGATATGGTGCTAGTGTCAGAAAGTGAAGAGGGGCTGGCAAAAATGCTGGGAATTGTTGGGGAAATATGGGAACAAATGGAGACTCAAACTAAATGAAATCAAAGTTATACCCATGGTCTGTAAAGTGGACCTTACTCGAAGGTGGAGAGTGGGGGAGTTCTCTATTCCAGAAGGTAGCAAAAAACTTCTTGGTGTAGGAGAAACAGTGACTACGAATACCAGGTTGTAAATATAAACATGACAGGAAGAGGCATCTACCGAAACCACACAAATAAATTGATTCTGAAGGGGAGGCGAATCCTTAACCAAATGAAACTTATAGGGAGAAACAGTTTCAATAAGGTTTTTGTTGGGAAAACCATTTGGGAAATGGTGGGTCTGCCAAGACGTATAACATATGGTATGGATAACATATGTAATTTTGGATTACTGGTGGATGATAGGTTACAGAAAACATGTTCAGTTTAGTTGGCAATTTTACTGCCAATTTACTGTTGAGAATGGGGCAGAAATTAGGTTGCTTTTATCCAATGCTTTTCCTTCATGACGGTGAGTATCCTGATAGTTTCCACCTGAGGGTTTTAGTTTCATCAATATAGTAAGGACTATGGGTTTCATTCAATTTATGATCCTTCTTTTTGATGTGTGTGTGTGTGTGTGTGTTGGGGTCACCTCATGTAGGACAGGTTTATGAGTGGAAAAAGCCAGAGTTCCTGGAGAGAACCATTGAGCAGTGGCGAGCAACTGTCAGACTCCCAAACACACTATCTTCGCACAAGCAGGGTAAGCATTGGGTAAAGACAAGTGCACCATCGACATGCAGTATGCCTTAGTACACAGGGCCACCATGCCGCTATGTGGACAACTGAGATTAAGTGGCTTGCCCAAGGACACAATGCAGTTACCCCTGGTGGGGAACGAACCACTGATGTTTCGTTTTGAAGTCCAATTCCATAATTACTGAGCCACCAAGCTCCCATTTGTGATCCTAAAATCATTATTGCAGAGCTTACAGGAACCTCATATTTAACTGGGTGAATGCTGGAAGCCCATATTTGGGCTTATTCTTAAGTGTGGGTACCGCAACATAAAGACTTCATATTCAGTGGCTGTGTTTCATATTATCTTTGAAGTGATATTATTTATTCAGTAAGGATTTGCCTTGTTACAATTTATAGGAGATTGCCCAAAGGCGCACTCTCATAAATTGTAACAAGTCAAAGACATGTGAACAAATTCTGATGGTAAAAAATAATTTAGCACATTACCAGTTAATGTGAAACAACATTTACCAAAAAGATGCAAAACTTTTCAAACATGACAGACAATAACGTTTTGAAATGGAATTTCGGTAGCAGAATTTCTTGGAAAAAAATTACAGTAGGTATTGATGATCGAATAAAATATTTATTTTCAAGATTTGTGGAAACTTATATTACTGTATCATCAATCTGAGCTCATCCAAGGGACTTTAAAAAATACAAAATGTATTAGCCTTTAGCCCATACCTAATAATATAACCTTCAATGCCGGCCAGTGCTATTCCCCAATATCGACATTCAAGTTCAATAATTTTTTCACTCAAAAACATAGTTAATGACACCTCATTGGAAACAGCTTGTTCAATATATTCCAGAGAGGGGGTCCTGAACTATGCTTTTGTGGCAAAGAATTATTTTCAGTGGCCTAATAATTTTTTTTCAAGTGTCGATTGATAGTTATGTTGCTAAAGATGTTAAAGGGTATTTAATTTTTTGATGATAATGAAACCTTCAAGCAGTGCTTCATTTCTGTTGACACAAGACAAGAAAAAATAATGCACCTAATTTTATCAAGGTGCACTGTTCAGGAACCAAAATTTGTAAGCATACACAGAGGAAATGATTTTGGAAAGTGTTTGTCATTTTCTTCACACTGTCATATGAATGTATATTATACATTTAATATCAAGCAGTTTACAGATTGGCTTCTCAATGATGTCATCCCAACAAAACGAATCCAAACAAGACAGATGAGTAAAATATCCCAACAAGATGATCCAACAAGACGAAAATGTTTTTTTCAATAATTATAGGGGAAATTAATGAAAAAAATAAAAAAAAAGGAATAAAATGTGTATATTTGTGCTACCTGAGGAAATTTGGGGTGATTTTTACCTTATTGAGCAGTTGCTCAGCACTTATTTTTTTTTATATTTTTTTCTTGTTCATTTCTTGATCATCCACAATCAATGTTTTGCCCTTTAGCAAGAGTTTATTTCCATAGTAATTTCAATAGTTACATCTTCAAGTTTTTTTTTTTTTGTGTGTGTGTGTTTTTTTAAAAGTTTAATTGATAAAAAGGTATAAAAACTTAAACAAACAGTGTCTCATAGCAATGTGTGGCGCATTTCTTAATTGAATTCTCTTCATCCAACAGTTTTAGCAGTGAATGGTGCAATAATAACTAACAAAGAACATACACCATTTTTCTCTCTATCTTGTACTACTTTGGGTTCACGAAATGCAGTGCAAACAGTCAGGTGGTTTTCTGTATGAAGACTCAATTGTGACACTAATGACGAATTTTTAAAAAAAATTATTTAGCCGTCAAAGTTGAAAAAACAAGTTTGAAAAGATATTTTTTATATAAATTCTGATACAGGCCCCGAAAGTTAAAATCATTTCTGGTAAAATAAGCCCTCTTTTATATTCCTTGTCATAATTTCCATTCGCATGTAATTTACACTTTACAAAATCAAAAGGATATTTTACAGTTCAATACCGAGCCTTCCCATGGCCTATTGTTGAACTGAAAATTTTCCTCACCGTTTTATAAAGCATTAATAACAAGGAAATAAAAAAATTGTTTAACAATTATTATATTATATAGAACTAGATGTAAACACTTTTATTTTTTTGTTACAGTTTTTAGAGCTAGTTTATAATAAATAAAATATCTTAAATACATTGTATTTTTTCTTCAAAAATAAAATTCTACTTTAAAATACCCATCCCACATACATTTTAGCCTTAAACCTCAACACCAAAGGGTTATGTAGTCATTTTAATTAAATTTGTCTTGTTGGGATTTGTCTTGTTGGGATGACAATTTTTGACATTCGTCTTGGGATTTGTCTTGTTGGGAATAAATCTTCTCTATTAGTAGCTGTTATAACAAGATGATGTGTGATCGAAATAACTTCTATAATAACTGCAGGAAAAAATTTCTATCCAATCCAAGGCCAGCATCCATTTTGAGTTTGGGCTAGGAAAGGAAGTTTAACTAAATCTTTTACACAATGTAACAGCCCAAAACGGCCTGCGATATTCACACAAATCACCATTCAATTTTCATTATTTTTTAATTTTTTTGTCTCAAAAATTATGTTTTATGTTTTTGATGGAAAACATTTGGTGTTATCCAAGAATTTTGATTACAAGTGTTGTCTGCCTTTCCTATTAGTTAAAGGGTTAATGGCTGGAATAAAATGCATCCAGTCAAAGACAGCAATATCGCTATGACTATTTTACAGGTACAGAATGGCCGCCATGGACGTGTCACTTTCCAAGGGTGGGGAATATTTTCACGGACGCAATAATATTAGATTCCAAACACTAATTATAGGAATAATCATAAAAAATTTAATTAATGACATGCCTGGTACAGCCTGGTGCTTCATTAAGTAAAGTTTTGCTGATGATGATTTTTATTAACTGGGAAACACATACGTGGACATCACTGCCCACACATGGATTATGACCAGTTCATGGCGACTGTAGTCTCTGTAAAACAATGTCCCACTTTAGACCTACCTGTTCTCAGGGATATAAAATATCAAGAGTGTGACATATCTAATTATTTCTAATGTCACATCTCAGGTCTACCTGGGCTTTGAGCCCAGAAAGGCTTGAGGTGAGGTATAGAATTTATTACAAACAAGCTATAGGTTGAAAATTGAATATTTGTTTTCATTTTTGGAATTCACTTTAAAAAAAAATCTACAATCCAGTACAACTATTTCCACTAGTTCCTTGAATCCTGCACCCAATGTAATATGTAACCAACTAACCTTGTGCATTTTTACAGCATTAGTCAGTGTATATTTTCATGTAGTGTATTATATGGCAGCCTATCAACTAATCCTGTGCAATGCCTATGGTTAGCCAGTGTATGTTTGCTTACCAATTAATTCTAACAATGCACCCAGTTAGTCACTCTCTTTTTTCTGGTTACAAATACGATCATCTCTATTATGCAACTAACAATGCATATTGCACAGCCTAAGTAAGTGTACATTTTCATGTAGTGTATGATATGGCACTCAACAATTTTTTACTACTAGAAACTGTGACATGTACAGTGGTGTAGTCACACATTCTGGTAATAAAAAATTTCATTATTAACTGTTTAACTAACCCTGTGTACTGTGCAGCCTTAGCGTAAATCCCATCAAAAGCAACTCTTTCCCCAACATAATGGCCAAACCAGATAGTAATATATTCTCAAACAGCATTTAAACTCAGATTATGACTGCTCATTGAAATGGAATGTGAGAAGGGTTTTTTTTTAAGTGAATTCCAAAAATGAAAATGCATTCTATTTTCAATTACTAGCTCGTTTAGATACATCTTATGAATATTTTAGAGATGTGAAAAAAATGAGTACTGGTACCTCAGTTGCAAATGAGTACCGGTACCTCAGTTGTTGTACAGGTGTATCATAAGTACAACAGCACAAAAAGTGCACCTAAAAAATGAAGCACTACTCCCGGAGAAGGGTTCAGAGATGACATTTGACTCTCATGACTAGCATTTGATCAAAACGTTAAAACCCAATTTTTTTTTTTTTTTTTTTTTTTTTACAAATTCACACATTTATTAAATCCCTTCACTCAACAGGGAAAATTTTTGAATATCCAGCATTTTGTTTAGGCTACAGAAAGTATAACCTATAAAACCTTGTTCGACAGAGCTTTCGGACCTCTTTCAAACTAAATAAAATGGGTTATAATTTGAATTCTGTTTGGGATGGCAGCATAGCAGATGAATTAACCCTCAGCACACAGATGTCAAACTAGAGGTGCGACTATGCCAATGGGACAAAGAATTTCATAGTTGGCTTTGGAAAGGGTAGCAGAATAAATTTTTTTATCAATCAACTGTAAAATAGAGAACAAGCATGGACAAAAGTATGCAGCTTAAAAAGTACTCTATGTCGAAAAAGGTCAATAAATCTGCCAAAATGAGCCAACCGATCACATCATCAAGAGGTGAACAGGTTCCCATGCTGGTTAACCCTTTGCCCAATGCAGATGATATGAAAATTTATTATTTTAATTGTTTTTTAAAATTTTTCATAACATTTCATCAAAACCATATCATGTGACCCCTCATATGAATGAGCTCAACATGCTCGTTCCAATATGGGGGGGGGGGGGGGGGGGGTGGTCGTCACATGATCTTGTTTTGTTGAAATTGTTTGAAAAATATATTTTTTCAACTGCTCAATTTGTAAGTTACTGGATGGATATGGCCAGTTCATAAGGTAAAGGGCTTACTCTTTACATGCTGCAGGCAGATATTCTTGTCCAGGACAGGATTTCTCTTTACATTGATTTACATATAATTTGGCCACATTTAATCCAATTTCCACTCTGTGAATTGAATGAATATTTTCACCAATGATTTCTTGAGTTAAATTTTGAAGAATTTTTCATCAAATCTAGCCATGGCTGCTTAAGAGCAGCCATGATTAGATTTGATGAAAAATATCTTAAAAATACTCAGTGGGTTAAGAGTTAATCTCTGTGCCCAGTTTAAAAAAAAAAAAACCAGAAAATGAAGGAATACAAGCTCAAACAAGTTGTGTTCCTGGACAGACAGATTGACAGACAATCAAATTCCAGATTAACATGCCACACTCATATTTCATTGCAGGGTGAATAAATACCAAAATGTCAAAAAAGCAATTTTTCCCCAAAAGCATCTAGGAATTTAACCAATTTTCTTGTTTATCATTTTTTAGTTTCAGTATGGACAGATTTGCAGCTAGAAATTTTGATATTAATGTGCAGAGGGTTAATGAATTTTATAATAATGAAAAGGTGGTTAAAACAGTTTAAATTCCAGGAAAACTTTAACATCAATCCACAGATTCATCACCAACAGTGGTATACTTGATTTTAAGAACCTTCAGAGGTAATTCATCATGATAAACAATGGATTATACCAGTGTTCTGAAATATGTGACAATGCTGTTGACAGAAAAAACTGCCATTTAAATTAAACAATCATTATTGTAAAAGACGATGCAAAAGACAAATAATTTGACACTCACAGTAAAGAAAATTCATTGTTATTTGTACAATTGTCTTAAAGTTTACAAAATAAATTACATTTTTTGAGTTTTCTCACAACACATTGAATTTTTTGTATTTCTTTTTACTTTATTTTTGTTCATTTTTGTAATTCTTCCAGTGCCAAGTCCAATGAACCCTCAAATTTCTAGATTCTGAATAGAAAGTACATTAGTTTTACAAATATTCAGATAGTGAAGAAACTGATACAGGAAAGTATGCACAAAATACTTTCCCCCCAAAATAACATCTGAAATCTGAACTTTTTTGAAGTCCATCTTTTTAGTCATTGAGGGAATGGTGCAATGTTTTCTTTTTTGATAGATGCTGTTAAAAATATACTGTTGGAACAGACACTCAGAGTGTCACATATCAATTGGACAGCCGTGATTCAAAAGTGTGTGTGTGTGTGTGTGGGAGGGGGGGGGGGGGGGGGGGGGCTAATAAGTTTTTAGGGAGCCAAACATGATATTGGGAATGCCTTTATTGTGTGGGCTTGGGGAGTGAGGGGAGGCCACTCCTAAGACAATTTTGAAAAATTCTGTGGTCTGACAGTGAATCTGGAGCTATTGTAGCATGTGTAGGCCTATATTGGAGACCATTTTGAGGCTCCATGTTATGTCAAACTTGCATTGGCCCAATGTTTGGGCTTTTTTTTTTGGGGGGGGGGGGGGCAGGGTGAGGAAATGTGTGGCAGCAAAAATTGGAGAAAAATGAGGGAAAGGGTGAGTGCAGGAATCATCTGTTTTTTTTCTGGGCCAATCAGATAGGCATGGCACCAAAAATTGAAATTCCATGATTCTCTGACCTTCAAGAACCAAGGAATGCCTGCATCTTTCAAGAGTTTTTCGATATGTTAACTTGGCACAAGGAGGGCTTGTGTGCAGATCACATGCAACTGCACCACACCAGAGTAAATATGATTAACCCTTCATCCAAAGTACACTTTATCAAATTTATTTGAATAATTTTTTTTTCAAATTTTGCAAAACATTTCAACAAGATCATATCATGTGATCCCTCATTAGAATGAACTTGAGGAGCTTGTTCCAATGAAGGGTCACATGATATGGTTCTGTTGAAATTTGTTTTCAAATAATATTTTCTCTCGACTACTCATTTGTGAATTATGTGAGTAGATGTCTGGTCCAAGAACACAATGCAAGTAAAAGAAGTCAGATCTTTTGGCTGCTTGATCATGAGTCCGTAACCGATTAAAAACTCCAATATATATAACAACAGATTTATTTAAATAAGAGGACAGGGAGAAATGGTAAGAAGAACCAGAACAATAACAGATTGAAGTAAATGACTGTACAATCTCCACTTAATAATGCCCAGAGCAACTGCTTATAACGACTAAGTCGTTGCAATTTTTGGGAGAGTGTTTTCAGGCATTCTTGACTAAATTGCAAGAAAAAATGGAAATTTCAAGTAGTTTCTGAATTTATCAT
>CM062290.1:108895246-109058218 GCA_031216915.1 Pictodentalium vernedei
CATTCGCATTTAAAAAATTAGATATCACAAAGTTTCAGAAAAACAAACATATCCAGCAAACATCAACATGTAATAATAGCTAACTAAAGAACAAACTAAGGGTTAAATATTACTGCAGTAGTCTTCAGTAACCTATGACTGCAATATCAATCACCTAAAAATACCCACAGTAACAAAACTTGTCTGTGTTAAAACTTTTACAACCTAAAATTGACAATGTCTGGAATAATGTAAATATTTTGACTGAAAAGAACCCATCATTTTTCATAAAATTTGTGCATACAGTAGGATTAATATCTAAAGATCTCCTTTGAATAAAAAAATATATACAGTAATGTGAAGTTGAGGTACTACAATTGCATAAAAGAGGGCATAAATACTATATTTACGACTAGAAAATAACTAAGTTTGGGCTAAAAATCCCCATCAAATCTTGAACAGAAAGCCTAATTAATCCACTTTTTGACACTACAGCTGGGAATTGTAAGATCAATTTATCATCACCATTATGTTCATGTACAAAGTGTTGTATCAGAGTCCCATTATTGTTTCTAAGGCAAAATCTCGACTCGTCTCTTGAGACAACATTTTGTATATAAACATTAATGTTGATTAAAAATATTCATTTTATTTTTTCTATTCTTGAGTTATGTAAAGAGATTTGCCATTTTTAATTGCCAATAAAATTCTGAAGAAGTTCTCACCTCCAACTCCAATCCTGTTGGGATCAACGCCAAAGGTTTGGGCTCTCTGCATGAAATATTTTGTCGCTCTAACACAGTCTTCAAACCCTGCTGGATACTTGTGTTCTGGAGCAAGTCTGTACCTAAAAAAATTAAATTGTTAAAAAATTAAAATGTCTACTGAGATTTTAGTTTAACTCTTTGAACCCGAACGGCCACTTTTTCCAGCCTGGAACAGGATACGTCATTAAATAGGATGGCTGTTCAGTAAATGTGTGGGGTAGACCAATCAATATTTTCAACATGCAGCCCCGATTTGATTGGTCTACCCCAAATAATGAATACGGACTCTTCTAATTGCTGCCACTGAACTGGCATGAAAGAGTTCAAAGGGTAAACATGTGACAATGGAAATCCTGGGAAGTGGAGTAGTGCTTGTTTAATATGGTAAATAAATTCTTTTTTGCTGATAAAATGGGAGCTGAAAATGCTTGTGTTGGGAATCCTCAAAAGTGGGCATCATAGGAATGAATGATTGGCTAAACTCAACTTCATTTTTGTATTATGGTCATGATTTAGCAGTCTTTCTATTTTGAAAATGGGAGGTGCACTGTGTACTGCTTGCGACCATATAAAGTGAAGCACAGTGTTGTTGAGTCCTGGCATCATTTGTGGTGTATTGTTCACATTTCCGTGCACAAATTGGACTACTTCCTATGAAAAGATTTTACCCTTTACAGAAAATATGTGATATCAAAATTTTTATTTTTATTTTTCTCCCCTTTCAGCTTTTGGACCAAAGGTCATGCAATTGGTCCGTGGTCAAGCCTGAAAATAAGCAATCTATCATTTGCAGAATGAGGTCCCCAGAGGATGAATTTGCTGATGCTATCCCAAACAGTGTGCCAATTTATCCACTGGGTACCTCTTGCTGTTTAGGCTTGAGACCTTGATTCAGATTGAGGTTCACAGAGGGTAAATTTAGTGTAAAAGGTAGCAACACCAAATTCACCCTCTGGGGTCCTCATTCTGAAAATGACAGTCTGCTTATTTTCAAGCTTGTCCGTGGTCTGAAGGGTAGCGGAAGCTTCTTCTTTAAGGTTCTGTTAGATTTATTTTATTTATTTTCTCTATTGGTGTTAAACAACACATTGGACAGCCAGGGTCACCTCATGTAAGAGATTTTGTAAAAATAGTTTCATGCAAAAAAACCTTCCTAGCGGCAACCTTACATAAGCTCAGAGCATTCATAACTTTGTTTACACCCAGCCAAGTGATAGCCATACCTAGTATGCATTTTTGTTACCATTCTTCAGTATGGGATGAAAATTTTAGAGTACTGAGCCCCAACCTGCTAGCTGTTCACGCTTTGTTTAGCAGCTTGAAAGTGGAAGATGTAAGTCATAGTATAGGCCTTAACCCTTTACCCAATGCAGACGATATCAAAATTTATTATTTTAAATATCATTTTTTCAAATTTTTCAAAACATTTCAACAAAACCCTATCATGTGACCCCTCGTTGGAACGAGCTCGATGAGCTCGTTCCAACGAGGGGTCACATGATATGGTTTTGTTGAAATTTTTTGAAAAATAATATTTTTTCAATTGCTGAATTTGCATATTACGCGGGCAGATGTGGGCAATTCGTTGGGTAAGGGGTTAATATTATGAGCTGGTGGACAGATTTCTCTCATAGATGCCATGGACCTTTTGGTTGACATGAATTGGTGGACGGGTTTCTCTTGTTGATGCCATGGACGTTTTGGTTGACACATTCCTTTTCTGAGTGCAGCTTGTTTTTACACAGCTATAAAAAAATGTACATATAACTTTTGACATGTATACACCATTTGCACTTCTCAGTGTGGTAATGGTGTACCAATATCAATATTCTTTGTACTTTTGCCATATGTATGAGAAATCATGAAAACAGTTCTGTTCTTTTCTGTTTATAATCAATGGAATATCTGAATAAAAAAATATGAAAAAAAAAAAAAAAAAATTCCCCCCCCCCCCCCATTCTTAAAAAAAAACATTTCAACAAAACAATATGACCCCTCATTGGATCGAGCTCAAGCTTGTTCTGATGAGGGGTCACATGATATGGTCTTGTTGAAATTTTTGGAATTTTTTTTACTGTTCAATTTGTATATTTTGAGGATGCAGCTGAATTGTTAGATAAGAGTTAATCGCTTGCAAGGTGGAACTGAGGTGTGCTTTTGTCTAGTCGAAAAAAGTTAAAACTGCAGGTGCGATGGCACACAAGATCAACAGCTCACCTCAAAATCGAAAGAATGGATTTAGCCAGAAATGCTGAAAGTGACCTTATATTCCAAATAATAAATAGTAAATTAACCCTTGATCAATCAGTAACAATGTTAGATATTTGATCTTTTTTGCCCAAGTAAACAAGTGACGGCCATTTTATAGTTCTTAATTGGAAGAGTGCTTTTAGCCACTATCAGGGCTGAAAAGTTCTGAAAGCCACTTTAGTGGCTTTACATTGAGTGCATTAGCTTGTTGTTTATACAGTAGTAAATAAAGAAATGTTCATATAAAATTGTTTTATTATAATTTCTTGGAGAGAGCCAGCAGACACCCTCCTATAAATATTACCAAAACAATTATTAATGAACAAAATCTTGCTAAACTAAAGTGCCCCTTGCTGGCAGCATTGTATCTTTGAAAAAAAAATACATTGAATTATCCATAAAATTAAGTCATGACTGCTGCTACTGTGACAAAGTCATTACTTGATTGGATGAAAATTCAAGGAAAACTTAATAGAGCTGTCACTTCCATAATTAAGGTGTTTCGGGGGTTATCTTCTATATTTTTACCCATAAATTACCGGTATTGATCTGTCAGATGCACTGACATTGAGCCTTTCTGTAACATAACAACTGCAATTAACTTGTGAAACAAATAAAACAATAGCAACTGAAAGCTTCAAATATATTTAGTATAGGGCCAGCAGGAGTCAATACTCAACTGTTTCAGATCAATAAGAGTTCTTGCCAATAACAGCAGAAATGAGGAGGGGGTGAAGACAAGGGGCTTGAGGAACCATGCCCTCCCCCCCCCCCCCCTCACTTTTTCCAGATCATACATATTGACCCTCTCCCCCAAGTTTTGTTGAATAAAGATCTACCTGTGGAGGGTTTTTAGTTCACCTATTCCACCTATTGCAAAGCAGGGTGAGTTCTTGCCCTGACCCCAGGGTTTTTCGTGTATGTATCCAATTTGTAAGAGTTTATATTCAGCTCAGTTATTTTGAATCCATTGACTGCAAAGCTATAATATTTCAGTTATGAATTGTTTAGTACAATTTCAACACTATTTAACCCTTATACTAAATATATTTTGCTAGGAATTTCGCTTTTTTGGAAGGTAAATGGTAGTAATTTTCAGTTGTGAGAATTTGCATTTAGGTCAGCATTGTAGCTTCATGTCCTCCTACTGCAGACAGTTAGGCCCCACAAAGTAAATTTTCTGTTTCTCATGCCATTTTTAGCTCACTTGACTGAAAGTCAGGGGAGCTCAAGTGATCACTTTCTGTCCATCATCCATCCATCCTGAACTTTACATTATCGATTTCTCCTCCTAAACCCCTGGGCCAAATTGAACCAAATTTGATATGCATGATCCTTATCATATGTCCATTCAAGTTTGTTCAAATAAAGTTGCCACACTCCATAGGGAGGGGGTGGGGGAAAATGCTCCAAAATTCTAGAAATATCTTCTCATGAACCAGTGGGTACAATGACATGATATTTGGTATGGAGCTTCCTTCTGAGGTGTAGTATAAAGTTTGTTCAAACGAAGTTCGTGGAGCAATATATGCCTTTGTAATGGGAGGGGCAAGATTTTTGGCCCCACCCAAAATTTCTATTTTCTGAACCGATGGTCCAATTTGAACGAAATTTGGTATGTGGTATTATTGAGTCATAAGTACTTGATTCATGCTAAAAAAATTCCCATGTTCCACATGGGAACCACAGGAGCTAAAAATAGAAAATGTTTTCAAATGCCCATATTTACCAAACCACACGGAACAGAGAACTGTTATTTGGTATGATGCATCCTTAGAACCAGTAGAATTGATTGATAAAAAAATTGTCATCGGTTGAGATGGGTACTCTGTAGAGGACATCGAAAAAATGCTGAGTCAGCATATTTGCAAATATTAAAAAAATGTTCTTCTCCAGAACCACAGTGGCACGGTGGCATTGCAGTAACCGGTTCTCGTCAGATCACCGAAGTTAAGCAACATCAAGCCCGGTTATTCCTTGGATGGGTGACCGTCTGAGCGATCAATTTGTTCTCCCGCATTGTGTCCTTGGGCAAGGCCACATGGGGGCACAATGAGGCTGTGTACTAAGGCATATTGCACATCAATGGTGCGCATGTCTTCAACCAATCTAACCCTGCCTGTGTTGCAGTGCAGAGTTATGATATTGGGGGGCTGGCAGCTGCTCGTTGTTGGTTGGTGGTTCTCTCTGGCTACTCTGGCTTCCTCCACCCATAAAACTGTCACCGACATGATATGACCTTGGCTGTTAAAGTGTCGTTAAACCTTAATAAATAAATAAATTCTCCAGAACCACAGATCAGAATCTTCTTATATTTGGCATACAACATCCATAGGGGGGGGGGGGGGAGGGGTCAGATACAAGTGTGTTCAATTTAAGCCCCACGGTTCGTATTTGAGCTCAATACAGGAGCCCAAATCTTAACTTAAGGCAATATGGGAAATAAGCTTTAAAAATCTTCTTCTTCAGAACCACTGGTCAGAATGTTTTAATATTGGTTAAACATCATTGTTACAAGGGTCAGATTCAAGTTTGTTTGAATCAAGTCTCTCAGTTAATATTTGGGCTTCCTATGGGGGGGGGGGGGACCCAAATTTTAACTTAGTGCAATATGAGAAAATTACTTTAAAATCTTCTTCTTCAGATCCACCAGTCAGAATCCTTTCATATTTGGTATACAGCATCTCTAGAAGGGTCAGATTCATGTTTGTTCAAATCGAGTCCCTGGGTTTATATTTGGGCTACCTATGGGAGCCCAAATTTTAACTTAGTGCAATATGAGGACATTTCTTTAAAAATCTTCTTCTTCAGATCCACCAGTCAGAATCCTTTCATATTTGGTATACAGCATCTCTAGAGGGGTCAGATCCGTGTTTGTTCAAATCAAGTCCCTGGGTTCATATTTGGGCTCCCTGTGGGAGCCCGTATTTTAACTTAGTGCAAAATGAGGAAATTTCTTCAAAAGTCTTCTTCTTCAGATCCACCAGTCAGAATCCTTTCATATTTGGTATACAACATCTCTAGGGGAGGAAGGTGGGACAGATGCATGTTTGTTCAAATCGAGTCCCTGGTTATATATTTTAACTTAGTGCAAGATGAGTGGAAGTGAATCTTGTAAAGGAATAGTGACTACAGACCTTCTGGATGATCATGTCAAATCATCAACACCTCATTGTCACAGCTCTGACCAAGTTGCTACTGATGCCATCAAACTCAGGGGAAAATTGAAACAACTGGCCATCACCAGCAAAGGTAATCAAGACCAGAGTATGTCTTACAAATTATCTTCATACTCAGTAGATGTTGTTGGCAATGATTTTATCATTTCAAGAAAAATTAAACAAGCATCACTGAATTCATTTAATATAGGTGAAAGAATAATACTGTCAACATTAAATCTCAAGTCTGCATTCCACATCAGGTCTGCATTCCACATCAGGACTGCATCAAGTGGCCAAGTGTCAGATGACAGGTTATTTCTTCCCACCATCAATGCGCCATGTGTTAGATTAGCTAATTATAGATAATTATATAGTCCCATATGTGTGTGTGGAATTTTTCATGGAACAGAAATTAACTAATTCTCAATTATAAAAATTCTTGTCTTATTTCATAATCCTTTCATAAACATTGAACATCATCCTTTTCACCAAACACTACACACAGTCAAGTTAAGCTAGAGTGTCACTGACACCTTCATTTAGGTTTCTATGGGGGCCCAAATTTTAACTTAGAGCAATGTGAGGACATTCTTTAAAAAACTTCTTCAGATCGACCCATCAGAATTCTTTCATATTTGGTATATAACATTTCAAGGGGGATCAGATTCATGTTTGTTCAATTTGAGTCCATGGCTTAATATTTGGGCTCTCTTTGGGGGAGGGGGAGGGGAGCAGGTTAGGTTCAAGTTGGTCAAATCCATTCCTTAGTGTTTTTCCATAAAATTTACCTTTCATCACTTCATTCCTTTGTAGTGTTGATGAACGTCTAACTGAATGTGACCCCCAAATATGTCTTTGAACCACTTTGTCAGCTAAGCGATTAAGGCCCCTTAGGACCTCTTGTTTTTAAAATTGCCTGTGGATGAGCAGTTTTTAACTTAATTTGACAAAGTCAAGATAAGCTATTGCCATCATGCATGCAGAAGTATGTGAGTCTGTTCTGTTCACATTTTCCTTTAGCACAGGCTACACCCTATAGTTCTTGTCCGATCATCACAAAATTTCATATGCAGGTTCGAGGTCATGTCTTGATGAGAACATCACCTTTTGGTCACAAGCGGTCAACTGTGACAGCTGCAAGATCCCGAAACCCGAAAACCTTTTCCACATTTTACAGGTCATATTTAGGAAGGGATTTCATTGTAGCTTTGTAGGATGACTCCATATAATGTCTAGGTGAGACCATCCCCTTTTGGTTGCGATGAGTCAACTGTGATGGCTGTGAGAGCCCAAAAACCCGAAAACCTTTAGCACAGTCTACAGGTCATATTTATGAAGGGATTTCATTGTAACTTGATAGGATGACTCTGTATAATGTCTAGGTGAGAATGTCCCCTTTTGGTCATGATCGGTCAACCATGACAGCTGCGACAGCCTGAAGCCTAAATGCCTTTTATTGTAACTCTGTAAGATGACTCTGTATAATGTCTAGATGGGAACATCCTTTTTTGGGTGTGATTGATCGGTCAACCTTGACAGCCACACAGGCACATGATCTAGATTTGTTTAGCACAGTCTACAGTTCATATTTATGAGGCAATTTCATTGTAACTTGGAAAGATAACTCGATATGATGTCTAGATGAGACTGCCATATTTTGGTCACGATCGGTCAGCTGTTACCGCTGCCTGGTCACGTGACCTAGATTCTTTAGCACTGCTTACAGGTTGTTTTTATGAAGGAAGTTCATTGTAACTTGGTAGAATAACTTGGTATGATATCTAGATGAGACTCTCCTATTCTGGACATGATCGATCAACCGTCACTGCAAACCATCACGTGACCTAGATTCCTTTTGCAAAGTCTAGGAGTTATATTTATGAAGGGATTGAATTGTAACTTGGTAGGATGATTCATTTTGGAATGATTTTACTGTGACTTGGTAACTTTGGTTAACATACGTTAACTGTTCGGACTACATCAACCCAGATCTTAATTTTTCAGTACGGTCAGTCTTCACCTCAAATTATTCTTATTGAAAACATTGCATACAGGGAACAGAAATTAACATATTCTCAATTATCACAATTCTTGTCTTATTTCATAATCCTTTCATAAACATTGAACATTATCCTTTTCATCAAACACTGCACACAGTCAAGTTAAGCTGCAGTGTCATTGACACTTTCATTTATTTTATTTTTTATTTTTGTAATTATTATTTCTTTGCCATCAAAAGTTCATATTCTTGGTTTGTTTTGTTTTAGGTATCATAATCTACAGAATAGCATCGACGGCAGTGTATTTCATCCCTTGAGTGCAAGAAGGCTTTGCAATGGTTCTAAAAAGAAAGCATGTAGTAGCCAAAAGGACCATGCAGTAGAGCCTGAGAAACAAATTTTTACCTTTTTTAGGCCTAAATGTTTTCAGATATTGTTTTGGCCCATCTTCACTTCCATTAACCTTTATGGTCTGTGTGTGGATGTTTTTATTGAACTTTTTCATATTTTTCTACAAAAAAATTACTTAGTTTCTAATTGTAAGAACTTCTGTTTATCTCAGCTTTTGTATATTTTGCAAGAGTTTATGTTCAGTGAAAGCACTATCCCAACACTGTTTTACCCTTATACTATCTATATTTTGCTGGGAATTTCTTTCGTAGTCATTTTCAGAAGTCAGAAACTTGTCATGTCTACTTAGCCCTGTCTAGAAAGTGTCAAATTGCAAGGTTGGGATTTCCTATATGAGGGTTGCAAAGGTGGGGGAATTTGGTGAAAAAAGGGTGAAATAACATCATTTGCTTCTAGAAATATCTCTGATTATCTCCCTTGATTTGCAATAGACAACTTTTCCAACCTTGGACCTGAGGGGTAGATAGAACAAATTATTATATGACAGAAAAAAATCTGGTAATTTATTTGGCTAAAACACTCATCAGAAGTTTTGATATACTCCACTATTGCTGATCTATTCTATTTTTATCGAAATCGAGTTGATATATCTCCTCTCTGTCATTGTTGTCTATAAATAGCACAAGTAGGTTGATATAATAACTCCAAATGCCATTTGTAATAAAAGAGACTTGGTATTTCCAACGTGCTCCTTGTTTTAATTTCCCTGTTCCAATGTTTAGGAACTGTTCAAATATAACAATTAACTACAACATGAACAAATAAGTTAATGCACATTACTTCTTATATATACTAAGTCAAAAAGGAAAGTATAATACAAACAAATGTGAAAAAATAGCATACATAAAGGATAATATATAATAGTTCTAATGTTGCATATTTGTGGACAAGAAGTCGTGCAAAGAGTTTAATGACATGTTGTTGTTGTCCACCCAACCGTATGCAATTTTGCTATGGATTTCAAAATAGCATGTGCTACCCGAGAATGTCAAATTGAATGGGTGACTGATGATTTTCTTTGTGTTATGTTGTGCTAGAGAGCCTGGGTTATTGAGAAAATGCATGCCATTGGTATGCATGAGGCCGGGATACCTCAAGATGAGCTCGCTGCTGAGTTCGAAGTCACTGTGGCCACTGTTGACTGTCTCATTGCAAGGTATAGAACCACTGGATCTACTGCCGACTAACTGTGTTCAGGTCAACCAAGAGTGACGACCCCTGCACAAGACTGACACATAAGGATGTTTCACTTGCAGGATCGCTTCCCTCCAGCGACAAGGTCAGCAGCAATTACTCCTGGTAGAACTAACAATAGAATGAGTGCACAAACTGTCAGCAACAGACTTGCAGAACACGACATCCGAAGTAGGCGTCCATACCATGGACCAATCCTTACCCAACGTCATTGTACCGTCAGAATGGAATGGGTACGTCAGCGTGTTCGCTGGACTCTGCAGCATTGGAGCACAGTTCTTTTTAGTGATGAATCACGATGTTGTCTATGGCACGCTGATGGTAGGGCAAGGGTGTATCGCCAATGAGGAGAATGGTTTTCTGATGCTTGTGTGCAGGAATGCGACCGTTTCGGCGGGGGTAGTGTAATGGTTTGGGCAGGAATTTCCTTGCACCATCGAATACAGTTGATCTTCATCGATGGTAATGTGAATGGGCAGCGATATAGGGACGAAATTCTTAACACAGTTGTTGTCCCGTTGTTCAATGCTAACGTCGGATTGCAGTTATTCCGGCAAGACAATGCCCGATGTCACGTGGCACACATCTGTCAGGACTTTCTTGAGGAGCAGCGCATCGAACTTCTTCTCTGGCCTCCACTTTTGCCAGATTTGTCGCCAATTGAGCATCTTTAGGATCAATTGGACCATCTGGTACGACTTTATGATCTTCAGACGTTAGGCGATTTAAGTAATGTTCTAAGGTAGGAGTGGAACACAATACCACAGGGTGACATCCAGAGACTTATCAGGCCATGCGCCATCGACGTCTTGCCATCCAAGAGGCAAATGGTGGACATACATGCTATTGACTGCATGTGTGAACTTTTCATTTCACCCCATGTCTGAATTGCGATGTCCTGACGTGACGCTGGCAACAGTAAGAACATAAAATTATGCAAATTCATACAGCTAGACTCGAAATATGAATTTACAATAATTTGTTTGGGATTAAAGTCGATAATACTAAAAACATTGCTCCTCAAAGTTTATTATATTTTCTTTTTTGACTCAGTACATATATCTGTTGAAATTAAATTTATTTTGTTGCATTATGAAAATGCTGTTTTTCTTCGAAAAGTTAAAAAATTTATAGTAATTTATATATTTTTTATACTTACCAATGACCCAGACTTAGCTGGTGCAAACTCATTAAATTCAGGGCCAAACACAAATTTTGCCCCCCCCCCCCCAATCCCCAAAATTTGCATCAAAAACCAAAAATTAGATGTCCTGGTAGGTCTTCCATACTTTTACTGTACTGTGCATGCGCAGTGTCAAGGAGGTCTCGAAATTCCCGCCAAAATGTCATTCTTATGACCAGTGCCTGGTAAGTGTTATGTACGCAGCCGGGAGGCAAGAGTTCCCAACTCCTGGGAGGGCCATCCCCGTCTGGGTCATTGGTAAGTATAAAAAATATATAAATTACTATAAATTTTTTAACATTTTATACTGTACCAATGACCCAGACTTAGCTGAATAGTAAACAGGCCGGAGGGACCAAGACATAAAGGAAAATCCAATAGGCTCAATTACATATAACAGAATTATCCCCTCAAGGAGAAAAGGAGAGATAGGATTTATATGTATCTTTCTTATTTTTATCAAAAAAAGAAAGACACAAAACCATTCCGTAATTGAGCACAAATACATCAGTGATCTCTATTAATATCCAGTATAACCCTTTATACTAATTATTTTTAAAGCTAAGCCAATAAATAAAGACAGTCCAGAGAAATGAGACTCTTTATACTCATTAAAAGTGTCCGAGGATTGTATATCAACGCCTGTTTGACACGTGACATATACAAATGCTTCACACCGAGCTACACTTTAAAAATATTACATGACATGAGTAAACATTAGCTTTACACTTTAAAAACCATCCCGGTACCGACTCGGAATTACTGACTCTGGGGGAGGTATTCCCTTGCTTTTCACTATAAAGCAGGTGACCTAAGGGAACCCCCCCCCCCTTCCCCTTGCCCTGGGTCAAATACCCCAGAGCGAAGAGTGCAGCAGGACAGAGTCACTGCCGGAACAGAAAACCTACATAACTATAGTTGCAACTGTTTAGTGGACGATATTCTGAGCAACAGATAACGGACCTAAACAATGTAGATCTCCAGAAAAGGACTCAATATTTCTAAAATAAAAAATTAGTGAAAGTGGAAGGCTGAGACCAATATGCAGCCTTCATTAAATCAGTAATAGCAACACTATTAGCATAAGCCCAAAATGTTGATGGAGCTCTTACTTCATGAGCCGAAATCTTGAGAGCAGACTGCTGAGAAGAAGATAACTTTTCATAAGCAGTACGTATAGTTAATTGAATCCATCTAGCAATAGAATGAAGCATAATGTCCTTTCTATTAGGCATCAAAGACAAAAAGAAACGCTTACGCCCCTTTCTAATAAACTCAGACCTATGTTTATAAATACGTATTGCTGTAACAGGACAGAATAAAGGCCTACGCCCGTCTGAAGACGGAAGGGCCCTAACAACAATAGGTTCAGGATACTTATTAGGAGCCTGATTCTTAGCCAAAAATCCAACATTAGTAGTAAAAGTAATAGTATTACCAACACTACGATAGTGAGAATCATCTACCGATAAAGCATGAAGCTCACTAACTCTTCTAGCAGAAGAGAAGGCTAAGAGAAAAGCTGTCTTATATGTTAAGAATTTGAAATCCACTGTATCAAGAGGCTCAAAAGGTGCTTCTTTTAGCTAAAGAAGAACCCATGCTAAATTCCACTTCGGAATTAATCTAAGAGTTCTTGGTCTATTTATCGAAAAATTTCTAACTAATTTAGATAAAGAGACATTAGAACCAATCATTAATGTATCATGGTGAGCGTAGGTATCAGATAACATAGACCTATAACCCTTGATAGTAACAGGCTGCAGTTTGATCTCATCAAACAAATAGACTAGGAAATTAGCAATGTCAGGAATGGAGGGATCATATAAATCCACCGAGTGATCCCCACACCACTGGCGAAAGACCTTCCACTTCGCAGCATAATTTAGCGAAGAGGAGGTCCTCCTGCAGTTAGAAATTGCGTCCACTGCTCGTCCTGTAAAACGCTTATTGTGCAAGAAGGACCGCACAACGGAAATACGTGAAGGTTGAGACCTTGCGGGTTGTGGTGAAGCGTGCGCAATTTCCCCTGCGACAGAAGATCCTCCCGTGGAGGAAGCTTCCGCGGCATGTCCCACAACAGACACCTGAGTAGATTTATCCGCGGTCTCTGTGGTGACAGAGATGCTACCAACAGAATCTTGCAGTGGGATTGCTTTATCTTGAGCAATATCTGCTGAATCAGCGGTGCTGGAGGATACGCATATCCTATTATCCCATCCCACGGGATCGACAGAGCGTCTACTGCAAACGCTCGAGGATCCGGACATGGGGACACGTAAGTCTGCAACTGATTGAGGTACGTCGCAAACAAATCTATCATAGTCGCTCCCATTGGTAGCAAATCTGACTGAAATGAAAACCTGTTTGTTGAGAGTCCATTCTGACGGTAACAGGCGACCCTTCCGTGAAAGGGAGTCTGCTAACACATTCAGACGACCCGGAATATGACAGACCGATAGTAGAACCTGATGTTCCAGTACAAACAGAAGGATTCTTTCCATTAGCTTGAACAACGGAATGGAATGAGTGCCTCCTTGATTCCGAATATACGCTACTACAGTCGTATTGTCGGACAAAATTTGAACGTGTGTTTTCTGAATAATGTCCATCCAATGACGCAACGCAAGCCAAATTGACATCATTTCTTTGATATTTATGAGCTTTCCCAAAAATTGAGGATCCCAAAGATCCTGGCACCTCGAATCCTACTGGCATAGTGTCGCGCCCCAACCTGTTTGACTGCTATCCGTCATGATAGTAAAACTCGGATCCGGCAATTGCAGTGGAACTCCCTGAGTTAACCACTGAATGTCTGCCCAAGTCTGAATCTCTTGTTTCACTTGGTCTGACAAGAGGATGTGCGCATCGAGCGAATGAGTCTTCACTTTCCAATTCTGAGTCAGAAAGATTTGGAGAGGACGAGTGCGTAGCCGCCCCATTGGAATGAGATCCACGGCAGCTCCGCACAGACCTATCAGTCTCATGAATTATCTCGCTGTAACCTTCTCTGAGTTTAGACAAAAGCGAGCATAACAACTGACTAATTTCGCTCTGATTAACGGCAGACGAACGAGATTGCTGTGCGTCTCGAAGCTCATCCCCAGGTGGGTGAATGACTTGGACGGCACCAGATCCGACTTCTGTTCGTTTACTATAAAACCGAGACGTCGGAGCAATAGTAGAAGATTCTGCACATCGTTCTGAAGCGTTAACTCGTTGCCGTACCTCTGAAGAATATCGTCCAGGTAGGCCAACGTTACCGCAGACGAATGAGCTCAGAAGTAAGTCATGACCGAGTTCATTATCCGAGCGAAAGCCCAGGGTGCTAGATTCAGACCGAAGCACATCGCACGGAACTGATATACAATCCCTAGGACAGCGAACCGAAGATACTTTCTGAACGTCGGATGTACCATGACGTGAAAGTGTGCATCCTTGAGTTCTATGCTCGCAGCATAGTCATTCACTCGAATGCTCATTCTGACCGATCGAATGGTCTCCATATAAAATTTTGGAGCCACAATCAGCTTGTTTATTCAGCTTAAATCTATTACTGGACGGAACGAGCCATCTGGTTTGGGAACCAGAAACAGATGGCTGTAGAAACCTGGAGATTCCTGGTTTTCTACGACCTCTACCACGTTCTTCAGTAAAAGAGACTGAACTTCTGAAAGAAGAGCGTCTCTTTTCAGAATATTCGACGGAAGTTGAGTCCATCTTGGACTTCGAGTTAACGGAGGTTTTCCTTTGAAGGACAGTTTCAGTCCTTCCGCAATTACCCTTCCAACCCAAGGGTCCTCCGTAATCAATTCCCAATTTTGTAAATAACTCGACAACCTTCCGCCCACAGGAAAGCGACAGAGGTCTACACCATCACTTCCTGGACCTGCGAGGCTTGCGGAAGGAGAAGCCACGTCCACCCCGACCCGCACCTCACTCTGTTGACCTCGGGGCGTCTGACCTTTTATTAGGGCCAGCGTTATGGCCCCTGCTAGAGTCGCTGCCTTGACGGTCTCGAGAATAAGGCCTAGAGGGTGCGTACGCACCTCTAAAGGAACTTCCCCTGGACGTGCTCGTCCCAGAAGATCCAGGCCTACTTTTTTCTGCTGGTTCCGACTTATTAGAAGCGGACTTAAAAAGCAGAGAGTCTGAAACTTATCGTAAATAGCAGAAAGCTTGCCATCAAAGAGAAGCTCTCTGGAGACCGGAGCGACTCTAAGAGAGTTTTTCACCTTACTATCCACTCTCGTGGATGAAGCTAGGGTTCCGTCACGTCTAACCAACTCCAGATTAGCCACTGAAATGGCGGAGTTATATGTAGAAAAGGCAATAGCCCTTGACAGAACTCTCAGAGACGTTTGTACGTCCTGAAATTCTTGCCCTTCAAGGCGTAACGACAATGCTCTGGTAAGGTGATCTGCGTACGAGAGTGCGTCTAAATTTGCTCTATTCGAAGATATTGTAGTTTTCAAGGTAGAGCTATGAATAGACATAGACGACGGCATGGATAGTTCAAGGTCTTCAGCCTGGTTGTCTAGACGCAGAGGAACTCTCTGAACGCCCTGTCCTGCCGATTCAAATTTATTCCTAGAATTAATGAACGGCAGATGAAGAGCATTAGCCGATAGGAAAGCTGACTTGCCCGATTTACCAACAAGTTTATTGATAGCGTCATTCAAAAGTTCAAATGTCCGTGAGACATTCCTGGACTGAGACGGAAACTCTGGGACGGTGTCCCTAAACCGATTAAAAAATTCGGTGTCCAGTGGCGCTGTAAGCCTCTTATCAGGCTGAGCAGCATCCTGGTCCGCTGGAACAACCTCAGGAAGAAAATGCCGGATTAACTCGACGGCGATTTTGTGTTGTTCCGAAAGGGAGAACTCCAATTCATCCATATCCCTTCCGCCTTCCTGACGGACCTCCTGGATATCTCGGTCGTCCGCTCCCGATCCAGCTGCGGAACGTACCGACCCAGCATCATCAGATTCTTCCTGCTCTGATAGGGCTTCTGCCGGATGCTGCTATGATTTGTGCTATCTGTGATAGCACGTCCGTTAACGAGGCCTGTGGAGCTGCGGTCTTGCGTGATTTAGCGCAGGGAGCTCCGTGGACGTTGTCTCTTGCATACTTCTCTTATGCAGACGTCCAGATGAAGGTGGCCTCGAATCCTTGGCCATTGGATGGCGTGACCTGGCTGTCGAGGAATCTCTGGAAGGCGATGCCGGCTGGATATCGACGGTTACGTAGCCAAGGTGCAGTCGAGTGCGCTGACGTGAGGAGGAAGAAGCCCTTGATACAGCCTTTCCGGGCTGTTTATACACCGGAGCATCCCAAGGGGTGGACGTAAGCTCCGACTGAGGAACGTTTTGTACAATAACATCCGGACCGCGATGTTGTTGTACGAGAGACCTCTCTCGCTCGCAGCACGTGCGGAGCTGGACGAGCTAGGGACCGAACCAAAGGCTTCTTCCATCCTAAACCAAGATCCGTCGTCACTGGGTGTGCCTGAGGAATGTTTTTAGTGCTCGCAACACCCTTAATTCTTTCCTGGACCGCAACGGACGAACCCGGGTGTTGTACCATTCGGTACATGGACGCGACACCGGGCGAGCTAGCGGACGTAGACACCAACGCCGTCGACCCTTCTAGGGGCCTCTTAGGCAATTGCCGTATATCCATGAACACTTTTGCCGCTAGCTCTTCTCTGGATTGTGACGACAGACGCACACTGGAAGACGACATCACGGAAACATCACCCAATTTTTGTTCCTCTGAAAAAGAGAGTGAAAAACTTGAGTGACCTTGCGGAGAGAGGACCGGCATGTCATTCTCCCCGCTAACAACATACCGTGACACACGTGTCCAATGTTTGTCATCCCAATTGCTACATATAGATCAAGGCTTAGTGCGGGTACACTGACTACAGTTAATGCAGAAACCACGAGAATCAGAGGAAGACTTCCTTCCATTACAATTTGAACAATAATCTTTCATTGTAAAAATAATCAATCATAGTACCCGCAATAAACCTTGCAAACAAAGATACATAGTATAAAAATCCATTATAATAATATGAAAAAACAATTCAAAAAGAAAAAAAAAATTGAAATTTTTTTTTCAGAAGAGCCCAAGTTCCCAAAGGGAACCCATAGCCCAAATGGATCCCCAAAAAAGCCTAAGTGTGGACACAAATTTTAAATCATTCTGAAAAAATTAATGCAACACTTAATTAATGTATCTTACTATGAATAATCAAGGCAGAAGACAAGGAATCACTTATCAGAAGTAACCGTTGTCAACATAAAACAAAAAGTGTAAACAAACCAGAACACTGACTCCAGGCACTGGTAAACATGGCCCAGTAATCAGTGTCTAATTTAACACTATCGGATGCTAAACAGAGCCTTCCCCAGAAGAGACTGCAGAGCATCAGATGGTAGATGCAGACCAAAACGCCTAAACACCCCTAGGGTGAGGACGTAAACATGGGGAAAGAACAGAAAATAATTCTGTTTCCAAGCCAAAACTCCCAAGAAATTTTTAGTAATAAAAATTACAAAAATAAGCCAAAAGCATGGGAGAATGGCAAGGAGGGAATGAAGGAAAGGGAGAGAGGAAACACTGAACAAACAATGGAACATTCATGGCAAGAATGACAACAGCAGGGCTATGCCTCGAAAATAGGCAACATGAATAAATTTTTCTAAAATTTTTTTAAGTTTCCTGAACATTGGAAACCACTGTTTTTCTCCTCTCCTCATCCTAAATGCACTTCCTATCCACTATTTCTCTCATAATTATGTGTCTGGCATCATTAAAACTGAGACTTACAGCACAGATATCAGTGAGGTGACACTGTTTACAGGGCCAAACAAAGAAAGACATTTTGGCGGGAATTTCGAGACCTCCTTGACACTGCACATGCGCAGTACAGTAAAAGTATGGAGGACCTACCAGGACATCTAATTTTTGGTTTTTGATGCAAATTTTGGGGATTGGGGGGGGGGGGGGGGGGCAAAATTTGTGTTTGGCCCTGAATTTAATGAGTTTGCACCAGCTAAGTCTGGGTCATTGGTACAGTATAAAAATATATGTAATAAAGGAAGGAATTTGCATTCGATTTTTTTCTGTCAAAATAATAAAGCAATAACTGACTTTGCTTGAGGTAGGCTGAGGTGAAATTACTTTTCAAGTCAATAATTGTATGTTACACTACCCAGTTTATCATTAGAATGTATAAAAATAATAGTAGAACAATACTAAGATTATCATTTGGAAAAAGAAAAATAATTGGACTCCTGTTAACCCTTTACCCAACATAACAGCCAAAACTAGCCAGCGTGATTCACAAGAATCACCACTCAATTTTCATTATTTTTTTTTGTCTCAAAACATAGCTTTTGACCCCTCATTGGAACAAGCTTACTGAACTCGTTCTAATAAGGGGTCATAAGTTATGTTTTTGATGCAAAAAAAAAAGAAAAGTTTTTCAAGAATTCTGTTTGTAGGTGTTGTCTGCCTTTCATATTAGGTAAAGGGTTAATTGAATATTTTTCGCTGGGAAGATTGCTACATTGTAATTTTCAAATTTAGCAGTTGAAAAAAAAAAAATTTTCAAAACGTTTTAACAAAACCTTATTGTGGTACCCCTCATTAGAATGAGCTCATTGAGCTAGTTCCAGTGAGGGGGGTCACATGATATAGTTTTTAACTCACCTTGATGAAGTCAAGCTGAGCTAATCTAATCACTCTCCCTCTGTCATCCCTCAACACCATATTTTGGGCTTCTCCTCCAAAACCACCGGGACAATTCAAGTGAAAGTTTGTGTGAGTGATGGTGCTGAGGGGGCATTACATTTTTGTTCAGCTCAATGTGCCCAGCCCCATATGGATGGGGTGGGGGAAAATGCTCAAATTTTTTTTAAAAATCATCTTCTCATGAATAGCAGGTACAATGACTTGATATTTGATATGGAGCTTCCTTTTGAGGTGTAGATTCAAGTTTCTTCAAAGGAAGTTCGTGAAGCAATATTTGCCTTTGTAATGGAGGGGAAAGATTTTACAACATCTCGGGAGGGAGGGGGGAAGGGGGCTGGGGCAGATTCATGTTTGTTCTTGTTCAAACTGGGTCCCTGGGTTCATATTTGGGCTCCCTACAGTATCCCAAATTTTAACTTTGTGCAGTAGAAGGAAATTTCTTTAAAAATCTTCTTCAGATCCACCAGTCAGAATTCTTTCATATTTGGTGTACAACATCTCTAGTTACTACTCAGAACACTTAGTCCGATTTTAACAAAATTTGATATGCAGCATAAATGGGGAAACAGCTATTTGACATAAATGAAATAACCTTAGCTATCATGGGACTCAATGTGTGCTAAAAATAGAAACATAATTCCAAGTTAATTTTATAAGGAGCCATGTTTATTAAGTACCCTCTAGAGATGTGTAAGTAAGATTAATCCACATAGATTGTGTATATCAAGGGGCCCTATAGGGGAGCTCCACTTTGTACATTTTGATTAACTGAAGAAAAGGCATGATGCTTGGGCTATTTTACTCACTACTGAGGGGCTAAGGATTGACAATGGATCCTATGGAGACTAATTGTTTAATGTAGATTCATTCATGGCCTCGGTTTATATCAGGTTCTGTTCAATGTGAGCGCTTCAGGGCCGTGGGGCCTCTTGTTTTGAAAAATTTTGAAAGACAGTAATTAAAATAAGGCCATCGGGCAGGTAAGTTTTATTTACTGTTGCTGTCTGCACAATCGCTGGCTTTTCTGAGTCTGTGTCACATTACACTAGCTGTCACATTATACTGGCTGTCACATTACACTGGCTGTCACATTACACTGGCTGTCACATTATACTGGCTGTCACATTACACTGGCTGTCACATTACACCGGCTGTCACATTATACTGGCTGTCACATTACACTGGCTGTCACATTGAAATGGCTGCCAGATTACATTAGGTTTCCACTGCTCACAGTACTGTGATCACAAAAGCAAGGTTTTTTGTGATTAGACTGCAATCCAATCATGCTTATGCAGTGAGTCGTGATTTTGTAAACAAACTGCTGCGAAGTTAAGACTGTATCAAGAAAAAGTACAAAAATTGTATCTCAGATTTAATGTTCTCACATTTCAACATGTGATAGTATACAGTGCTGTTGGCAGGAAATACTGATCTCTACACAACTGGTTTTCTCAAATGTCAGGAAAAGATTTTGCAACTCATCCTGCACCCCCCCCCCCCCCCCCCCACCACGGAGAGAACCACCGAGTAACGATGAGCAGCTGCCTGCTCCCCAACATCGTAACTCCGCACTGCAACACAGGCAGTCCAAAATTGGTTGAAGACATGCACACAATCGATGTGCAGTACGCCCTAGCATAGAAATCGGATATAAAAAGTCTTTTTATATCCGATTTCTATGCGCCTTAGTACACGACGTCACCGTGCCCCCATGTGAACAATCGTGGACACAACCAAGGACACAACGCGGGAGTCCAAATCGATCGCTCAGACGGTCACCCATCCGAGGACTAACCAGGCTCGATGTTGCTTAACTTCGGTGATCTGATGATAACCGGTTACCGTAACACCACCGCGCCCCCTTCATCATACATCACAGCGTTTACCGAACAAAAAAAAAAACCCAGTTAAATAGTTACAACTTTCCAATCTCAACACTTGTTTTTTTTGTCAGTAACAACTAAAATATGTTGTAAATATTTAATTTAACATGTACACATTACCATTCATCAACATAATTATTTTTCACATATATTAAAAGTATATTTTTTAGGAAGTGATCACCTATTGGAAGGTGTCGGGAGATTGGAAACCTTCAAAGTTTTATAAGTGTAACAAGAGCCATAACTGCATGCTTGGATGAAACCCACAACATGTGGATGTTTTCTCCCCATGCTAGTCTCCCATCATACCAAAGAACATCAAAATCTGCACACAAATGACTTGAGTTATAATGCAAAACGTTTGTACAGAGAGTTTTCTAAGTGTAACAAGGGCCATAACCCTGGTTGGAATGTACGGATGAATATATATCCCCCTATGATAGTCTATCATCATACCAAAGAGATATCAAAATCCGACAAGCGATACCAGAGTTATAATGCGAAACATTCATTTTACAATTATTCTAAGTCCTACAAGGTCCATAACTCTGGGATGAATTTAGGGACAAACCTGCAATTTGTTGATATCATTTCCTCCATGCTCGTCTCACCATAACAAAGGACATCAAAATCTGATAACCAATACCAGAGTTATAATACAAAATGTTTGTACAGATGGACGTACAGACAGATGGTCTGACAGAGGGAGACCTCGACTATATCCCAACCAAACCCTTCTAAGGAGGTCGGAGGCAAAATAAATGCTCAGTTTATTTCAGAATACAGGAAAGTGACCAGACGCCTGCAAATTGAATAATTTTCAATTACGAAGCCACTATTCAATTATTAAGGTTCCACTGTACAGTGATAACTTACTTGCTTCTGAAAAAGGTTGGAAGCAAATCACACTGAAAAAGTCAAATGTAGTCCTATTTTAAAATAGCAATGCAATTCTGAACAAACTGAGCTGTGTATTTTGCTACTTATACTTACTCCACATATACCACAACCATGTTGACATCTTTGGCTAAATCTCTCACCAGTTTATCATATAAATCTGAAAATAAAACCCCCAACAAACAATTACAGATTAATTGAAAAAAACCCAACAATTGCAGATTCAACATACAATGCTCCCCATTGTTGTATTAAAATATAAAGATGAGAAATATCTCTCTACTCATATGATATCAACCTTATGTTTAACCTTTTACAGGCCTGGCATTGTTGATGAAAGTGTCAATGACACTGTAGCTCAACTTGACAGACTTGAACTTAGTAAGTTATAAATGAAATGGCAAAATTGAAGATCATTGGTACCAATTTTATTTGATGAAATTTAAGAAATAACTGTTGTTTTCCTTCAGTTTATGCAATATAAACCGAAAATTTTCAGCACAAGCTTCATAACTCGCGTAGCGAGTTATGATTAAGCTTGTGCTGAAAATTTTCGGTTTATATTGTATAAACCGAAGGAAAACAACAGTTATTTCTTATAATTTAATCCGGCTGTAATATTAAAATATAAAAAAACTATGTGTACGTGAACAAAAAACTTTTAATTTTCGCAAAAGACAACAGTCAAACTCAGGAAAGTGTGCCACAAACAGGTCACGCCAATCATTGTCAAATTGTTTGTTGTTTTGATTTTCGATCGCAGACGACGGATATTTAGCAAGCCACGTAACAATATCATTAAAAACATTTTTTTTCAGTTCCCCCCCAAATCATGTTGGGATGTATGAATATTTTATTCGTCTCCCACTTTGGTATATTTTATTAAATTCAATTGTTCCCGAGAAATTATCATTATATTCTTGCTGACTGGAGGCGATGAAAAATCGATCGTTGATCTTGTTTACAAGCTTGTTATCCATCTATCAGTCTGCCGTCACGCCCTCACGGTGACGATTGGATTGAATGGGCGGGGCTTCCAGAGTGTAGACATTCCAAATTATGACGTGTTTGGTTTATACGATTTTGACGACTTTCACACTGTATGCTTTCAACCAATCAAACGCAGAGGCGGGGCAAATGATTAAATTATTTCAACATAACAGCATTGTGTGTGCACAAAGTCAGAGTAATCCATGCATTTTTAAATGTAAACTGTAAGACTGGCTAAAGGAAGAATGTTGATACACAAATGCAGTATGTTCAGAGGTTATTGTAAATGGCAATTTTTTTCACAGATATGAATGCTAATCAATAGCTCTTATCTAAAGGTCTTGCCTAATGAGCACACCAAGTTCAAAAATAATCCTATGTCAAAGAATGTTGATGCACAAATGCAATAAATTCGAAGATTGTTGCTAACAGCAACAGTTTTTGATGGAAATGAAAAGAAAATCAATAGCTCCTATCTTCGTCACCCTGAAAAACATGGCTGACATATAGATGTCACCCCACACAAGCACACCAAGTTTGAAAGCGATGCAATCATAAATGTGTCTTGCAGGGAAATATTGATGCTTAACTGCACTAAGTTTTTACTAAGTTCATCGAAGATCATTGCCAGTGGCAACATGTTTTGACGGAAATTGAAGAAAATCGATAGCTCCCATCTAGAGGTAACCCCAAACAAGCATACAAAGTTTCAAACCGATCTGATCATCAATGTGCCCTGTAGGGCATGCCAAAGGAATATATTGATGCCTGACTGAACTAAGTTCAAAGATCGTTGCCAGCGGCAACATTTTGACAGACGGAAATGGAAGAAAATATCAATAGCTCCCATCTAGGGGTCACCCCCAAACAAACATGCCATGTTTCAAAGCAATCCCATCATAAATGAGCCCAGTAGGGTATGTCAAAGGGAAATGTTGAGGTCTGACTAAACTAAGTTCTAAGAACGTTGGCCGCGGCAACATTTTTTGACGGAAATGGAAGAAAATCGATAGCTCACATCTAGAGGTCAACCCAAATAAGCATGCCAGGTTTCAAAGCAATCCGATAATAAATGTGCCCTGTAGGATTTGCCAAAAGGAAATATTGAGGTTTGACTAAACTAAGTTCTAAGAATGTTGGCCGTGGCAACATTTTTTGACGGAAATGGAAGAAAATCGACAGCTCTCATCTAGAGGTTGCCCCAACAAGCATGCCAGGTTTCAAAGCAATTTCAGCATAAATGTGCCCTGTATAGTGTGCCAAAGGAAAATATTGAGGTTTGACTAAACTAAGTTCTAAGAACGTTGGCCGAGGCAACATTTTTTGACGGAAATGGAATAAAATCGATAGCTCCCATCTAGATGTAACCCCAAACAAACATACCAAGTTTCAAACCATTCTGATCATAAATGTGCCCTATAGGGTGTGCCAAAGGGAAATGTTGAGTCTGACTAAACTAAGTTCTAAGAACGTTGGCCGCGGCAACATTTTTTGACGGAAATTGAAGAAAATCGATAGCTCCCATCTAGAGGTCACCCCAAACAAGCATACCAAGTTTTAAAGCGATCTGATCATAAATGCGACCTGTGAGGTGTGCCAAAGGAAATTGTGGACGCACGTACTAATGTACGTACGTACGTACATACGTACACCCACGGACGAGAAGTGAAGGCTGCAGCTCAGCTTGACTTTGTCAAGTTGAGCTAAAAATACAGGATGGCTAAAAATTGCCCTCCAAAATCCTCCCAGGAAGGCAGAATACACATAGTCGCTTCAGTTCCATTCTCAATTTCTGTTCAATCTCCCAGAAGGGAGAAAGAATAGAATGGAAATTTGCACCTTTTGATTCTTACACTGACTGTAGGAAGCAAGAAGACTTCCTTTATGTTTAAGAAAGTCTTCTTGCTTCATACAATAAGTGTAAGAATAACAAGATTGACCACATCTATCCCTAGCAGTATTTCTGGTGAGATGTGAACAGCATCTTAAGGTAGAATAGTACTTTTCCCAACAATGTCCAACTATTATTCTACATCTAACTGGCGGCATTACCAGAGAGTCACATACCACCAGTACTATGCATGTGACAGAATGTTTGAACATGAAGCCCAGTGGTGAAGTTGAGTTTTATTTTTGACCAAATTATATATTCTTTTTGGTCATATGGATAAAGTGAGCCATAGGTAGAAATTGTGCACATAAAATAGAAGTAGTTCTGCAAAACAATTTGTGATGTGTTTAATTGGCTAGATGCGGAGGGTTAAAAATAGCCCTCCTAAAAACAATTGCTAAGGCTCTAGGAAAGCAGCCCCCAGCCCTCCTTGTGAATGCCAGACCTGCTTTTATCTAACGAATCAGCTGCATAAATAAGCATAATTTGCGAATTAAGAGGTTGACAAAAAAATTCAAATAAATTTGCTGTTGTGTTTATTGAGTGAAAGTTTAACAAGAAAGTAAATTCATATTACAGTAAGATTTACACCTTTTGATTGTACTTCCATAAAAAATCAGTTCTCTACTGGTGTACACAGGTGGAAACCCCTGGAAGTGGAGCAGTGCTTGTTTACTGTATTAAACAAGTTTTGTCTTATTGGTAAAAATACTAAATAGGACCCCAAACTAATGCCTGGGGTGGAATTCCTCTTAAGTTGGCAGTACAGTATAAATGATTAGCTAAACTTGACAACTTCATACCTATGTTGCGGGCATGTTATAGCTCAATATGCTGAAAGTAACAAGCACCAATAAATACTAGAGCAAAGCCGTGGGTGGCATCTACCCCCGCATGCAATAACATGGATAGAATTACAGAAACAAAACATTTATTACTGGGTGACGCTGAAGGATGACAGACCTGTGACAGATTACAGACCATTGGGGCATATATCAAAAGAATTAATAAGTATCACCACAGGGTGACACAAAAAGGTATCCCCTCCTCTTTACCAAATGTGAGAGTGACTTGATTTGATTTGATAATTCTGTGAAAAAAATATTTTTCTTCAAACTTTATATATGTTGCACATCTGTAAGATATGTGTAAACATATCCTAAAGTTTCAACTCTCTACATAAGAAATTGTGGGAGGAGTTGTTTACACCATGAAGGTACCCTTAATTAAGCAAGTTATGCATGACTGAATTTTGGAACGGACAAAATCAAAGTACATAAAATGCAATAACTCCTACAATAATACACTGCATAACATCTGCCTTGTAATGTGGGTAGACATCAATAGGATAGACTTGCTTACCAAATATGAAGTCATTCCATTGAGTACTCTACAAGTTATTCATGAATTAATTTCAATGCAGACAAATTCTAAGTCCATAAAGGGCAATGACTCTGGCAATAAAATCTCGAATGACACCTGCATTTCACTATGGGTATACAGCAATAGGATACATTTGCATACCAAATATCAAGTCACTCAACCGAGTACTTTACAAGTTATTCATGATTGAATTTTGGATGGATGGATGGACGGACGAACGGACGGACGGACGGAAGGATGGACGGAGACAGATGGACAAGAGGAATCCTATATACCACCACCCTGTATAATAAAAATTCTACTGGTGTAAATTTCCAAATACTCTGGAATATACATAGATACCTAACAATTATTGACTATGTGTTATTTAATTTATTATATGGGGATGTGGTGGCTCAGTAGTTACAGCATTGAACTTCAAACTGAAAGGTCCACGGTTCGATCCCTGCTAGGGGGTAACTGCATTGTGTCCTTGGGCAAAGTACTTAATCCCGATTGCCCCTGTTTGGGCATGGTACTAATGCCTACTGCACTTGTCTTCAACCAATGCTAACCCTGCATGTGTGAAGTTAATACATTGGGAAATCTGATAGTTAAGCGCCACTGCTCAGTGGTTATATCCAGCTACTCTGGCTTCCACCACCCATAAAACTGTCTGGCAAGAGGTGGTCCTGGCTCTCAAAAGTGTCATTAACTGGTTGAGTGCTAGAAGCCACTATCAGGGCTTTAAAAAAATAAGGGTGCCAGAGCAAAAGCCAACATTTTCCTTGCTCATCTTTCCCATTTAGTGAAATGCAAATAATATTTTGTTTATATAAGTTTGTTCTATTACACATTATTGGAGAGTGCCTATGGGCACTCTCCAATAATTTGTAATAAAACAAATTTTGAATAATAAATTTAAACCACCAAAAATAATCTAGCCCTCAACCAGTTAAACTCCATTAAATAAATAAATCTATTATATCTTCTTTGGCAGGCTCTATGAGCTCTGTCAAACAAGATATAATAGACTGTCATCCTGCAAAGAAAAAATGTTGATATGCGATTGGCCACCTTACCAGGGAACATAGAACTATGTTCAACTTTTTGCTGGGATACATAAAATCCTGCGATGTTCTATGTAGTCAAGGGAGAGAAATTTCTCTTGGAAATTGAACCGAGAAGATGATTACGTCCAAAAATAAAGTTATGTGTGGTTTGAAATGTACAGAATCAAGTAAACATGAAAATATTTGTGAAGCATACAGACTGAAATTAGTGCTAGCTGCAAAAAAGAATAGTTATAACTTGGCAACTGAAATATAGTTGAGTAATAAAAATCTAGACACCATCTTTAAATGCTATTCAACAGAATGTGGTGATAAAGAGCCCATGTTATATTTTTTGCTTGAAAGGGCATTTAAAAATCCCTGCATTGGGAACATATGACAGCTTTTCAGAATATTCATTATACAGGTCTTTGGCTGGGTATAATGCCCCATGTACCCTGAAAGAATTGTATGTACCCTTTGCCTGTGTCTGAGAGTACATAGCATTCTGTCAGAGCATGTGCACTATGTACCCTATCAAAGGCTGTTTCTGTTCAGCCTACTCACAATTGTTTACAATTGGCTGTAATGTAAGTGCAAAGCCCTACTTTGGAACTTAACTCAAGCTAATAACATTTCTAAGCAAATTTGGAAAAGTAAAAGAGTGCAAAGTACTATAAAGAGACTGAAAGGGTCGAGTAAGAGCAGCTCTCAAAATTACAGGTACACTCCCTGCACACCTCTCGCATTACCAAGTGCATGTGCAACTACCGTGATGTCAATTCCTTTTTTCCACCATCGTGCATGGTCGGATTTTTGTGACTCGTGTTTATTGATTCTCGTTTCTTCATGAACTGCTTGTGATTGCCAGAGATATTGTTACAGTGCATTACTGGATTTTGTATCCTTTGACTCAAGCTCTAAATTATTATTTATTTTCCTCATATTAATGCTAATTTTAACTTGTATTCTAACTGTGTCATTTGTTTTTTTAGTGCACGAAAACACGACCTGTGTCGGTCGGTTTTCCGCCGATGAGAAGTCTTTGGTTTACATTGTGGTGTTTTCCTCTCTAAATTCGCTTCTCACAACCATTTGGACAATGCCAAAAACTATTCCTTGTCCTTCTTGTTGCAGGTGAAAAATGTTGATGATGGACATAGTACTTGTGTCACCTGCAACAATTTCTCTCACGCCAATCCCTGTGGTGTTCTGTGGGGTTTGGTCATCAAAGTTCTGGGCTTCCGTTAACAAGGTGGTTCTGACCCAAGCTAGAACACCTCGTTCTTGGGGGTAAAGGTAGCTGTGCCTCCTCGGATATTTATGAGAGTGCACATGGTGATTCTGTCACGCATGTTGGGCAACCTTTTACAGTAACACAGTAACAGATTCCTTAGCAGCTGTTGGTAGGGCTGGTGATGGGACACTTGGAGTGGGGACTACGACCTCCCTTCCTTTGGCTCCAGTGGTCACCCCTGGGTCGACGGTTTTCGTTGAGATGAGTTGGTTGCTCTCTCCGATTTTCCGCCGGCATCATCTGCAGCTGCTGAGAAATTTGTTCATGCTGCTCCTATTTTGCATGATAGCCTTCCTCCCATCTCTTCTGGAGATGGTATACAGCCCTGGGGGCCCAAGGCTATATCTAGTGTGGTTTCGCATGGCTCCCAGCCTTTCCTGGCTTCTCAGCAAAGCTGTACAGGTTTGTAGGCTGCCACGTTTCATCTGGGTAGGTTCACTCCGGGCCAATTGGGGCGCTCAGTTGCTTTCGGCAGCGCTTCCTCGACCCTCGTGGGGCGAATCGTTTGTAGTTCCGCCTTCCCCTGCTGGTGAGCTGACCAGCAGAATGGGGCTGGGACATTGGCAACAAGTGCCTTCTGTTCAGCAGAGGCCTGTGATGGCTCATGTTAGCTGTCACTCTTGGGACCTTCCTTCGGTGATTTCTCACCATGTCCCAAGTTTGGCTGTCAATCGATGCTTGTGGTCAATCTCAGAGGATAGATAGTTTGGGCCTTCTGTTGAACAGAGGCCATTTGCAGTTTCCTGTCACTCTTGGGACAATCATCCAGTGTTTCCTCACGGTGTCCCAGGTCCGGCTGCTGATCGACACCCGCCATCAGTGTCTCTAGAGGATTTGCTAATAGGGCATTCTGTTTTTCAGAGGCCAGTGACGGCCCCTGAGCGTCACTCTTGAGACTATCCTCTGGTGTCTTCTCACCGTCTCCCTACTCTGTCTGCCGATCAACGTCGTGTATACGAATCCACTGTCCATCTGTCTTCTAAGGGTTGACTACTGTGGACGAGTATTATTCTTCCCTCGGGCTAGCTAAGCCAAAGTCGGCAGTTCTCCCGATGTCAATATTAGAATCCATGGTGGGCCTTTCCCGAGAGATACTGGGCATGTTGTTTCTTGCAGATCACGTCGTTGCTGCCCTGGCTTCTTATCTCCCGTCAGGTGAGTTTGATGATGTACAGGCACCGTTGAGTGTTTTGTCTCAGACTCACACCTGCAACATGGCTAATTTGGAGCTTGCACAACGGGATGCAGTTTTGGAAACTTCTCCATCTCTTCCTTCTGAGCAGCATGCTGTTCTGAGGTTCGCTTCTTTGGTCGGACCTCAGCTGTTCCATGGTTCGATGGGGGCAGTCTGTGACGTGGTTCTTCATCATTCGAAGGACCAGCTTTTGTTATGGCAACTGGGCCAACCTGCTGCGGGTGGTGATCATTCCAGGCCAGCCAAGCACCCAGCCGTGTCGGCCTCGGCGGTCATGCAAACTGTGCGGTTGGCTACATCCGCTCCTTCTGCTCAGAAGAAGCATCAACGCGGCCAGGCTCACTGCAGCCTCAGGGAGGGAAGTCTCAGAACTCTGTTGCTTCCTGACGGGGTGGTTTCTCCTCTCTGGGGCCTCGGTTAGGCTGCAAATGAAGGTCCTTACCTCGATTCGCCTCCAGTTGGGGAAAGCTGTCGCTATTTTTCGACCATTGGACAGAGATAACATCAGATCCTTGGGTCCTCAATGTCGTCCAAGCAGGTCTGTGGCTGTCCTTCCATTGGCACCCGTTTATCTTGGGTGTCCCCCCGACTCGGGACCCTTCCGATCCTCAGCGTGGGAACCTTCTGGTGCAGGAGATCGACAATCTCCTCTCCAAAGGGGCGATCGAGGTGGTCAGAAACATCCTTTCTCTAGGGTTCTACTCGAGACTTTTCTTAGAGCAAAAGAAAAATGGCCAGCTTCGTCCTGTCATTGATCTGAGTATCCTGAACGAGTCCATCATAGCATTTGTTTCAGCATGGACACTTTCAGGTTGGTTCGATGGTCGATTCATCAGGGCGATTTTGCAGCTAGTATCGACCTGAAGGATGCCGATTTCCATGTACCCATTCACCTGCATCACGGAAATACCTTCGATTCTCATTTCAGGATCATGTCTTTCAGTTCAAAGCTCTCCCATTCGGTTTGAACCTGGCTCCTTGGGCCTTCACCCGACTGATGTCACATGCTCGCTTTTCACAGTACTCAGTCGGCTGTGACTTCATCAGTCTACCTGGACCACATCCTCCAATGACACCCCAATGCTGCCATTTTGGAGTCTGATGTCCGGCGGCTGCTTGGCCTGCTAGCATCGCTGGGTTTCAGAGTCGACTGCGAGAAGTCAAATCTGATTCCTTCTCAGCAATTTCGTTATTTGGACATGGATTTTGACACTTTTTACAGTGTGGTGTCTGTTCCAAAGGCTCGGGTGTTGATCCTTTCTGCCTTGACTCTGGACCTGCTCCGACCTTACTCGGTCTTGGCCAGGACCTTCCTTCGGTTGCTGGGCATTTGCAGTTCAGTGATGGATCTCATTCTGCTGGTCGCTTGTTTGTCTGACCTCTCCAACACTTCCTGTTGGATTATTGGCAACCAAATGTGGATCCTCTGGACCTGGAACTCACTATTCCTCGGTCCTTGCATTGTCACCTCCGCTCTTGGACCAATGTTCCCCGGCTATCTCAGGGTTTTCCATTGGACTTTCCTCAGGCTGATCGCATCCTCACAGCAGATGCCAGCGATTGGGGTTGGGGTGCAACGTTAGATCCTCTCGGTCTGTCTACTCTTGGCGAGTGGGACCGAGAGCAGGTGGCCCTTCGTATCAATCAGAAGGAGCTCCTTGCTCTTCTGATGAGTTTTCAGCATTGTATCTCTCACTTGTCAAATCACACAGTCCTGCTTCTTTCAGGCAATTCAACAGTCCAGAATCAAGGGGCACACATTCGATTCCCATGTATTGGCTATCACTGGATCGTCTGCTGTTAACGTGAGATGTACACGCTCAGGTGGCCATTCGGCACATCCCTGTCCCGACAAGACAGTGCCCTTTCCACCGAATGGATGCTGCATCGTTCGGTGTTTCAGATGATTTGCGAATGCTGGGGGTCATCCTCTTATCGACCTTTTCGCCACTCGCTGGAATCATCAGGTAGAGATCTTTGTCTCCACTTGCCCAGATCCACTAGCCTTTCCTGTGGATGCTATGTCTCTCGGTTGGACAGGGTGGGTCGGCTATGCCTTTCCTTTGCACCGATTCTTCCTCAGGTGTAGTCGAAGATTCGTGCTTGCAGTTGCAGGGATTCTGATCGCTCCTCTCTCACCACGGAGGGTGTGGATCAATCAGCTGCAGCCTCTGCTAACAGATCGGCCAATTCGTCTTTCTGTATGCCGCGATCTTCTTTCCTAGGTCTGGCCCAGGAAGTACCACTACAACCTGGCGAGCCTGTGCCTTCATGCCTGTCTTTTATCAGGCACAGTCTCCTATGCAGAGGTTTTTCGAGATGAACAGAGGAGTGCATTTCTGCATCATGGCGACATTCCACAGGCATAATTTACGCTGCTAAGTGGAAAGTTTTCTGTCGATGATGTGCAGATCAACATGTGGATTACCGAAATCCATTAATTGCTCATACTGCGGATTTTCTGGTATATCTTTTTAACTCCAAGGGCCTTCAGCCTGTTACCATTAAGGACTATAGGTCTATGCTGTCAGGAACTTTCTCTTATCTGGGAAAGCGGTGCATCAGGCATAATCTCTTTCTCTCCAAACTGCTTCAACACTTTTCTCTGAAGAGGCCTCGAGTTTTGCGTGTTACACCCAAAGGGAACTATGCATTGTTTGGAGGAGGTGTCGTTCGAGCAATTATCTCAGACCAATATGCGTTTTCTCACATATAAGACTGCTTTCCTTCCAGCGTTTGCTTCTGCCAGACATGTCAGTTAGCTTCATGTGCTTTCTGTTGATTCGTCTTTCTTCAGAAATGAGACTAACAGTGTTACCTTCACAACTGATTGCTCTTTTCTGGCCAAGAATCAACCTCCTGATTCTGTGCCACCGCCCATCTGCATTCGAGCAATTCCTCCCGTAGATGGCCGGAGGCCTCTTCTTTTCCTGTGCGTGCAATTAAGACTTATATTAGTCACACATAGTTCAATCGGAGGGATTCTGTCTCTCACTCCTGGGAGAAAGTCTATCTCTTCCCATTCTATTTCCAGGTGGATTTGTCTCGCAATCAAGCTGGCTTATTCCAGTTTGACTGCTCCGAATTTTGTTTCGAACTGGTTTAATGCTCATGACGTTTGTGCCATTTCTACATCCTGGGCGTTCTCCAATTCTGTTTCGCTCAAGGATGTTATGAATGTGGCTTACTGGAGCAATTCTACTACTTTCTCCTCCTCCTCCTTTTTATCTCCGCCACCTACAACAGCAATCTGAGGGCCTTTTTTCTTTAGGCCCTCTAGCTCAGGCTATTATTCACCCTTGTTGATTATGTATTTTTCAGGTTGTTTGTGCATTTTTTTTCACGCAACCTTGTTTTCATGTGCTTCATGCAGCATCTTCTTTCAAGATACTTTTCAACACTGTGGTGTAGTGTTTTAACTTCTGTTCTTTTCAGCGGGTTCCCGCTCTTTCTCCTTTTACAGGTTTTGCTGTCGTTCCCCGCCCTCCTTGCATTTCTTTCAGCTATGCTATTGATGGTATTGGTTTTGTGATTCACCTCCTCCGATTGTTTATTCATCCAATTGTAAACAATTGTGAGTAGGTTGAAAAGAAATTAAATTTTTTTAGTAAATTTTGGTTCTTAACATACCTACTGCAATTGTTGACCATAGGCCCACCCTCCTAGGGGATATCTTTGATATCATTGCCTCCCCGCTAAATCACAAAACTTCTCGTTGGTGGTTATTCAGAACTGACGCCACGGTAGTTGTGGATGTGTTTGGTAATGCAAGAGGTGCAGGGAGGGTACCTGGAATTTTGAGCGCCGGTCTCGCTCAACCCTTTCGATCTCTTTATAGCGCACTCTTGAGTTAAGTTCTGAAGAAGGGCTTTGTGCACTTATGTTACAGCCAATTGTAAACAATTGTGGTAGGTATGTTAAGAAAAAAAATTTACTAAAAATTTTAATATTACTAATAATATATGCAAAGTTTATCCAGGCTCTAGAATTCAGGAAAGTGACCAAATCCCTATTAATTGAATACTCCTTCTATCTGGAGATGGGCAATATATCGAAAAACCGAACCGATACCAATATGACGGGGATACTATAAAACCGAACCGACCAATCATTGAATACCGAAACCATCTGAATTTTCAAATTTTCCTACATTCGCTATTATAAGTCACTGTTGAGGCTTGATAACAGTTGAAAGGTTCATTTTCATGAAGTGACTGATTTTCTTTCCCTTTTTGTTGACCCTCAATGGACTAGGCAAATGTCCTGAATTCACCCTGTATATTTATTTATTTATTGGTTTTTAAGGTCACATACTTAAGCACAATGCCTAATTATGACCGTGAGTTTTACGGGTGGGGGAAGCCGGAGTACTCGGAGAGAACCCTGAACATCAACGAGCAACTATCAGCTCCTCAACATTCTAACTCTGTTCAAGCTCTGCTCAAGCAGGCTTACAGCGGTTGAAGACATGTGCACCATCGACGTGCAGTATGCCTTAGTACACAGCGTCATCGTGCCCCCATGTAGGTAACTGGGATAAAGTGCCCTGCCAAGACCTGACCAGAAATCACTGCCCAGATGGTTTGTCTATTGTCAGGAGGACCTCCTACTAAAGATGGCATAGTCAGGGCAATGCTCTGAGATCGCAAAAGCCTGAAATAGGTCTTTAAACATTAAGGTGCGTTTAGAACAAGTCACAAAATTATTGTTGATATGACAATAATGAAAAGAGTTGAGTCACCATCGACATGCAGTATGCCTTAGTACACAGCGTCATCGTGCCCCCATGTAGGTAACTGGGATAAAGTGCCTTGCCAAGACCTGACCAGAAATCACTGCCCAGGTGGTTTGTCTATTGTCAGGAGGACCTCCTACTAAAGATGGCATAGTCAGGGCAATGTTCTGAGATCGCAAAAGCCTGAAATAGGTCTTTAAACATTAAGGTGCGTTTAGAACAAGTCACAAAATTATTGTTGATATGATTTGTGGTCATAAAAGAATGTCACTGTTGAGCTCAGTGGCAGTATCATTTATAGCATTGTGGAAGAATGATACAACAACAACTTGTTCTATTTTTCCTGATGTGAATTCCTCTTTGGTATTATCAGCAAATCTCAGTCAAGTCAGATAACGAATACCGAACAAATATCGAGGTATTTCCCCCTAAAAGTACCGAAATCGATACGGAAGTCAAAATTCCAATACGGCCCACTGAATAGTTTTCATTGGAAAAATGAATATTGAATTAACGGGGTTCCACTGTAGTACTATTTGGTTTGTACATACCTATAGTTCCCACTATAAATGCTCCACCATGAAAATACACTAGTCCTGGTAATTTTTTCTGTGAGGTTTCTGGTTGATACATCCTCACAGATATGTTCTCAAACTTGGTATCCTGAATCTACAATGCCGGAAAAACATATGAAAAACAAACTTTATTTGTCAAATCATGCTGCATAGGGGAGCCCCCTTAATTGTATAGCTTTTAATTGAATAGCCTCAGGGCGTATATTTCAATAAGAATCTGAGAATCAAATCATGCAAAAATTTGCGCAACAAAACCAGTGAGAATCCATGTAGATTCTCGCTGAACCTCTGGTAGGATTCGCATGAAAAGAGTTGAGTCAATTTAACCCCTTACCTAACATGACAGTAGCAAATTAATCAATGCAAGGCAAACATGACCTGAAATATCCTGACACTTTGATAAAAAAATGTACAAATATGGCTGTCATTTGAACCGGCACAACAAGCCATTTCCAATGTAAGGATTTATTAGTTTATATTGTTTTTTTTATAGCTTAACTTGACAAAGTCAAGATAAGATATAATGCCATCACGTGTGTAGAAGTCTGTTAGTCTGTTCACATTTTCCTTTAGCACAGGCTACACCCCATAATTCTTATCCAATCGTCACGAAAATCCATATGCAGGTTTGATATCATGTCTAAATGAGAACGTCCCCTTTTGGTCGCGATCGGTCAACCGTGATGGTTGCCCAGGCCCAAAACCTGAAAACCTTTAGCACAGTCTACAAGTTGTATTTATGAAGGGATTTCATGGTAACTTGGTAGGATGACTCTGTATAATATCTAGATGAGAATGTCCCCTTTTGGTCATGATCTGTCAACCATCCAACCGATGGCTGCCCAAGCCTGAAAACTTTTAGCACAGTCTACAGGTCATATTTAGTATGGAGGGATTTCATTGTAACTTGGCAGGCTCCGTATGATGTCCAGATGAGAACTTCCCCATTTGGTCCCGATCTGTAGCCTGTGACGACTGCCCAAGCCCAAAACCCGAAAACCTTTAGCACAGTCTACAGGTCATATTTATGGAGGGATTTCATTATAACTTGGTAGGATGACCCCATATAATGTCTAGATGAGAACGTCTCCTTTTGGTCGCGATTGGTCAAATGTGACGGCTTCAGGGGCCCGAAGCCCGAAAACCTTTAGCACAGTCTACAGGTCATATTTAATATGGAGGGATTTCATTTGGTCATGACCATTCGGCCGTGACGGCTGCCTGTGCCCAAAACCCGAAAACTTTTAGCACAGACTGTAGGTCGTATTTATGAAGGGATTTCATTGTAACTTGGTAGGATGACTCTGTATGATGTCTAGATGAGAACTTCCCCATTTGGTTGTGATCTTTCAGCCGTGACGACTGCCCAAGCCCATAGCCCGAAAACCTTTAGCACAATCTACAGGTCGTATTTATGGAGGGATTTCATTGTAACTTGGTAGGATGACTCCATGTAATGTCGAGATGAGAACGTCCCCTTTTGATCGCGATTGGTCAACTGTGACGGCTACACCGGCCAGGAGCCCGAATACCTTTGGCACAGTCTACAGGTCATATTTAATACGGAGGGATTTCATTGAAACTTGGTAGGATGACTCCAGATAATGTCCAGATGAGAACGTCCCCTTTTGGTCGCGATTATTCAACCATGATGGATGCCAGAGCCCAAAACCTGAAAACCTTTAGCACAGACTACAGGTCGGATTTATGAAGGGATTTCATTTTAACTTGATAGGATGACGCAGTATAATGTCTAGATGAAGACATCCCGTTTTGGTTGCGACCGGTCAACCGTGATGGCTACACACGCCCAAAGCCCGAAAACCTTTAGCACAGTCTGCAGGCCGTATTCATGAAGGGATTTCATTGTAACTTGATAGGATGACTCGTTTTGGAATAATTTCACTGTAACTTGGTAACTTTGGTTGACATACATTAACTGTGAGGGCCACATGCATTAACTGTGAGGGTCACATTAACCCACCCCACAATTTTTTAGTACAGTCTACACCTCAAATTATTTTTATTGAAAACATAGCATATAGGGAACAGATATTAACATATTCCCAATTATAACAATTCTTGTTTTTTCTGATAATCCTTTCACACACATTGAACATTATCCTTTCATCAAACACAACACATACTCAAGTTAAGCTACAGTGTCATTGACACTTTCATTTTAAAAAATTATCAAATTCAGTTTATGTTATAAAATTTAAAAAGCTGTGTCAGGAAAAGGGTTAACATGTATTATCAGTATACAACAGGGGGTTCAACCATGGTGGCCTCATGGGATCCTGGGACTCTCCTAGCAGGTATGGATTCTTGCAACCATTTTTCTCCCAAATTTAGATTATTGTTCAACCGATCTCTAAAAATGGTAGCTGACCGATTACTGGTTATTTGAGCTCACTATCGGACAATTCCAATACCAATTCCGATTGTAACTACATTAAACAGAACATATTTGAAAGTTTTAAACTTCATTGACTCAGGTCGCAGTAAAATTACCAGTCGTGCATACTTGGGTGGTAAATGTGGCTCTCAGAATAGTACAATTGTTTCTATTCTTTCCATGTATTCTCGGTTAGTACAATTGTTTCTATTTTTTCCATGTATTTTTTAGAATAATTTAGCAAAATAATAAATAAAAAGCTTTCTTGAAGATCATGAAAAAGTCAGCTTTATGTATATTTACGTCCAAAAAGGGGTACAAATTTTGTTTTTACATGTACCTTCAATAACTCAAGATCCGCCGGTTCTGGTGGTGGTGGTTGAGGCAATATTATATTGAGACCATTACGAACCACTATCCACTCTTCTTCACCAGTTATTGCTGCCCATAATTTGAACTGGAAAAATAAAATTCAAATCAGATTTAACCAAAAATTAATATTGACAATTTATGAATTGAACATGATTTTGTTTCCCAGAAAAGCCCATTATCAAGCTTGGCTGATATGCCTTGAATCTCAATTGATATGATGCCAAGCTCACCCAATATGAACCAAGCTAGAAGTATTTCATTTTCATAACCGATTATTCACCTTGTCATTTCCATTTCTATATCAACAACCATTTTCATGACAAACCAGCGGATGGCCACCAAAGAGTTATGTCTTACTATTATATAGGCCTGTATTGTTACAACTCTGTTGAGTCAGAAGGGCATTAGCATGCCATCCACCGCAGTGTTAAATAGGTATTTGCGAAAAGTACCAAAAGAGTATGAATTGACAGGCAATTAACCCTTTAGCTGGTTGTGTGCTAGAATGCACTATCATGCATGGCTCTATTGAAAAGTGCTGGAAGCCACATCAGGGGCCTTACACTGTATGTATTAATAGCTTGATGTTTACTCAGCTGCAGAAGAAATTTTTTGTATAGAATGGTTTGTTTTCATTTTCTTAGAGAGTGCCCAATAAATAGTAACAAAACAATTTTTTATGAACAAAATGTTGCTCAACTAAGGGTATTATTGCTGATAGCATGGTTTCTTTGAAAAATACCCATGTTTCAATTTACCTTTGAAATTGTATAAACTTGGTAAACAATGTCTTCTAGGCATTACAGGCTTGAATAAAAGTACATTTTTGACATTGACTGTTAGTGTCACAGAATTAAACACGGAAATTACCACAAAAGTGACAATAAGTCTTTAGTTCCTAAAATTCATTCCAGATGGATCACATACTTGAAATTTTATACATAATGCCTTTGATATACATAAAATATTCCCTGAAAATTTTACATAAATGCGACATCTGCTACCAGGTGAAATGCCCCTTGTCACAAAGTATATGAAAACCATTTTTTTCGGTAAGACCCTGCACCAACATTAATGCTTTAATCATTCCAGATGCTATTTATTCCTAAAGTGCACATAACTGTGTGCAAAAAAGTAAAAAATCAGCAGTGTACACTTTTATTTTCATGACTTTTTACACCTCTAAATATAGTTCAGACAAATTTTGTAACCATGTTTGGGCCTCTATATCTATTTGCCAAATTACAGATTTGGAAACTACTGGAAATTTTGAATCAGCATTTCAAATTTCAAATCTCTGGTAGTATTTGTGGCCAAGTTACTAAGCTCTAAAGTTCACAAAATTGTCCCTGACTGAAAAAAACAGATGGTTTCCACGAGTACTAAATCAATTCTAAACAGAGAAGTTTTGGGAGTAGGAAGCTAAAATTGGGGGGTATGTCATGTCAGAGTGTATTCTTCAAGACAAAAAGATTATCAGCCAATTCTGAGATGGTGTGGTGGATGCCTACAGTTCAAATGACATGGAATAACCCAGATGGTAAATTTAGTGATGCTACTCAGCTGTGCAGGATAGCATCACCAAATTCACTGCTTATTTCCAGGCTTACTTCCAGGAACTATTTATGTCTGCTAGCAATTTGGTGAGTTGATTACATATACTTTTCGTGTTCTGCTTGTTTCTAGGCTTCAATGTTTCTAGCATTTTTGAGTTGATACCTAAGATTGTATCACAAGTGGACACAAGGAATACGATTTTACATAATTTCCTATGCCCACAGATTAGATATTGTTGGTATTCACACAAAAACACTTGATCCTCTTTTTATTATGCATGCTGCAGAAGAAATACACTGCATGGAGCCTACTTAATTGAATATCTCTTAATTGAAAAACACTGTTAATTGTGTATAACACCAAACCATATACCATACCTTTAGTACAAATTTGACCTGTTAATTGTATATGGGTTATACAGTAAACTCATGTTAATTGAATACAAAATCTTGTAATATGTGTAGAAATAACCCTGATAATCACTCAGTTCCCTTGGTTTATAGATGTATGTTACCTCACTTTAACCACCACAGGCATTTAATCTATTATATCTTCTTTGACACAGCTCTGTCAAACAAGATATAATAGAAAACACCACAGTTTATCTCTCGAATAAAGGAAATGTGCCCAATTCCCTTTTACTTGAAATTAAATATTCCTTTCAATTGAATAATTTTCACTGGCAAAGTGAATATTCAATTAACTGGTAGAGTGCTGGAAGCCCATATTTGGGCTTTACTCTAAAGTGCAGGCACTGCAACTCAAAGGCTTCAAACTATGTGGACATCCTTCGTATTATCTTTGAATCTAAATTATTTGGTCTATATGGATTTTCCATGTTACAATTTATGGGTGAGTGCCTACAGGCACTCTCCCATAAATTGTCACATGGTGAAGACTTGTGAATAAATTTTGATGGATAAACATAATTCAGCACTCTACCAGTTAACAGTGTTCCACTGCAACATATGTATTAGATAGAGCCACAGGTAAATCATTCCAAGCACAAATCATGTGATCATTATCTTACCATTCCTGCTATAACAGGCCTGCTGTTTTCAAAATTTTGTGTAACCCATTTATCGTTCACATTGTCTGAGCTTTGGTAACTTTTTGTTCATTCCCCTGTACTTGATTCAGGTAACCCATAGGGTAACCTAAATATATATATATTGCAACTAATCTGATACATAAACTGTTGTATCATAGCCAAGTTCCTGCTCCTATGGATAATATCCTGGTGAATAAAGATGAATCATTAGGAACAATAATGAAGCTGTGTTGCAGCAATTCAGATACAAATTAGTTACAATTGTAGCTTAATGTTGGCAGGGGCTAGCATGTTGCAGAAGAGTATGGCATCCAGAATCACTACTTGTGGCAGAGACATTAATTATTGACCAACAAAGCAGCTATACTTCAGGCAGATGAAAACACCTGTGCAGCTAATGATTGGTTGATGCTCAATATCATCCCACCATTCATTCGTACTAGATCATTCAACTTGGCAAAAATTTTGCGTGACCTCACGACAATTTGGTGCAACCCTTTTTTTTTGTTCAAGAGTCTTTCATTTTAGGAAACCTCCATGCAACCCAAACGTCCATTCGCCTCAAATCGACATGCCTGTATTATATATTTTATTGACAAAGCAAATTTTAAACCCCAAACCCCAAGTATTTACTACACAATGTTCACAAATGGATCAACATTGTTCTAGAAGAAAAATTTGATACGGCAAACATGGAAACAGTCAAGTATTTTTTTATGATTAAAATTCAACCCTTTACCCAATAAATCGACTTCATCCACCTGCATAATTTACAAAGTCAGTAGTTTAAAAAAAAAATTATGAAAGTTTCAACAAAACCATATCTTACAATCGATCGCAATATTATATTTTACGAATAGGTTTAATAGGAAAAATATATATTATACTGTACAATTCCCAGTCTAAGACATGTACCCCACCTGCACAAATCCAAGGCAGAAACTTGTTTTTGCCGCTTTTGTGACAGGTACGAATGGGTTATCTGTTATCTTGTTGTGCTATAATCACAATGTGTGGTGAGCCTTCCTGGAGCGAACTATTCTGTGTCCACACAACTGAGCGACAGAAATGATATTTTCATGAATGTTCTCCCACTTGCTAATTTTAGCCTGATATTCTATTCCATACTATACTAATCGATGCTATTTTTAATTATGGAGAGCACAAGTTTAGCGCTAATGGATTGTCAGTACGTTATCATTTGCTTTCTCCTTTCCCTATCACTGAGGTTAGATTATTCCGCATTGTTTCAGCACTGAGAGTGATTTTTAACCTCATGAAAAATTAGTAGTAATTGGAACTAATTTTTATCACGTAATCCTTGTCACTTTATCCTCGTCATGGTCTTTAAACCAGTAATTCACCACGTGTTGGCTGCTTTGTTTCAACATAATTTCCCTCCCACCCATTTCCTTCCCATGTGATTCTCTCTCTATCGGTTTCACAGAAATGGGAGCTTGCTCATCCATTCACTCAATGCATATTCATATTGGTTTGGGCGAATTTTGGCCCAACTATTTTCAGGAGCTTTATTATTATTGCTTTTAACTGTGTGTAATTGTTGCCTACACTGTCCTATGAGCCTCAGGAGGCTCCTATCTAATATATAAATGCGAATGTCTGTATCTATATCTCTTTCTATCTCTCTCTCTATCTTTGTTCTAGGTGAACTCCTCCGTTTCTCGACCGATCGGTCTCAACTTTTCTACACGGGGGTAATTCGTCCCTGCGAGTAACATGGGATGCATGCCGTTCCCGTGGGGGTGACCTTCGCCTTGAAATTGGTGACCTTGACCTTCTATTTCGAAAACGGCTGATATAACCATCTTCTCCCGTGCAACACCGGGTATCACCCGTTAGTTAATTTAATAAATATCAGTGCAGCCCTTAAAGCAATGAGTGTTCAGTGTTGTTTTATTTCCTATTCCTTCCTTTCACAAATACCCCATTTAGTATTTTTGTTGTTTGCTTCCAGAATAGTTTTCACTTCTAACTACTCTGCAACCCGAAATTGAATTACCTACGAATTTGTAAAGTAGTTGCACTGTTCTCTTCCTGTAATAACAACTTCTACAAGGGAGGTACCAGGAAGACGGCCAAACTTGCCATGTTGCCTCCAAATGATGTACCACATGTTAAAATTATTCTTTGTGTACAATATTGTTGGAACCCAGGTGCATTGCTGAATAAAGACGGAATATGCCTGTCAAGCTCATTTTCATGAGCGGGTCACATGATGTAGTTCGGCTGAATTTCTTTGGAAATTTGGAAAAAAAAAAATTAAAATACTAAATTTTGATATTGCGTGCATTGGGTAAAGAGGTAATAGTGTTTTGGAAGTATCATAAGAATCAATCTGGATGGCATGACATGTCATTTTCACTTTAACCAATCCTCTTTATCTCCCACTTGTGCGATCTAATTTTACAACCTCAACATTTTCTAGAATAATTTGAAGCTGAGCAGATAATAAAAGCTTTTGTCTGCTTTTAAAACATAGCTGGTCCAACATGTCTCTCCCATTATCAAGCAACCAACTCCAAAATATCCCATTTATTCTGTAACTTACTCCCACAAATATGAACAGATGTGACAATCTCATTGCTCTCATTTTCCATGGCTCTGGAATGGTTTCTGGCAGAGGTTCATACAACATGTATCCAACTGCAGCAATTATAACAGCAATAACTACCACCACTTTCAATCCCATGTTTCTGAAAAAAAAGTCAGTAACTCAGAATAAAATTTATCTATTCCAACCCAGAACTCCTCTAGAGAATTATTCCACATCTGTATTAATCTCCATAAAACGGATAGAGCCAAGGCAATAAAGTACGGTGAATTAGACAAGAGGCCCCAAGGGGCCTGAGAGGGCTCACCTGACACTGACAACTATCAACCAAGGGTCCTGATTTGAACAAACTTGCATATGACCCATTAAGAATACCATATACCAAATATCAAAACATTCTGACCGGTGGATCTGAAAAAAAAAACAATTTAAAAAATATTCCTCATATTGAATTAAGTTATATATCGGACTCCCATAGGGAGCCCAAATACGAACCAAGGGACTTGGCATTAACAAATTTGAATCTCACCTCCCTAATGATACAGTAAACCAAATATCAAAAGATTCTTACCGGTGGATGTGAAGAAGAAGATTTTTAAAGAATGTTCCTCATATTGAACTAAGTTATAATTCGATCTCCCACAGGGAGCCCAAATATGAACTCAGAGACTTGGCTTGAACAAACTTGAATCACACCTCCCTAAGGATGCTGTATACCAAATACTAAAACATTCCAACAGCTGGATCTGAACAAGAAGATTCTTAAAGACATTTCCTCACATTGAACTAAGTTATAATTCGGGCTCCTACAGGGATCCCAAATATGAACCCAGAGACTTGGCTTGAACAAACGTGAATCTCCCCTCCACCCCCCCCCCAAAAAAAAAGGATGCTGCATACCAAATATCAAAAAATTCTTACTGGTGGATGTGAAGAAAAAGATTTTTAAAGAATTTTCCTCATATTGAAATAAGTTACAATTCGGCCTCCCATAGGGAGCCCAGATGTGGACTCAGAGACTTGGCTTGAACAAACTTGAATCACACCTCCTAAGGATGCTGTATACCAAATATCATAATATTCTGACTCAATAAGAAGAGTTTTAAAGAAAATTCCTCATATTGAACTAAGTTATAATTTGGGCTCCCAATGGGAGCCCAAATATGAACCTAGAGACTTGGCTTGAACAAATATGAACCCCCCCCCCCCCCCCCCCAGCCCACATACACACTCCTAAGGATGCGGCTTACCAAATATCAAAAGATTCTGATTGGTGGATCTGACGAAGAAGATTTTTAAAGAATATTCCTCATTCTGCACTAATTTAAACATTTGGGCTCCCATAGAGAGCCCAAATATGGATCCAGGGATTTGATTTCAACAAATATGCGAAACAATCTCCCAAAGATGTAAAATGTGACATTTAAAAGATTTTGGAGCAGTGATTTGGGAGAAGAAGAGTCATAAATGTTTTCCCCATTACCCACAGTGTTAAACAGGCAGCATTTTTTCAAAGTCCCCAAAAAGTACCCCATGATAAAACCGATAGCAATTTTTTGTTTACCATTCCAGTCTGTTGGTCCTAGCTTCACAACAAATAAGAATTCTCAGAGCAGTGTAGTTTTGGAGATATGGGCATTTGTATTTTTTTCTATTTTTAGTTCCTGTGGTTCCCACAGGGCATTTGGAAATTTTTCAGGGCATGCATAAATCAAGTACTTATGACCCATTAATACTTAATATCAAATTTGGTTAAAATCGGCCTCTCGGTTTGGAAAATAGAAATTTTGGGCAGGGCAAAAATTCTTATCCCTCCCGTAACGACGAGAAAATTTAATATTGCCCCTCAAACTTATCTTGAACAAACTAGAGTCTACACCTAAAAAGGAAGCTGTATACCAAATATCAAGTCTCTGCTACAGCTAGTTCATGAGAAGTTTTTTTTTTAAAATTGGGGCATTTTGGCCCCACCACCTCCTCAATGTGAAATTTCATAAAAATGTGGCCAGTGGTTTGGGAGAAAAAGACCCAAACACCACCTTCATGACGGGCGATGGACAAAAAGTGATCAGAATAGCTCACCCTGACTTTCAGTCAGGTGAGCTAATACTTGTCCTCTTCTAACAGGTGTATAAAAAGAACCTTACACACTGCCCACACTCTGAGCAATGCAAATGTTGTTTTGAATTTCAATACAGTATAATGCTTCTAAGCCATGCTGTGGAACAAATACAACATGTCTGTTCTGTTTATAATCACAAGAGCGAGACAAATATCTCCCCTGGGAAACTGTTCAGGAAGGCAACTACTCCCATAGTATATTTTCATCTGTCATTTCAATATGAACAAAAACCAGTAGAGTGGAACCCACTTAATTGAATATCTCTTAATTAATTGATTAAGCCTGTCAATTGAACATAACTTCAAAACACAAAATCATTTTCCACACTTTCAGTACAATTTTGGCCTATTAACTGCATATAGGTTTGAGCCAACTCCTGTTAATTAAATAAATAAAAAAATATTTGTAATATGCGAAGACATTACCCTGACTGAAATCCCCTTGTTTACAGATCTATTTTGCTCCATTATAACCAATACAGGTATTTATAATTATTCAAGTCTATCTTGTTTGACAGAACTCCAAGAGCTCTGTCAAAGAAGATATAATAGAATTATTTATTTATTTATTGGTGTTTAAGGTCACATACTTATGCACAATGGCTAATCGTGATTGTGACAATTTACGGGTGGAGGAAGCTGGAGTACCCGGAGAGAACCACCGAGCATCGACGAGCAACTGTCAGCTCCTCAACATTTTAACTCTGTCCAAGCTCCACTCAAGCAGGGTTACAGCGGTTGAAGACATGTGCACCATTGACGTGCAGTACGCCTTCGTATGATATTCAAATTGAGGTCAAGGTTGCTGGAGCTTCGGGAGAATATCGGGAACAACAATGACAAGGAGTTCCAAATGTGTAATTAGGGGATAATGGAGTCACTGGAGCACTTTCTCTTAAATATCAGCTGGACAGAATGGATTCACTATGAGAAAAAGGGATGGGGGCGAAGCACGGGTGGGTGATATATACAGATTACTACAACAGTCACTTGATCTGTGTTGTATTCCATCAAGTTGATGAGTATTTATTTATTGATGTTTAAGGTCATATATTTCTACACAATGGCTAATCATGACCGGGACAGTTTTACGGGTGGAGAGAACCACCGAGCAACGACGAGCAGCTGCCAGGTCCCCAACATCGTAACTCCGCACTGCAGCACAGGCAGGTTTAGATTGGTTGAAGACATGCGTACCATCGACGTGCTGTACACCTTAGTACACGGCGTCATCGTGCCCCCCACATGGGCAATGGGGGTGAAGTGTCTTGCCCAAGGACACAACGCGGTTGCCGCAGGTGGGATTCGAACCGAGGGCCTCTCGGCTTGCAGCCTGCACCTCTACCTACTGAGCCACCGCGCCCCCATCAAGTTGATGAGATGAGATGAGATGAGATGAGATCGGCAGATCAAACAAGACGCCGCAGGCATCGAGTTTGATCTAGCTGATCTCATCTCGTCAACAAGACGGAATACAACAACAGAGATCAAATGACTGTTGTAGTAATCTGTATATATCAATTGAGTGTTGTAGTAATTTGTTTATTATATGACAAATAGTATTTTAAACTGATCACAACACCTGAAAAGTCAAATACAACAAGGATTATATTTGCCAGATAACCATTAACAATTTATGGAATTGGGGAATCCCAAATGCATAGTAATATCGAACGTTCGTGTCGAACAAGTCAAAACAAGAGGCAAGACTTGAATTTCAATTGGAATTGCTTTTTGATAACACAGATTCTCCTACATTTTGTTGGAATTGTATCTTGAAAATAGTTGTTAAATGTTATTTTGCAATTGTCCAGCACGGCATTTTCAAACAGACCTCAACTGGAATGTTTGTCAACGGACTTTAATGAGGAGACACTCGTGTTTATGTTCTGTGCTGATGTTTTATATTTATTTATAGGTCACTGGTAGAAATAGTCAGTTCATGTACGCCTCGTTTGAGACATGCATGATAACGATCTGGAAAACTTGACACTCTTGTTTTCTGGAGAGCTGGATATGATGGGCAAACTACAGTAGTATTGAGGGGCTATTTGTGGTAGTTATACAATGAAAGTGTCAATGACACTGTAGCTCAACTTGTGTAAGACATGTACATGTATAGTATGTGAGACAGAAATAACACACATCAAGGTAATGACCTAATAACAAAGGTACATGTAAAGTATTGTAAAGGTCTGTACATAAATGCTGACCGTAACCTGTAACAAATATATAGGTAAAGTATTGTAAAGGTGGGGTGACAGTTAGATGCCTCTAGCCAGAGCCGTATTGAAATGTGCACTTACTGTGTATAAGTAGCACTGAATAAATCAAAGTTTGTCTAATTGGCCGCCGGTGGCCATCTTTAAATTTCAGACCACACCCCAAAACATTCATTCTCGTCCCAAGGTATCCATGAAATTTCGTGAAGATCGGTTCACAAATACAGCCTCTTGCCCGAGTCGTATTGACATATGCAATAACTATGTATAAGTAGCACTGAATAAATCAAAGTTCATCTAATTTGCATAATTTATGCACAAGAAAAAAAACCTGTATTATATGTGATGTATTCCCCCATGTTACTAAACATTCATACAAAAATCTATTCAAATCAGAACCGTCATATAGAAGTTCTGTAAAAAAAAAATGACTGCACCTAATTTCGGTATAAATGGCTGTCAGCAGCCATCTTGAATTTTGGACCGCACCCCAAAACACTCGTTCTAGTCCCAAGGTGATAACAAAGGTACCCAAAAGTTTCGTGAAGATTGGTTCATAAATACAGCCTCTGGCCCGAGCCGTACTGACATGTGCACTTTCTGTGTATAAGTTGCACTGAATAAATCAAAGTTCATCTAATTTGCATAATTTCTGCACAAGAAAAAAACTCGTATTATATGTGATGTATTCCATGTTACTAAACATTCATTCAAAAATTTATTCAACTCAGAACATTCATATAGAAGTTCTGTACAAAAAACTGATTGTACCCAATTTTGGTACAAAATGGCCGCCGGCAGCCATCTTGAATTTTGGACTGCACCCCAAAACACTCGTTCTCGTCCCAAGGTGATAACAAAGGTACCCAAGAAGCTTCTTGAAGAAGATCGGTTCATAAATACATCCCCTAGCCCGATCCCGTATTGACATGTGTACTTACTGTGTATAAGTAGCACTGAATAAATCAAATCTAATTTGTATAATTTCTGCACGAGAAAAAAACTGTATTATATGTGATGTATTCCATGTTACTAAACGTTCATACAAAAATTTATTCAAATCAGAATTTCATACAGAAGTTCTGTACAAAAAACTGATTGCACTAATTTCGGTACAAAATGGCTGCTGGCGGCCATCTTGAATTTTGGACCGCACCCCAAAACACTCGTTCTCGTCCCACGGTGATAACAAAGGTACTCAATAAATTTTGTAAAGATCGGTTCATAAATACAGCCTCTAGCCCGAGCCGTATTGACAGACATACGACTGGCCATGACATAACCTCAAATTTGACTACGTCACAGTTGAGCTAATAAAAAATTATAACGGAGAGGGTTAGTATATGCTGATAAGTGAAATTGGGAAGAAAGAAGTATGGGATAGCATCAAGCATTCATTTCTGGGTGTTGGGATGAGAAAAGGGATGGGTAGGGAGTAACATTTGGGAGCCCAGGGGTATTCAAGGCGTTCTAATATGAGAACTTTGAGAACCGTAACAAACCAGTGGTTGACAAAGAATTATTAATAATAATTAACAGGGTTCCAATTACCATAGGCTTTTCTTTGATACCTTCCATTGGGAGCTGTTAACCTTCAAAGGTCTTTATCCCACTTTGACAACCTTTGCAGTTCGAGAACCAGTACTTTGACAAACAACCAAGAAGACGCCCAATGGAGAATACTCTAGAGGCAGCCAAGAATTGGCTAGAAATCACTACCAAGCCATTCAATCTCTATACAGATGGCCATATAGTAAAATGTATGGTAAAGTACCCGAACCATTAAGGGTTAAAAGAGACTTGGTATGTTTCTATTAGATTTATCATGTGAACAGTCTTTCGATTTTGAAAATGGGAGGTGTGCTGTATACTGCTCACTACCATTTGAAGCGGCGCGCACTATTGTTGAATCCTTGCATAATTCATGACATATTGTTCACTTATTCATGCACGAATTGTATTCGTTAGACTACTTCCCACGAACAGATTTTAACCCTATTTTTAATTTTTTTTTCCCCCCAATTTTTAATTTTTATTAAAGAAAACTAAATCATGTGGCCCCCTCATTGGAACGAGCTTGACAAGCTCGTTCCAATGAGGGGTCACATAATATGGTTTTGTTGAATTTAAAAAAAAAAAATTACTGCACAATTTGTATATTAAGCACCGGATGCAGCCGATTTGTTAGGTAAGAGTTAATCGCTCGCTAGGTGGAACTGAGGTGCACTGTTGTCTACTTGTAAAAAAATAAAAATTGCATTTGCGATGGTGCACAAGTGCAACAGCTCGCCTCAAAATTTAAAGATTGTATAAACATGAATTTTAAAACAGATTTTCTGGGTAGAAATTTTCTGCTCTCCTTTTTTTTCAAATCAAATGCGCCATTAAGGATGCGGGAGATCACTGAATTCGAAACAACAGGTTTGAACAAGAAAATGACTAGAGTTTGAAGAAGAAAATGACTAGAGTTCAAAGTCCAAATTGAAGCATGCAGTCAGCAAATATTATATGACACAACAATTCATTACATCAAAATTATAATCAATGATTTTATATTTCTGTTTGCACTTTGGTAAAGACATTAAATAATTCTTTGTTTTACAATACTCAAAAATAAGGTGTCACACTGTGTCAACTTGCAACCTAGGATGAAATGATTAATTATGACTTTATCACATCAAATATGATATTTACATTGCAACCATTGTGTTTGTTTATTAGAGTTGATTGGCACTTTTAGCAGCCGGGATCACATTGTGTCAGACGGTTTTGAGGGTGGAGGAAGCTGGAGTACCCGAAGAGAACCACAGAGCAACTGTCAGGCTCTCCCACAAATATGACAAATTATAACAGGAAGGCGAGAGAAGTGCGGCTCAAACTCACGACCCCTATCATACAAAGCAACTGATTTACCACAAGATTAAGAGATCCAAAACCAGGATGGTTGGTGAAGGGCATTTATACTTTGACAGCTACACTACTGTCCCATTCTTTTTTTAGATTCACACTAGCTTGTGAATCTCACTCCAGGTTCTTCCTAGAGCAGACGAAACAATGCCTGCAATGCCATCAGCTTCTGAGGATCAGATGAGCCCCTAATATAACAGGAAGGGGATAAAAGTGTGTTTGTTGAGGCTCAAACCCACGACTCCATCATACAAAGTGACCAAATAACCATGGGACTGAGAGATTCAGACCAAATAGGTTGGTTGATAAATGACCTTTATACCTCGACCGCTACTGTGCCACAAAGGAAAATGCACAATCAACATGCAGTATTCCTTTGCACACAGCACTACCATGACCACACATTGGCAATTAGAATCAGGTGCCTTTCCCAAGGACACAATGCAGCTACCATTGGTCAGGGTCGAACTGCTGGTCAGGATCAAACTGTCGCTGCCATTGACCTTTTTGTTTAATGTCCAATGCTCTAACTACTGAGCCATCACTCTCTTTGATCAGGTCTGTTTATTTTTTGCAGGATTCTCTGTATTCTAATTGTCTGAATCCACTGGGCGTTCCACACTTCTGTCATGAGTGAGCGGTTAACCAGTATCAAAAATTGTAACTGGAAAAAATCTATATAAATTGTCAGCACCACACATTGCCACTCAGATGATTTCGTTTCTCAGACATTACCCCTTGTGTATGGTTGATGACTCTGGTGGGTCAAAAGAAAATGGGAGCCCCAATTTAGATTAAGAGCCCGAACCATGCTTAAATTAACATTTGTAAATTTGAGGCAAAGCATTTCCAGTAGCATACAGATACAGTAGGTAGCATTTTCCACTCTGCCATTCTGTTCAACTTGCAACTTTGTTTCACCACAGATTGCAACTACATTGAGAAGGCAAGAACAAGGGTTAACCCAATACCTAACATGAAAAGCAGACAACACTTGCAAACACAATTCTTGAATAACTATTTTTTTTTCATTTTTTGTCTCAAAAACATAGGTTATAACCCTTCATTGGAACAAGCTCGATGAGCTTGTTCCAACGAGGGGTCATAACCTATGTTTTTTGAGACAAAAAATGAAAAAAATTAGTTATTCAAGAATTATTTTTGCAAGTGTCGTCTGCTTTTCAGGTTACGTAAAGGGTTAAATATCTCCAATGAGTTCTCATTTTAAAGAGCCTAGCAAAATGTATGGAATGAGTTCAGTAAATTAGGTCTGATCCGAGTCTTTGGCGAGATCCAGACCTAATTTACTGGACGCATTTTGTAAATTTCACTCTAAACTGTGAACGAGTTGAAGATTTTCGTTGCTGTGGTTAATAGTATCTGCTTTCCTGAGGTTAGAATGACTCTTCAGTGTATAGTGGAATTGACAAGATTAATTTACAAAACTTAACATACGCATTCTGTTAAATTAATCAATTAGTCAATGTCGTAAGTTGTGCTCATATGTTACAGTCATTTGTCCGGTAACGAACCAGTTTGCATTAATCGAGCCCAAACGTTTTCAAATGAACAGATCCAACAAAATTTTGGTTCAGATTCTAATGAAAGTGTCAATGACAATGTAGCTTAACTTGACTGTGTGTTGTGTTTGATGAAAAGGATAATGTTCAAAGTTTATGAAAGGATTATGAAATAAGACAAGAATTGTGATAATTGGGAATATGTCAATTTCTGTACCCTGTATGCTATGTTTTCAATAAAAATAATTTGGGGTGTTGACTGTACTAAGGAATTGTGGGGTGGGCTAATGTGGCCCTCACAGTTAATGTATGTGGCCCTTACAGTTAAAGTGTGTCAACCAAAGTTACCAAGTTACAGTGAAATTATTCCAAAACGAGTCATCCTGTCAAGTTACATTCATAAATATGGCCTGTAGACTGTGCTAAAGGTTTTCGGGCTTCAGGCCTCTGTAGCCATGATGGTTGACTACAACTAAAAGGGGGTGTCCTCATCTCGACATAATACTGAGTTATTCTACTAAGTTACAATGAAATCCCTTCACAAATACGACCTGTAGTCTGTACTAAAGTTTTTTTTTGGTTTCGGGCCCGGGAAGTCATCATGGTTGAATGATCGCGACCAAAAGGGGACGTTGTCATCTGGGCTTCATCTAAAGTGATCCTACGAAGTTACAATGAAATCCCTTCATGAATATGACCCGTAGACTGTGCTCAATGTTTTTGGGCTTCGGGCCCCTGAAGCCGTCACAGTTGACCAATCACGACCAAAAGGGGATGTCATCGTCTAGGCATTATATGGAGTCAACCTAACAAGTTACAATGAAATCCTTCCATAAATACGACCTATAGATCATGCTAAAGGTTTTTGGGCTCGAGCAGCTATCAAGGCTGAATCATCGCAACCAAAAGGGGGCGTTCTCATGTAGACATTATTTGGAGTCATCCTACCAAGTTACAATGAAATCCCTTCATAAATACGACCAAAAGGTTTTTGGGCTTCGGTCCCCTGTAGCCGCCACAGTTGCCCAATCACGTCCGAAAGGGGACATTTTCATCTAGACATTATATATATGAAGTCAACCTACCAAGTTACAATAAAGTCCCTTCATAAATACGACCTGTAGACTGTGCTAAAGGTTTTTGGGCTTTGGGCTCGGGCAGTCATCTTGGTTGAATGATCGCAACCAAAAGGGGACATTCTCATCTGGGCATCATCGGGAGTGATCCTACGAAGTTACCATGCAATCCCTTCATAAATATGACCTGTAGACTGTTCTCAAGGTTTTCGGGCTTCGGGCCCCTGAAGCCGTCACAGTTGACTAATCACGACCAAAAGGGGATGTCATCATCTAGGCATTATATGGAGTCAACCTAACAAGGTACAATGAAATCCTTTCATAAATACGACCTATAGACTATGCTAAAGGTTTTTGGGCTCGGGCAGCCATCAAGGCTGAACGACCATGAACAAAATGGGACGTTCCCATCTAGACATAATTTGGAGTCATCCTTCCAAGTTACAATGAAATCCCTTCATAAATATGACCTGTATACTGTGCTAAAGGTTTCCGGGCTTCGGCCCCCCTGTAGCCGTCACAGTTGCCCAATCACGTCCAAAATGAGACGTTTGCATCTGGACATTATATGAAGTCAGCCTACCAGGTTTCAATGATGTCCCTTCATAGATATGACCTGTAGACTGTGCTGAAGGTTTTCGGGCTTCGGGCTCAGGCAGCCATCATGGCTGAATGATCGCAACAAAAAGGGGACATTCTCATCTGGGCATCATCTGGAGTGATCATACGAAGTTACAATGAAATCCCTTCATAAATATGACCTGTAGACCGTGCTCGATGTTTTCGGCTTCGGGCCCCTGTAGCCGTCACAGCTGACCAATCACGACTAAAAGGGGATGTCATCATCTAGGCATTATATGGAGTCAACCTAACAAGGTACAATGAAATTTTTCGATAAATTCGACCTATAGACTATGCTAAAGGTTTTTGGGCTTGGGCAGCCCTCAAGGCTGAATGATCGCGACCAAAAGGGGACGTTCTCATCTAGACATTATTTGGAGTTATCCTACCAAGCTACAATGAAATCCCTTTATAAATATGACCAGTAGACTGTGCTAAAGGTTTTCGGGCTTCGGGCCCCTGTAGCCGTCACAGTAGCCCAATCGTGTCCAAAAGGGGACGTTCTCATCTAGACATTACAAGAAGTCAACCTACCAAGTTAAAATGAAATCCCTTCATAAATTCTGACCTGTTGATTGTGCTAAAGGTTTTCGGGCTTCGGGCTCGGGCAGCCATCATGGTTGAAAGACGCAACCAAAAGGGGACATTCTCATCTGGGCATCATCTGGAGTGATCCTACGAAGTTACAATGAAATCCCTTCATAAATATGACCTGTAGACTGTGCTCAAGGTTTTCGGTCTTCGGGCACCTGTAGCCGTCACATTTGACCAATCACGACCAAAAGGGGATGTCATCATCTAGGCGTTGCATGGAGTCAACCTACCAAGTTACAATGAAATCCCTTCATATTAAATATGACCTGCAGACTGTGCTAAAAGTTTTTGGGTTTCGGGCTTGGGCAGCCATCTGGTTGACAGATCATGACCAAAAGGGGACGTTCTCATTTAGGCATTATACAAAGGCATCCTACCAAGTTACAATGAAATCCCTTCATAAATACGACCTGTAGACTGTGCTAATGGTTTTCGGGTTTTGGGCTCGGGCAGCAATACCGGTTGACCGATCGCGACCAAAAGGGGACGTTCTCATCAAGACATGACCCCAAACCTACATATGAAATTTCGTGACGAGCAGACAAGAACTAAGGGGTGTAGCCTGTTCTAAAGGAAAATGACTCACAGACTCACAGATTCACAGACTCACAGACTAACAGACTTCCGCATGCGTGATGGCAATAGCTTATCTTGACTTTGTCAAGTTAAGCTAATAATTGATGTCTTAGAAGACTAGATACACAATGGCAGGCATATGGATCGTTTCCAAATGTTAACACTGTGCCTGCTTGTCGATGTGGCGATTTGACCGGCTACGGACGTTTTTATGAGTAGAGAACCAGCATATATTTCCTGTAGGAAATACCCCAAAACATTGAAATTACACATAAACCTGACAACAAATCTTAATTATGTTGTGTACATGCCTGATAGGAACAAAAAAGGTAAGAAGAAATATGTTGTTTATTTTTTTATTGACTGGTTTCAATAGTACGAAATTAGGATATTTCAATTTCTGCTCCAAACGTCTGGCATATGCAGAATCAACTTTGTTGTAGTTAACTATAGCCATTGCCATCCCAAATATTGAATGGAGGAGGTTTTAACAGACAGTTAGATATTACTGAACTGACTGCAAACTCGTATTATACATAGTCATCATTCACTACCAGGGCCGAAGATATAATGGTAAATTTCCCCTGAACCTGTTAGAGCCTCCACATGATTTGATAGACCTCTGAGAAATTGAATCCCCGAACCCATACCCGCTGTTCACCATATAGTGGCAATTCATTGTTATTTCAATATGCTGATTGGTAAAAAATTGTGACTGTATTGTATCAATCATGTAATTGTTATTTTTTATTTAATAAATGATACTTGTTGCTTGGAATGAAAAATACGAAGAATACTGAACTGAAAAATAAATATATTGAACCAGTGTGGATGTATTGTTCTTTATTGAAGATTGAATCTTCTCAGACCGAACATTCCTGAGATCGAATCTTGCCGAGGTCGAATCCTCCTGTTCCCAAGATAGTACCCCAGGGCCCGTAACTTTGGGAGGCCCAGGCATGACCCGGGAGTTCTTGGACTCTTGGGTCAGAACTGAGTCTGCCCCCAAAATTCTGGACCCTGGGATTACCATAGGGAGACCCTCACCCAGGAGCCTAGTCTCTTGGACCAGACGTAAGCACCCCCCCCCCCCCCCGTAGCAATTGCTATTTAAAATGGATGGGAGATGTTTCAGCCGACAGCCAGATATTTATTTACTTATTGGTATTTAAGGTCATATACTTATGCACAGATGGCTAATCGTGACCATGACAGTTTTACGGGTGGAGGAAGCCGGAGTACCCGGAGAGAACCACCGAGCAACGACGAGCAGCTGCCAGCTCCCCAATATCGTAACTCCGCACTGCCGCACAGGCAGTGTTCGATTAGTTGAAGACATGCGCACCATCGGCGTGCAGTACACCTTAGTACACAGCGTCATCGTGCCCCCATGTTGACAATGGGGGTTAAGTGCCTTGGCCAAGGACACAACGCGGGAGTACGAATCGGTCACTAAGACGGTCACCCATCCGATAATTAACCGGGCACGACGTTGCTTAACTTCGGTGATCTGACGAGAACCGGTTATCGAAATGCCACCGTGCCCCCCTTCCCCGACAGTCAGATATCACTGAAATAACTGCAAGCTTATATTCATTATACATATATTAGTCAACATTCACTACCATGGACCAGGATAGCGCCAGAGGTGATGCTGGAAGGGGTATGTGGTCAGGGCTGCAGTACCAGCTACATCCCCATTGGGGAGGGTTAGCCATCCTCATCAGGTAAACTACCCCCTCCCTTGTGTTCTTGTGTTCTTGTCGGGGAATGCCCTGCCCCCTACATAATTCTGAGGTCACCACTGAATAGGGTGGATCAAGATAGTGACACCAAGGCCCAAAACTCTGGTCTCTTGGATCAGGCCTGACATCCCCCACCCCACCTCAAGATATTACTGACATGATTGCAATCTTGTGTTTCACATGTATTAGCCACCATTCATTACCAGGGCCAGGGATAATGTCGGGTTGTGCGAGGGGTCCCCCAAAGTCGGGGAAACAGCCTCCTTTATTGTATGCTTGTTGGGAAATATCCTAGCCACTGCATCGGGGAGCACAAGCCTCCATGTCGAAGAAATAGTGAGGTCATCACTGAATAAGGTGGGGCTGAATGTTGAACCCAAGGCCTGAAACTTTGGGAGGCCCTGGACCATATACTCTTGGGTCAGATCTGAATACGCCACCCCCCCCCCCCCCAAAAAAAAAAAAAAAAAAAAAAACAAAAGTGAGTCGCAGAATTAAACTGTCAAGAAGGGGATTGTTCCTTGAATGATGATGAAGTTATCAAGTCAGGAATTGTGCCATCAAAAGGTATGTTTCACTCTTGGCCACTGGATACCCACTTGTGAACTTGCAAAGTTGAGACTTGCTGCACTGCATGAATAATGTCATTTTGACAAGGCAAAAATGAAGTAAATTTCTTTCCCAAATCTGACGGAAGGCTCCATTAAATAGCAAATTTCAAAATTTTCTTGGGGGGAAAACACAAGTTAAAACCCCATTCCTGCATCTTAAAGGTGATCCCATTTTCCCTTTTGAGAGGGTACGTTATGCTGGTTTATTTGCTCAATTTGGTGTTTTACTGTATAAGAACTTCGGGTGTATGTACAATTTTCTTCATATCTTACTCGGGAAGAAACTTTCAATGCTGTTAATGGTGGGATACAAGCAGAGTCGCAGAGAGCGAGGACAGCTCTGAGAAGGGGGCTGTGTAGAATGAACATCACAGGCCCTAAGACAGCCGAAGACGCAAAGAGATAATTAGGGGTGGGGTGGGGCATGCCCATCCCACCTGTATTTTTGTGTGTATGGGGCATTTTTTTCCTCTTAAGAGAATCGTGACCACCACGATTCAGGAAAGATCGGTGGAAAACCAACAAACTGGAACAAGTTTTTTTATGTGAATGGAACCTCGTCAGTAATGCAATTACGTAGGCAAGTACTCTTGCATCTCCACAAGCGTTGGGGGCCCATATCAAAAGCATTCCCACGACTTTCAGCGCAGATGTATCCATAGATTGCCCTCGTGCCCCCATCCCCCACCCCTTCAGCGGTAATGGATACAAATACAATGCCACAATATACCTGATTCTTTAAACCGGAATATCAAATTTGGAGAGGCGCTGCATAGTGAGACACCCTTAACACACGATGTATCCCCGTTGATGCACCCACCCCTGCATAGGAAAGGGGGGGGGGGGGGTGTTAGTACGTTACACTAGATCCTATTACTAGAAGGTACAAGTAGATACTAGATCCCCTCCCTCTTTGATATTCTCTGAATATTTGAAAAGAAGGGGAATATTCAAGTTGGTTTTTAACTAAAATACACATTATTTCTTTTCTTCTTTTTTGTTACTCACTTTAAATTTTAAATCCGACAATTGTCAATTGACTAATTCAACTAAAAACTGTCCACATAATGGCGCAAAAACATAAACAGCCAATTTTATTTTAAAACATATTGACAACTATTGTTCGACTAGGGAACGAAACATTTTACAATTTTGCTGTACTTGTGTTCCGTCTTGTGTACCGTTTCGGGTCCATGTTGATTAGTTTCGGCCATTCGACTCACCGAGTTGACCGCTAGTCTTTGTAAGACTGTGACTTAGGGCCTCACCCCCCCCTACCATCGGCCCTCACACATGTGAGGGCCGATGGTAGGGGGTAAGGCCCTAGGTCACAGTCTGGGCATCATCGGGAGTGATCCTACGAAGTTACAATGAAATCCCTTCATAAATATGACCTGTAGACTGTTCTCAAGGTTTTCGGGCTTCGGGCCCCTGAAGCCGTCACAGTTGACTAATCACGACCAAAAGGGCATGTCATCATCTAGGCATTATATGGAGTCAACCTAACAAGGTACAATGAAATCCTTTCATAAATACGACCTATAGACTATGCTAAAGGTTTTTGGGCTCGGGCAGCCATCAAGGCTGAACGACCATGAACAAAATGGGGCATTCCCATCTAGACATAATTTGGAGTCATCCTTCCAAGTTACAATGAAATCCCTTCATAAATATGACCTGTATACTGTGCTAAAGGTTTCCGGGCTTCGGCCCCCCTGTAGCCGTCACAGTTGCCCAATCACGTCCAAAATGAGACGTTTGCATCTGGACATTATATGAAGTCAGCCTACCAGGTTTCAATGATGTCCCTTCATAGATATGACCTGTAGACTGTGCTGAAGGTTTTCGGGCTTCGGGCTCAGGCAGCCATCATGGCTGAATGATCGCAACAAAAAGGGGACATTCTCATCTGGGCATCATCTGGAGTGATCATACGAAGTTACAATGAAATCCCTTCATAAATATGACCTGTAGACCGTGCTCGATGTTTTCGGCTTCGGGCCCCTGTAGCCGTCACAGCTGACCAATCACGACTAAAAGGGGATGTCATCATCTAGGCATTATATGGAGTCAACCTAACAAGGTACAATGAAATTCTTCGATAAATTCGACCTATAGACTATGCTAAAGGTTTTTGGGCTTGGGCAGCCCTCAAGGCTGAATGATCGCGACCAAAAGGGGACGTTCTCATCTAGACATTATTTGGAGTTATCCTACCAAGCTACAATGAAATCCCTTTATAAATATGACCAGTAGACTGTGCTAAAGGTTTTCGGGCTTCGGGCCCCTGTAGCCGTCACAGTAGCCCAATCGTGTCCAAAAGGGGACGTTCTCATCTAGACATTACAAGAAGTCAACCTACCAAGTTAAAATGAAATCCCTTCATAAATTCTGACCTGTTGACTGTGCTAAAGGTTTTCGGGCTTCGGGCTCGGGCAGCCATCATGGTTGAAAGACGCAACCAAAAGGGGACATTCTCATCTGGGCATCATCTGGAGTGATCCTACGAAGTTACAATGAAATCCCTTCATAAATATGACCTGTAGACTGTGCTCAAGGTTTTCGGTCTTCGGGCACCTGTAGCCGTCACATTTGACCAATCACGACCAAAAGGGGATGTCATCATCTAGGCGTTGCATGGAGTCAACCTACCAAGTTACAATGAAATCCCTTCATATTAAATATGACCTGCAGACTGTGCTAAAAGTTTTTGGGTTTCGGGCTTGGGCAGCCATCTGGTTGACAGATCATGACCAAAAGGGGACGTTCTCATTTAGGCATTATACAAAGGCATCCTACCAAGTTACAATGAAATCCCTTCATAAATACGACCTGTAGACTGTGCTAATGGTTTTCGGGTTTTGGGCTCGGGCAGCAATACCGGTTGACCGATCGCGACCAAAAGGGGACGTTCTCATCAAGACATGACCCCAAACCTACATATGAAATTTCGTGACGAGCAGACAAGAACTAAGGGGTGTAGCCTGTTCTAAAGGAAAATGACTCACAGACTCACAGATTCACAGACTCACAGACTAACAGACTTCCGCATGCGTGATGGCAATAGCTTATCTTGACTTTGTCAAGTTAAGCTAATAATTGATGTCTTAGAAGACTAGATACACAATGGCAGGCATATGGATCGTTTCCAAATGTTAACACTGTGCCTGCTTGTCGATGTGGCGATTTGACCGGCTACGGACGTTTTTATGAGTAGAGAACCAGCATATATTTCCTGTAGGAAATACCCCAAAACATTGAAATTACACATAAACCTGACAACAAATCTTAATTATGTTGTGTACATGCCTGATGGGAACAAAAAAGGTAAGAAGAAATATGTTGTTTATTTTTTTATTGACTGGTTTCAATAGTACGAAATTAGGATATTTCAATTTCTGCTCCAAACGTCTGGCATATGCAGAATCAACTTTGTTGTAGTTAACTATAGCCATTGCCATCCCAAATATTGAATGGAGGATGTTTTAACAGACAGTTAGATATTACTGAACTGACTGCAAACTCGTATTATACATAGTCATCATTCACTACCAGGGCCGAAGATATAATGGTAAATTTCCCCTGAACCTGTTAGAGCCTCCACATGATTTGATAGACCTCTGAGAAATTGAATCCCCGAACCCATACCCGCTGTTCACCATATAGTGGCAATTCATTGTTATTTCAATATGCTGATTGGTAAAAAATTGTGACTGTATTGTATCAATCATGTAATTGTTATTTTTTATTTAATAAATGATACTTGTTGCTTGGAATGAAAAATACGAAGAATACTGAACTGAAAAATAAATATATTGAACCAGTGTGGATGTATTGTTCTTTATTGAAGATTGAATCTTCTCAGACCGAATCTTCCTGAGATCGAATCTTGCCGAGGTCGAATCCTCCTATTCCCAAGATAGTACCCCAGGGCCCGTAACTTTGGGAGGCCCAGGCATGACCCGGGAGTTCTTGGACTCTTGGGTCAGAACTGAGTCTGCCCCCAAAATTCTGGACCCTGGGATTACCATAGGGAGACACTCACCCAGGAGCCTAGTCTCTTGGACCAGACGTAAGCACCCCCCCCCCCCCCCCGAAGCAATTGCTATTTAAAATGGATGGGAGATGTTTCAGCCGACAGCCAGATATTTATTTACTTATTGGTATTTAAGGTCACATACTTATGCACAGATGGCTAATCGTGACCATGACAGTTTTACGGGTGGAGGAAGCCGGAGTACCCGGAGAGAACCACCGAGCAACGACGAGCAGCTGCCAGCTCCCCAATATCGTAACTCCGCACTGCCGCACAGGCAGTGTTCGATTAGTTGAAGACATGCGCACCATCGGCGTGCAGTACACCTTAGTACACAGCGTCATCGTGCCCCCATGTTGACAATGGGGGTTAAGTGCCTTGGCCAAGGACACAACGCGGGAGTACGAATCGGTCACTAAGACGGTCACCCATCCGATAATTAACCGGGCACGACGTTGCTTAACTTCGGTGATCTGACGAGAACCGGTTATCGAAATGCCACCGTGCCCCCCTTCCCCGACAGTCAGATATCACTGAAATAACTGCAAGCTTATATTCATTATACATATATTAGTCAACATTCACTACCATGGACCAGGATAGCGCCAGAGGTGATGCTGGAAGGGGTATGTGGTCAGGGCTGCAGTACCAGCTACATCCCCATTGGGGAGGGTTAGCCATCCTCATCAGGTAAACTACCCCCTCCCTTGTGTTCTTGTGTTCTTGTCGGGGAATGCCCTGCCCCCTACATAATTCTGAGGTCACCACTGAATAGGGTGGATCAAGATAGTGACACCAAGGCCCAAAACTCTGGTCTCTTGGATCAGGCCTGACATCCCCCACCCCACCTCAAGATATTACTGACATGATTGCAATCTTGTGTTACACATGTATTAGCCACCATTCATTACCAGGGCCAGGGATAATGTCGGGTTGTGCGAGGGGTCCCCAAAGTCGAGGAAACAGCCTCCTTTATTGTATGCTTGTTGGGAAATATCCTAGCCACTGCATCGGGGAGCACAAGCCTCCATGTCGAAGAAATAGTGAGGTCATCACTGAATAAGGTGGGGCTGAATGTTGAACCCAAGGCCTGAAACTTTGGGAGGCCCTGGACCATATACTCTTGGGTCAGATCTGAATACGCCACCCCCCCCCCCCCCCAAAAAAAAAAACAAAAACAAAAGTGAGTCGCAGAATTAAACTGTCAAGAAGGGGATTGTTCCTTGAATGATGATGAAGTTATCAAGTCAGGAATTGTGCCATCAAAAGGTATGTTTCACTCTTGGCCACTGGATACCCACTTGTGAACTTGCAAAGTTGAGACTTGCTGCACTGCATGAATAATGTCATTTTGACAAGGCAAAAATGAAGTAAATTTCTTTCCCAAATCTGACGGAAGGCTCCATTAAATAGCAAATTTCAAAATTTTCTTGGGGGGAAAACACAAGTTAAAACCCCATTCCTGCATCTTAAAGGTGATCCCATTTTCCCTTTTGAGAGGGTACGTTATGCTGGTTTATTTGCTCAATTTGGTGTTTTACTGTATAAGAACTTCGGGTGTATGTACAATTTTCTTCATATCTTACTCGGGAAGAAACTTTCAATGCTGTTAATGGTGGGATACAAGCAGAGTCGCAGAGAGCGAGGACAGCTCTGAGAAGGGGGCTGTGTAGAATGAACATCACAGGCCCTAAGACAGCCGAAGACGCAAAGAGATAATTAGGGGTGGGGTGGGGCATGCCCATCCCACCTGTATTTTTGTGTGTATGGGGCATTTTTTTTCCTCCTAAGAGAATCGTGACCACCACGATTCAGGAAAGATCGGTGGAAAACCAACAAACTGGAACAAGTTTTTTTATGTGAATGGAACCTCGTCAGTAATGCAATTACGTAGGCAAGTACTCTTGCATCTCCACAAGCGTTGGGGGCCCATATCAAAAGCATTCCCACGACTTTCAGCGCAGATGTATCCATAGATTGCCCTCGTGCCCCCATCCCCCACCCCTTCAGCGGTAGTGGATACAAATACAATGCCACAATATACCTGATTCTCTAAACCGGAATATCAAATTTGGAGAGGCGCTGCATAGTGAGACACCCTTAACACACGATGTATCCCCGTTGATGCACCCACCCCTGCATAGGAAAGGGTGGGGGGGGGGGGGGGGTGTTAGTACGTTACACTAGATCCTATTACTAGAAGGTACAAGTAGATACTAGATCCCCTCCCTCTTTGATATTCTCTGAATATTTGAAAAGAAGGGGAATATTCAAGTTGGTTTTTAACTAAAATACACATTATTTCTTTTCTTCTTTTTTGTTACTCACTTTAAATTTTAAATCCGACAATTGTCAATTGACTAATTCAACTAAAAACTGTCCACATAATGGCGCAAAAACATAAACAGCCAATTTTATTTTAAAACATATTGACAACTATTGTTCGACTAGGGAACGAAACATTTTACAATTTTGCTGTACTTGTGTTCCGTCTTGTGTACCGTTTCGGGTCCATGTTGATTAGTTTCGGCCATTCGACTCACCGAGTTGACCGCTAGTCTTTGTAAGACTGTGACTTAGGGCCTCACCCCCCCCCCCCCCACCATCGGCCCTCACACATGTGAGGGCCGATGGTAGGGGGTAAGGCCCTAGGTCACAGTCTGGGCATCATCGGGAGTGATCCTACGAAGTTACAATGAAATCCCTTCATAAATATGACCTGTAGACTGTTCTCAAGGTTTTCGGGCTTCGGGCCCCTGAAGCCGTCACAGTTGACTAATCACGACCAAAAGGGGATGTCATCATCTAGGCATTATATGGAGTCAACCTAACAAGGTACAATGAAATCCTTTCATAAATACGACCTATAGACTATGCTAAAGGTTTTTGGGCTCGGGCAGCCATCAAGGCTGAACGACCATGAACAAAATGGGACGTTCCCATCTAGACATAATTTGGAGTCATCCTTCCAAGTTACAATGAAATCCCTTCATAAATATGACCTGTATACTGTGCTAAAGGTTTCCGGGCTTCGGCCCCCCTGTAGCCGTCACAGTTGCCCAATCACGTCCAAAATGAGACGTTTGCATCTGGACATTATATGAAGTCAGCCTACCAGGTTTCAATGATGTCCCTTCATAGATATGACCTGTAGACTGTGCTGAAGGTTTTAGGGCTTCGGGCTCAGGCAGCCATCATGGCTGAATGATCGCAACAAAAAGGGGACATTCTCATCTGGGCATCATCTGGAGTGATCATACGAAGTTACAATGAAATCCCTTCATAAATATGACCTGTAGACCGTGCTCGATGTTTTCGGCTTCGGGCCCCTGTAGCCGTCACAGCTGACCAATCACGACTAAAAGGGGATGTCATCATCTAGGCATTATATGGAGTCAACCTAACAAAGTACAATGAAATTCTTCGATAAATTCGACCTATAGACTATGCTAAAGGTTTTTGGGCTTGGGCAGCCCTCAAGGCTGAATGATCGCGACCAAAAGGGGACGTTCTCATCTAGACATTATTTGGAGTTATCCTACCAAGCTACAATGAAATCCCTTTATAAATATGACCAGTAGACTGTGCTAAAGGTTTTCGGGCTTCGGGCCCCTGTAGCCGTCACAGTAGCCCAATCGTGTCCAAAAGGGGACGTTCTCATCTAGACATTACAAGAAGTCAACCTATCAAGTTAAAATGAAATCCCTTCATAAATTCTGACCTGTTGACTGTGCTAAAGGTTTTCGGGCTTCGGGCTCGGGCAGCCATCATGGTTGAAAGACGCAACCAAAAGGGGACATTCTCATCTGGGCATCATCTGGAGTGATCCTACGAAGTTACAATGAAATCCCTTCATAAATATGACCTGTAGACTGTGCTCAAGGTTTTCGGTCTTCGGGCACCTGTAGCCGTCACATTTGACCAATCACGACCAAAAGGGGATGTCATCATCTAGGCGTTGCATGGAGTCAACCTACCAAGTTACAATGAAATCCCTTCATATTAAATATGACCTGCAGACTGTGCTAAAAGTTTTTGGGTTTCGGGCTTGGGCAGCCATCTGGTTGACAGATCATGACCAAAAGGGGACGTTCTCATTTAGGCATTATACAAAGGCATCCTACCAAGTTACAATGAAATCCCTTCATAAATACGACCTGTAGACTGTGCTAATGGTTTTCGGGTTTTGGGCTCGGGCAGCAATACCGGTTGACCGATCGCGACCAAAAGGGGACGTTCTCATCAAGACATGACCCCAAACCTACATATGAAATTTCGTGACGAGCAGACAAGAACTAAGGGGTGTAGCCTGTTCTAAAGGAAAATGACTCACAGACTCACAGATTCACAGACTCACAGACTAACAGACTTCCGCATGCGTGATGGCAATAGCTTATCTTGACTTTGTCAAGTTAAGCTAATAATTGATGTCTTAGAAGACTAGATACACAATGGCAGGCATATGGATCGTTTCCAAATGTTAACACTGTGCCTGCTTGTCGATGTGGCGATTTGACCGGCTACGGACGTTTTTATGAGTAGAGAACCAGCATATATTTCCTGTAGGAAATACCCCAAAACATTGAAATTACACATAAACCTGACAACAAATCTTAATTATGTTGTGTACATGCCTGATAGGAACAAAAAAGGTAAGAAGAAATATGTTGTTTATTTTTTTATTGACTGGTTTCAATAGTACGAAATTAGGATATTTCAATTTCTGCTCCAAACGTCTGGCATATGCAGAATCAACTTTGTTGTAGTTAACTATAGCCATTGCCATCCCAAATATTGAATGGAGGATGTTTTAACAGACAGTTAGATATTACTGAACTGACTGCAAACTCGTATTATACATAGTCATCATTCACTACCAGGGCCGAAGATATAATGGTAAATTTCCCCTGAACCTGTTAGAGCCTCCACATGATTTGATAGACCTCTGAGAAATTGAATCCCCGAACCCATACCCGCTGTTCACCATATAGTGGCAATTCATTGTTATTTCAATATGCTGATTGGTAAAAAATTGTGACTGTATTGTATCAATCATGTAATTGTTATTTTTTATTTAATAAATGATACTTGTTGCTTGGAATGAAAAATACGAAGAATACTGAACTGAAAAATAAATATATTGAACCAGTGTGGATGTATTGTTCTTTATTGAAGATTGAATCTTCTCAGACCGAATCTTCCTGAGATCGAATCTTGCCGAGGTCGAATCCTCCTGTTCCCAAGATAGTACCCCAGGGCCCGTAACTTTGGGAGGCCCAGGCATGACCCGGGAGTTCTTGGACTCTTGGGTCAGAACTGAGTCTGCCCCAAAAATTCTGGACCCTGGGATTACCATAGGGAGACCCTCACCCAGGAGCCTAGTCTCTTGGACCAGACGTAAGCACCCCCCCCCCCCCCCCCGAAGCAATTGCTATTTAAAATGGATGGGAGATGTTTCAGCCGACAGCCAGATATTTATTTACTTATTGGTATTTAAGGTCACATACTTATGCACAGATGGCTAATCGTGACCATGACAGTTTTACGGGTGGAGGAAGCCGGAGTACCCGGAGAGAACCACCGAGCAACGACGAGCAGCTGCCAGCTCCCCAATATCGTAACTCCGCACTGCCGCACAGGCAGTGTTCGATTAGTTGAAGACATGCGCACCATCGGCGTGCAGTACACCTTAGTACACAGCGTCATCGTGCCCCCATGTTGACAATGGGGGTTAAGTGCCTTGGCCAAGGACACAACGCGGGAGTACGAATCGGTCACTAAGACGGTCACCCATCCGATAATTAACCGGGCACGACGTTGCTTAACTTCGGTGATCTGACGAGAACCGGTTATCGAAATGCCACCGTGCCCCCCTTCCCCGACAGTCAGATATCACTGAAATAACTGCAAGCTTATATTCATTATACATATATTAGTCAACATTCACTACCATGGACCAGGATAGCGCCAGAGGTGATGCTGGAATGGGTATGTGGTCAGGGCTGCAGTACCAGCTACATCCCCATTGGGGAGGGTTAGCCATCCTCATCAGGTAAACTACCCCCTCCCTTGTGTTCTTGTGTTCTTGTCGGGGAATGCCCTGCCCCCTACATAATTCTGAGGTCACCACTGAATAGGGTGGATCAAGATAGTGACACCAAGGCCCAAAACTCTGGTCTCTTGGATCAGGCCTGACATCCCCCACCCCACCTCAAGATATTACTGACATGATTGCAATCTTGTGTTACACATGTATTAGCCACCATTCATTACCAGGGCCAGGGATAATGTCGGGTTGTGCGAGGGGTCCCCCAAAGTCGGGGAAACAGCCTCCTTTATTGTATGCTTGTTGGGAAATATCCTAGCCACTGCATCGGGGAGCACAAGCCTCCATGTCGAAGAAATAGTGAGGTCATCACTGAATAAGGTGGGGCTGAATGTTGAACCCAAGGCCTGAAACTTTGGGAGGCCCTGGACCATATACTCTTGGGTCAGATCTGAATACGCCACCCCCCCCCCCCCCAAAAAAAAAAAAAAAAACAAAAACAAAAGTGAGTCGCAGAATTAAACTGTCAAGAAGGGGATTGTTCCTTGAATGATGATGAAGTTATCAAGTCAGGAATTGTGCCATCAAAAGGTATGTTTCACTCTTGGCCACTGGATACCCACTTGTGAACTTGCAAAGTTGAGACTTGCTGCACTGCATGAATAATGTCATTTTGACAAGGCAAAAATGAAGTAAATTTCTTTCCCAAATCTGACGGAAGGCTCCATTAAATAGCAAATTTCAAAATTTTCTTGGGGGGAAAACACAAGTTAAAACCCCATTCCTGCATCTTAAAGGTGATCCCATTTTCCCTTTTGAGAGGGTACGTTATGCTGGTTTATTTGCTCAATTTGGTGTTTTACTGTATAAGAACTTCGGGTGTATGTACAATTTTCTTCATATCTTACTCGGGAAGAAACTTTCAATGCTGTTAATGGTGGGATACAAGCAGAGTCGCAGAGAGCGAGGACAGCTCTGAGAAGGGGGCTGTGTAGAATGAACATCACAGGCCCTAAGACAGCCGAAGACGCAAAGAGATAATTAGGGGTGGGGTGGGGCATGCCCATCCCACCTGTATTTTTGTGTGTAAGGGGCATTTTTTTCCTCCTAAGAGAATCGTGACCACCACGATTCAGGAAAGATCGGTGGAAAACCAACAAACTGGAACAAGTTTTTTTATGTGAATGGAACCTCGTCAGTAATGCAATTACGTAGGCAAGTACTCTTACATCTCCACAAGCGTTGGGGGCCCATATCAAAAGCATTCCCACGACTTTCAGCGCAGATGTATCCATAGATTGCCCTCGTGCCCCCATCCCCCACCCCTTCAGCGGTAGTGGATACAAATACAATGCCACAATATACCTGATTCTTTAAACCGGAATATCAAATTTGGAGAGGCGCTGCATAGTGAGACACCCTTAACACACGATGTATCCCCGTTGATGCACCCACCCCTGCATAGGAAAGGGGGGGGGGGGGGTGTTAGTACGTTACACTAGATCCTATTACTAGAAGGTACAAGTAGATACTAGATCCCCTCCCTCTTTGATATTCTCTGAATATTTGAAAAGAAGGGGAATATTCAAGTTGGTTTTTAACTAAAATACACATTATTTCTTTTCTTCTTTTTTGTTACTCACTTTAAATTTTAAATCCGACAATTGTCAATTGACTAATTCAACTAAAAACTGTCCACATAATGGCGCAAAAACATAAACAGCCAATTTTATTTTAAAACATATTGACAACTATTGTTCGACTAGGGAACGAAACATTTTACAATTTTGCTGTACTTGTGTTCCGTCTTGTGTACCGTTTCGGGTCCATGTTGATTAGTTTCGGCCATTCGACTCACCGAGTTGACCGCTAGTCTTTGTAAGACTGTGACTTAGGGCCTCACCCCCCTCCTACCATCGGCCCTCACACATGTGAGGGCCGATGGTAGGGGGTAAGGCCCTAGGTCACAGTCTTACAAAGACAAGTTAACCGCAAGACCACAAGGGTACGTTTCCGTGGACAATGTGGATTAACTGAGCGTGCGCAGTAAGGTCAGATTATTAATCGAAGCGTTCCAGTGAACATTTAATAATTTGGATTGACAATCCGTAAAATCCAACTGAAAAGGTGAATTGAAGAACAATCCTGACATGCGTAGTTGTTACAAAAAGAAGAATTACACCAAAAAACATGCGATCGCTAGGAAAGGAGAGTGACTGGTATGAGATAAACAGTAATAAATTATTGTTAAAACTGAAGTTAATGTCTGAAAATAAAACTTGTTGCCTATTTTGTGAAATTTATTAGGCCAATGCGAGACACACTTCTGTCGAAATAATTAAAAAATATGACCATTTAATGACATATTCATTTTTGTTGTTGTCTTGTTGGTACCCGGGGTCCCCCTAAATACCGGAATGACGCGGAATGACATAAAAATGATGCGAAATGGCATTTTTTTTAAATACCAATACTCGACACAGAATGTATTTTGTTTTTTAACTAACATAGAGTGGAATCACAAGAACTTGCTGTTTGAAACATCGGAATGACGGACTCCGACAGTATTATTTTCGCGCCCGTGTAAGGCAGTAATGTGGTACATTATAGTATATAATTAGTACACCATGATGTGTCACAATGTGAACACCTTGTTAGCAGCAATGGAAAACCTGGAATTACCAGCTCGACTTAAGAAAGCCATCACAGCTCTGGGCGTCTCTTGTCCCATCTCCTGGACTATCCAGGAAATGGGCAAGAGCGTCCATCTGAACCTGGAATTTAGAGTAGAAGAAGAGAACACCGAAATACCACCCTCCTCGGGGAGAGGTAGCACATTTGATGGGAGGATCCCCTCTCACACTGGTCCTCATCCGAGATGGTTAAGAGGCCCTGAAAAGTGTAAAAGAAGAAAGAAGAGCCCGTCCACCAAGCGCGGGGGGGGGGGGGGGAGGGGGGATTCCCGACGCTTGGAGGCTTTTTGGGAAAAAAAAGAGAGAGAGAGAAGGGTGATGAAAAGGAGGAGACAGAGACAACCACCAGTTCCGCTCCCACTTCCACAGAGGCACCCATCTTAACCCCAGCCCCACAGCTGGAGACGATAGATGAGGAAAGTCCTGTGGAGACTGAGATGGAATCGGAAGCTGTCTTCTCGCCACTTTCGGACCCCCACTCGCCTCTCCCTTCGGCACCAAAAAAGCCTGGACGAGGGCCTGGAAGTCATCCGCCTCGAAAACATAAAATTCCGAGAAGAGAGGGAAAGATCAAATCAATAACTTGCAGCAAAAAATACGAGAAATGCAAGAACTGGCAACTCTGGAAACACAAAAAGTACCACCAAAAACAGAAAATGACCACAGCCCTCCATCGCCAGCCACACCAACAACTACGAGCATCATATCACCGTCACAGCCACCTCCGCTCAAGAAAAAGACAAAGAAGCACAAACGCCGTTAACCTTCTCCCTTTCCTTTTCCTCCTGAACACGTCGAGGCATGGTACAGAACAAAAAACTCACTAGGAACACTACGATACAGTAACCGAAGGTCGAAAGGGGCTTTCCTCAAAAAGTCCCAGCGCGCCTTCGGTGCGCTATTTAACCATTCTTCTAGTCTAGTCTAGTGTCACAATACTTTTTTATTATAAGGATCCGAAATGACAATCAGGAGATCAGGAGTGGAAATAACTCATTGTGTATCTTTCACAAACAATGAGATCAGCAATCAGCCACCTCAATGCAATTACGGCCAATCAAGTTCTGACTGCGTTATTCAAACATTCTCGCGGAGTATCTATATTTGCCAACTTTTCAGTCTATTTGGAACAAAAATATAAAAAAAAATGGTCACTTAAGATTAAGATCTCGGCCCTGGAATGTATTAAAACCATTTTTTTACAGTAAAATTTTATTTTTTTATTGTCATTCCGTGTCCTTCCGCGTCATTCCAGTGTTTAGGAGGACCGGTACCTCTGATGCTGATTGTGACCGCGTCATTGGTAGTAGTAGTGCTCGCACGTTTCACCCCCCATTTGGATGACCTCGGTGGATGACCTCGGAAGTGACGTCATGTCACGTGACCCAGTGGCGCCATGTTGTGTTGTCATGGTAACCCGCGTGAGCGGCCATGTTGTGACGTCATCCCCATAGTGATACGTGGTGTGAGTGCGCATGCGCAGCGCGTGTTGTTAGGGTGATACGTGTTTCCGTCGTCCATTTTGTATACTGGAGGCCGCCATCTTGGTTTCTATGGTAGCACGTGATTGCTATGTTTCCCAATTGTTCTGCAATAAGACGGGGTATGTTTTGAGGGTATGTTCCTTTGTAGAAGAGTAAATCTAATTACCACAAACAACCCGACAATCCATCCAAATCACCAAAATCCACCCGAACTTTTACTATTTCGAATTCTTCCAGAATTCTCTGCTTCTATCTATATATGCAATAGTTTTTGTCTACCTAGGCATGTTCCTTTGTTCCAGAGTATACTCCAGTAGCGTAGAAGAGCCTATCAACTGGAACAGCTTACCTTATTATTACTATATTTAGCAATTTCTGGTCTATTCTTGTTAGTTCTGACCCTATTCCAAGTACTCTTGTTGTTTCATTTATCTAGATAATAACTAACCAATCAGACTGCTTGATTTCCCATAACCTGTATACAGAGTTATCTCCCCTGTGTATAATAAAAGCCTATATCCAATGGCCATATCCCATGGAATCCCTTTTTTGAAAACACCTGTGGCTATGGAATCCCTTTTTTGTCATATGTGCTTATGTGAAAAAGCACAATGTGACACAATGTGCCCTAGCACAAAGGCACATGCTTTATGTGCCGATATGTGCTTATGTGAAAAGGCACAATGTGACACAATGTGCCCTAGCACATAGGCACATACGGGTATTTGAGGATACCTATGTCCTGGTATTGTATTATTCGAGGATATCTACTAGAGAATCCCTTTTTTGTCATATGTGCTTATGTGAAAAAGCACAATGTGACACAATGTGCCCTAGCACAAAGGCACATGCTTTATGTGCTTATATGTGCTTATGTGAAAAGGCACAATGTGTCCTAGCACATAGTCACATACGGGTATTTTAGGATACCTGGTATTATATTATTTGAGGATACTAGTTGGACTTTACATCCGGGTACTTCATGCTACATCCGGGTACTTCCGTTGGGAAAGGTATAAAAGGGGTGTTGGTACGCAAATAAATTCATTTGTGTCCTGACCGTCGTCGAGTGAAGACATGTTACCAGTTCGATGCAGATACTGTTCCAAGTTATTTTCAAGATCGGATAATGCTCGAAGACACGAAAAGGACCATCGTCGGCTCCACTGCAGATATTGTACTAAGTTGTTCGCACAGCCATATAATAGGAAGAGACATGAAGAACATAACTGTACAAGAAGAAGAGAAGAGGAGAGAGATACTGGACTGACTGACCAGAATAAAGCACTTTTAGAATTTTTACGGGACGCTGACAAGGAGGAAATCGATGCCGTTCTACGTGCTGCTGATGAAGATTTGATTACCTGTTTATGCAAATGTGCTATGCTGCTGATGAAGATTTGATTACCTGTTTATGCAAATGTGCTACCAACATTCTCGAAGATAAGATACCACTGAATTTAGCTGAATTTGATGACCTGCGAAAATACGAACATGTATTGAAGCTGCTAACAGATGATGGAATTTCTCCAGATATCAAAAGATGTATACTACGAAAGAGTTGCTTTCTCATACGACCAAAATGGGATTCCATAGCCACAGGCGTTTTCGAGAAAGGGATTCCACAAATGGGATTCCGTTTCCATCTTGTCGCCAAAGCTCCACCGCCACTACTGGTCTATGGTCTATCTGTCCTATCATTAGCTTCTACAGCAGTCTTATTCCATTGCGGCCTTGTACCAGTACTATTGACTAAACTACCATCCATTAATATTGACTTGTATCACTACTTCCTAGCTATACCTTCGCTCAAACCTTCAAAATGTTCAATCAGTGTATACATATAACAGATTCCGTAATTGAGATTCCTAGCCGATTCCGTAAAATATGGATTCCGTGTTTTTTCATCAACACTCGAGGGTATTAAAGAAACTTTCTATATTAGTATTAACGTGTATAATACAACATAATGGTATAGTTTGTTGTATAACTGAGAATTTGTGTTTATTATTATAGATTCCGGACACTGAGTTCCGCCACACATTCTCAATTTTTTAGTCTACCCAACCTAGCCAGCGTCTGACACGAACTATAACATTGGAGAGTTTTGTTTGTTTTCCCCTCTGTTGCAAATGTTTCACGTATACAATATTCACACACAAAGCCAAAAATTATTGTATACGTGAAACATTTGCAACAGAGGGGAAAACAAACAAAACTCTCCAATGTTATAGTTCGTGTCAGACGCTGGCTAGGTTGGGTAGACTAAAAAATTGAGAATGTGTGGCGGAACTCAGTGTCCGGAATCTATTATAATAAACACAAATTCTCAGTTATACAACAAACTATACCATTATGTTGTATTATACACGTTAATACTAATATAGAAAGTTTCTTTAATACCCTCGAGTGTTGATGAAAAAACACGGAATCCATATTTTACGGAATCGGCTAGGAATCTCAATTACGGAATCTGTTATATGTATACACTGATTGAACATTTTGAAGGTTTGAGCGAAGGTATAGCTAGGAAGTAGTGATACAAGTCAATATTAATGGATGGTAGTTTAGTCAATAGTACTGGAATAAGACTGCTGTAGAAGCTAATGATAGGACAGATAGACCATAGACCAGTAGTGGCGGTGGAGCTTTGGCGACAAGATGGAAACGGAATCCCATTTGTGGAATCCCTTTTTCGAAAAGGCCTGTGGCTATGGAATCCCATTTTGGTCGTATGAGAAAGCAACTCTTTCGTAGTATACATCTTTTGATATCTGGAGAAATTCCATCATCTGTTAGCAGCTTCAATACATGTTCGTATTTTCGCAGGTCATCAAATTCAGCTAAATTCAGTGGTATCTTATCTTCGAGAATGTTGGTAGCACATTTGCATAAACAGGTAATCAAATCTCCATCAGCAGCACGTAGAACGGCATCGATTTCCTCCTTGTCAGCGTCCCGTAAAAATTCTAAAAGTGCTTTATTCTGGTCAGTCAGTCCAGTATCTCTCTCCTCTTCTCTTCTTCTTGTACAGTTATGTTCTTCATGTCTCTTCCTATTATATGGCTGTGCGAACAACTTAGTACAATATCTGCAGTGGAGCCGACGATGGTCCTTTTCGTGTCTTCGAGCATTATCCGATCTTGAAAATAACTTGGAACAGTATCTGCATCGAACTGGTAACATGTCTTCACTCGACGACGGTCAGGACACAAATAAATTTATTTGCGTACCAACACCCCTTTTATACCTTTCCCAACGGAAGTACCCGGATGTAGCATGAAGTACTTGGATGTAAAGTCCAACTAGTATCCTCAAATAATATAATACCAGGTATCCTAAAATACCCGTATGTGACTATGTGCTAGGACACATTGTGCCTTTTCACATAAGCACATATAAGCACATAAAGCATGTGCCTTTGTGCTAGGGCACATTGTGTCACATTGTGCTTTTTCACATAAGCACATATGACAAAAAAGGGATTCTCTAGTAGATATCCTCGAATAATACAATACCAGGACATAGGTATCCTCAAATACCCGTATGTGCCTATGTGCTAGGGCACATTGTGTCACATTGTGCCTTTTCACATAAGCACATATCGGCACATAAAGCATGTGCCTTTGTGCTAGGGCACATTGTGTCACATTGTGCTTTTTCACATAAGCACATATGACAAAAAAGGGATTCCATAGCCACAGGTGTTTTCAAAAAAGGGATTCCATGGGATATGGCCATTGGATATAGGCTTTTATTATACACAGGGGAGATAACTCTGTATACAGGTTATGGGAAATCAAGCAGTCTGATTGGTTAGTTATTATCTAGATAAATGAAACAACAAGAGTACTTGGAATAGGGTCAGAACTAACAAGAATAGACCAGAAATTGCTAAATATAGTAATAATAAGGTAAGCTGTTCCAGTTGATAGGCTCTTCTACGCTACTGGAGTATACTCTGGAACAAAGAAACATGCCTAGGTAGACAAAAACTATTGCATATATAGATAGAAGCAGAGAATTCTGGAAGAATTCGAAATAGTAAAAGTTCGGGTGGATTTTGGTGATTTGGATGGATTGTCGGGTTGTTTGTGGTAATTAGATTTACTCTTCTACAAAGGAACATACCCTCAAAACATACCCCGTCTTATTGCAGAACAATTGGGTAACATAGCAATCACGTGCTACCATACAAACCAAGATGGCGGCCTCCAGTATACAAAATGGACGACGGAAACACGTATCACCCTAACAACACGCGCTGCGCATGCGCACTCACACCACGTATCACTATGGGGATGACGTCACAACATGGCCGCTCACGCGGGTTACCATGACAATACAACATGGCGCCACTGGGTCACGTGACATGACGTCACTTCCGAGGTCATCCACCGAGGTCATCCAAATGGGGGGTGAAACGTGCGAGCACTACTACTATTGGTGTTGGGACTGGTTTAACCGATCGAAGGTGGCTCTTGAATATATCAGGGATTTCCATTTCGGGCATTGCCTGTTGGGACCTATTTTGGCCTACCGGTGCAGCAGGACTTGTTTACCACAGTTAACAAGCACTGCCCCACTCCTCACGGCTCTTATGGGGAAGAAAAATTCAAAAACAAATTTCTATTTGTGATACTCGACCGTCTTTAAAGCTCGTCAAAGAACTTAACCGCACTAACACCCGTCCTCACTGTTTACGATGGAGATTATACTACCCGAATTGGACGCTGGGGTGCGACGGGGAAACTGAAGTAGGACTACGCAAATAATTTGGGAAAGACTAGTGGTATGTTACTAGTAATAAATCAGCCCCGAGCATAGCATTCAACTAGATATTACAGAGCGATAAGGTCCGTAACTATTTATTATTTATTTATTAAGGTTTATTGACACTTTAACAGTCACGGTCGGTGACAGTTTTGTGGGTGGAGAAAGCCGTAGTACCCGGAGAGACCACCGAGCAACGACAAGCAGCAGCCAGCTCCCCAACATCAGAACTCCGTACTGCAGCACAGACAGGGTTAGATTGGTTGATGACATGCGCATCATCGACGTGCAGTACGCCATAGTACACGGCACCATCGTGCCCCACGTGGACAATGTGGTTAAGTGCCTTGCCCAAGAACACAACGCAGTAGTCCGAATCGATCGCTCAGACGGTCATCCATCCAAGGACTAACCGGGCTTGACGTTGCTTAACTTCAGTGATCTAACGAGAAACGGTTAGCGCAACACAACCGCCCCCCCCCCCCCCCCCCTAGGTCCGTAACTAGACTGCCCAAATTAACGGTTGGAAGTATCGTTGTTCTAGCGTAATACCCTTGTTTGGGGGCGCGGTGGCTCAGTTGGTAGAAGTGCAGGCTACAAGCCGAGGGGCCCTCGGTTCGAATCCCACCTGCGGCAACCGCGTTGTGTCCTTGGGCAAGACACTTCACCCCCATTGCCCACTTGGGGGCACGGTGACGTTGTGTACTAAGGCGTACAGCACGTCGATGGTGTACCTGTCTTCAACCAATGCTACCCTGCTTGAGTGGAGTTAGTATGTTGGGGAGCTGACAGTTGCTCGCCGTTGCTCGGTGGTTCTCTCCGGGTACTCCGGCTTCCTCCACCCGTAAAACTGTCATGGTCATGATCAGCCATTGTGCAGAAATATGTGACCTTAAACACCAATAAAATAAATAATGCCCTTGCTAAACAAGTTACCCGATTCAATTTCTCACTCCTCCCACCTTTACTACTTAGCTAAACACGTTGCATATCAATAAAATGAATGTGTATTATGTACTGTACATACTAGCCATCTACCTCAGCTAAACTGTTTAGTTAATGAAGTGGAAATACGAAAGCGAAATACACAAAAAGTTGCCTTTCATATCAATTTTTCATTTTTCTTTCAAACTGTAGCTTATGACCCCTCATTGGAACGAGCTTGTTCCATTGAGGTTCAATAAACTATGATGGGGGAAGTAAATAATTAAAAAATAGGATTTCTTTCAATAAGAGTATAACATTTTTTTAAATAGTGTCAAGAAAGAGTCAACAACACTCACGCGACCAGTATTCGTATATATCAAAATTTTAAACCCGTGTTCATGGAACAGTTCATCTCCTCAATCGGGACCAGCCTAACCAACCATGCACTGCCATGCTAACAGGAGACACGAAGTATTTGCAGAGGGTGAGATATCCCCCGCACCCACCTCCTCTTTACGGCTATACGAGGGATGATTTCATTTATACGGGTTAGAGTTCAAACTTAGTTAACAACGAAATCTGGCAGGCTATAGTCTTTGTTTGGTCTGCTGTCGGGTTTTGTAAGAGAGATCTTCAATATTTACCCCATGGACGATCTTTCACGTAAACCATGAATTCGCAATTTGGGGCTGGATCCACTTCAAACATGGGATGTCGCAAGCTCAAAACATATTGCATTGTGATGCGTGTGTACATAACTTAGCCTTCAGTCGATGGCTCGCCGAGGGACATAAATAGGTGGGTTTTGCCACACCCTATCAAGGACGTTTGATAATAATCGGGGGAAGGGGGGGGGGGGGGTAAAGTCCGCAATATACTCTGGACAGAGTATTATTCTGGGAATTGTAACAAGTGATGTATTATCCAGAATGGGGAGATCCAAAAGGGGGGGGGGGGGGGGGGGGTGTGGGTGGCACCTCACCCATAAAAAAAGATCAGGGAAGTTTTCTTACTACATAGGGGTTATCGGTGTGCCGCAAAAGGGTAAACCTGAAGCAGTAAAGAGTATTACATAGACTAGTAGATCGGGATAAAAGAATGCGGTTAATATATCCGATACGGGAAACAGTGAAATTTCCCCAAATAGGATATGGGACGATGGAGAACAAGCCCTGATAAAGTTTCCAGGAGAATGTTTGCGAACTGTGTAAGCAGGAATGCTGCATGATAAGAGGGCAAGGGCGTCAACCTAACGGAGGGCTATTTCGTAAATGTTCATTAGAATTAAAACTGATGTATTTCTATGAGTAGTGTGTTATGTACCCGGACGGACAATATTTGGATGATCTTATGTGACGTTATAGTCACGTGACCCAGTGGCGTCATGTTGTGTTGTCATGGTAACCCACGTGAGCGGTTGTGACGTCATCTCCATAGTGATGTGAGTGCGCATGCGCAGCGCGTGTTGTTAGGGTGATACGTGTTTCCGTCGTCCATTTTGTGTACTGAAGGCCGCCATTTTGGTTTCTATGGTAGCATGTGGTTACTATGTTACCCGAAGGCCTACAACAAGACAGGGGTATGTTCGGAGGATGTGTGCGATTGAATTGGAGTAAATCTAATTACCACAAACAACCCGATAAGTTTTACTATTTCGAATTCTTTCAGAATTCTCTGCTTCTATGTATATATGCAATAGTCTACGTCTACCTAGGCATGTTTCTTTGTCCTGGAGTATACTCCAGTAGCGCAGAAGAGCCCATCAACTGGAACAGTTTTGCTTATTGTTACTATATTTAGCAATTTCTGGTCTATTCTTGTTGGTTCTGACCCTATTTCGTGTACTCTTGTTGTTTCATTTATCTAGATCATTTATATAGATTGTTGCTAACCAATCAGACTGCTTGATTTCCCATAACCTGTACTTAATCGTACAGAGTTATCTACCCTTATTACAACGAAGTTGTATCCGATTCTCATCACCTCTGTATCCAAAGGCAATATCCCCGGGCACCCCAATTTCGGCACCCCTTTTTTGGAAAAACATATGGCCTTCGGCACCCCTTTTTGTCACTTGTGCTTATGTGAAAAGGCACAATGTGACACAATGTGCCTTAGCACATAGGCACATGCTGGATATGCCGATATGTGCTTATATGTGCTTATGTGAAAAGGCACATTTTTGGGGAAAGACTCTTGTTATTCTTCTTTTACAATTTTTTTTTTCTCCCTGAATTTTGTCTGTTTTACTGCTCAAAAACAAGCTGTACGATTTTGACCAAATTTGGCATACTTATGTAATGTCATAAAATCTAGTGAAATGCGGTATCGTCATATCTGTGAAAACGCGTATTTTCAAAATATTCATCCAAAACTTTCAAAATTTCACCATTTTTCGAATGTCTCAAAATCGTTTACAGTTATTCAGCTGAAATTGTCCACACATTTAGAGCATAATATGATACACCACAATCACCACTCAAATCTTTCATCATTAACCCCCACTGGCCAAAATTGACATGAATATAGATTTTTTCTTCAAAACTGACCAAATTCAAGGGCAAATTTCTCTAATTACAAGGTTGTTGTAACAATTATTTTGGTATGGATAGATGCAACAATGATTGCAGAAGAAAGTTACTGTTTACTTTTTAATCTCAGATTTAATCCTCAAGCACAATGAGGGCGAGAATAAGAGTACCGTTTGATAATGCCAAAATTAGCCAACTTTGGTTGGTTTTTCTATCATTTTGGAAAGGGTTAATTTCAAACACTTTTCATGTACGCATTCACAATTGACTACCGAGCATATTTTCTGTTGTAAGTTTGGTTGTAAAGTTTAACCCTATCCCATTCTGGTTGCATGCATAAAAGTAAGTACTGTCCAAAAAACTCCAATTTTTCAGATTTTGGTAAATTTAGGTGTCGATTTACTCCATTTTAAATTGCTTGAGCTCTGAATGTTTTCTATAGCTGCTTGCAACAGTCAATGTATGACAAATTTTGTTCTATATGTTATTATTAAAAGTTTAACCCTTGGCAGATTTGAGACTTCCCATAAGGGTACTGTCGGAATAATTGTTATTTTCACCAATGCTTACATGCACTTTCTCAGCACTGGAGCCATATTGTCTCAAAACCTTTTCCATGAGAGGATTGGGCCTTCATCCACGAACAATTTTGCTGTTATATATTTTATTCAAAGTTTTAACCATCACCCAGTTTTCGGGCCCTGAATTTGAGTGCCCTAAAATTCTTCATAACATTGTCTAATTTGGAGCTCAGTTTTCTTCTATTTTCAAAAGGAATATCGAAAAATGATTTACATGTTCGTATTTACAATGGCCTACCGAGCATATTTGCTGTTGTAAGTTTGGTTGTGAAGTTTAACCCTATGCTCGTTCTGTTTGCATAAAGATAGGTGCAGTCCAAAAAACTCTCGTTTTTCAGAATTTGGTAAGTTTCAGTGACGATTTACTCCATTCCTAATTGATTGAGCGCTGAACGTTTTCTATGACTGTATGCAGCAGTCATAGGATGACAACTTTTGTTTTATATGCCATTATTAAAAGTTTAACCGTTGGCAGATTCGAGACTACCCATATGGGTACCGTCGGAATAATTGATATTTTCATAAAATCGCTGAATATTGATAAGCGTGCAGTGGTAGTTTGGAATAGAATATCCGAAAATGCTTTCGAAATTCGGATTCACAGTTCAATTCCAAGAATATTTTCTGTTATAAAGTTGCTGTAAAGTTTAACGCAATCCCTGTCTCAGATGCATAAAGATAGGTGCCGTCGAAAAAAACTCATTTTTCAGAATTTCGTAGGTTTAAGTGACAATTTGCTCCATTCCTAATTCATTGAGCGCTGAATGTTTTCTATGCCTGCATTCAGCAAGCATAGCATGACAACTTCTGTTTTATACGTTATTATCAAAAGTTTAATATTATTTTTTAGTATTGATAGTATATATTTTATAAAAAATTATAAAATCTGATAATACGTCGAGTGCCTGTGGCGTATATCACTGAACACTCGATATAACGGCCAAAAACGGTCTAGTTAAATTTATACATGTAATTGAAAAAAATCATATCGTGGGCGTCTGTGGGAAAATGACCCCCCCCCCCCCCTAAAAAAGAAGAACAAAACAAAACAAAACAAAAAAAAAAACGAAAACAAAAACATATATCCACCCCCCCCCCCCCCCTCCAAAAAAAAAAAAAAAAAAAAAACAAAAAACACACAGATCATACGCCACTGTCGCCAGACAGTCCGGATATCCACTGGAAACTAAAAAAAAAAACTAACATCAGTTTCTATAAACAGTTTTTTTTCATTTAATATCGATTAATAAACAGATCACTGTTTCAAAGGTTTCCTCAATCAGTAAACAAACGAGTTCAGTATAGTCACTGTTCATAAGCTCTCCCAAACAGGTTGCAACGACCACTACTTCCTCATTTGAGGCCATATTCATCCGAACTTCACTTGCAAGGTAACAGATTATCGTTCCTTTGAAAAACTGTTTCTCAATCTCGATTACCAATCTAGATTAATCCAGATTATTCACGGAAACGCACCCTTTAAATATTATGTTTCAGTGAACTATTCTGGTTTACTTGGTTTACTATTCCGTGTAAACCTAAACTGTGGTTTAGAAATCCCAATGGAATGCTTCATGAGAATACTATTCCACGTAAACTTTGGCGTGATGTCGCTAAGAAACGTGAAGCAGGGACGCGTTTTTAGGAGGGGCGATATCCAAAGTGTGGGAAACATATCCCGGCTTTCATTTTTAGACAATCTTGAAAACCATCTTTGAAAAGGCCCGCATAAGAATGATAAGACACTTTCCAATGATAGTGTCAGAAATTGCATTACTGCTACCATAGAAATAAAATTACCAAAAAGGGTCTTCTGAAAGTTGCAAAACAAATTTTTTCCGATAAAACACTCTTCTTCTTCTTCTTCTTCTTCTTTTTGGTTCCAGCCTCCATGAACTGGTTGATGATTCTGCTGGTTTGGTTTGGGGGGTGCGCACGGATTTCAGTTGAGAATCGAGTATTTTTGAAAAGCCGCTTTTGTGGACAAAATAAACGTTATTATCTTTTTAGCTCATCTTGACAAAGTCAAGCTGAGCTAATCTCATCGCTCTCCGTCCGTCGCTCGGCGTCCGTCAACACCATGTTTTGGCTTTCTCCTCCAAAGCAACTGGGCCAAATCAAGTGAAAGTTTGTGTGAGTGATGGCACTGGAGGGGCATTGCATTTTTGTTCAACTCTGCATGCTCAGCCTCGTTGAGAGGGAGTGGGGGAAAGTGCTCCAAAATATTTTTAAAATCTTCTTCTCATGAACCAGTGTGTACAATGACTTGATATTTGCTATGAAGCTCCCTTTTGAGGTGTAGAATCAAGTTTGTTCAAACAAAGTTCGTGAAGGAATATTTGGCTTTGTAATGGGAGGGGTAAGATTTTTGGCCCCACCCAAAATTTCTATTTCAAGAACCGGTGGGCCAACTTCAACCAAATTTGGCATGTAGTTTAAGTGGGTCATAGGTAATTGATTGATGCCTAAAACAATTTTTTCACAGCCCTGTGACAACTCCAGGGGCTAAAAACAGAAAAAATTCAAAAGCCCATATCTCCCAAACCAAAAGAAACAGAGAACTGGTATTTGGTATGTAACATCCTTAGAACCAGAAGGAGGGATTTGTTTAAAAAAAATTGCCACCAGTTCTATCAGGGTGCCTGGTAGAGGTCTTAACAAAATGTTGAGTCAGTAGTTCTATCCCTGGAGCATTTCATTCACGGATGTGTTTGATTGACATATTGTGTTCTTAAATAAATAAAAATTCTGCTATGAACATTTAATATTGTTATTACAATCTGTCAATTCTGTGTGTGTGGGGGGGGGGGGGGGGAGGGGGGACTTTTGTTTGTTTTAGAAATATTTTTATTTATGTTTAATGAACCATTTCAGTGCTGGAAAACATCTGATACCTGTATGCATGTCTTTAATTGAACCCTCTCACGGCTGCAGTGTGGGTTCCAAAGATTTTTTAGTGATGACATGAACAAACAAAAAAACGTTTCAATACTGCTTTTTCTGGTTCCTTGGAAAACAATTGATCTGATTCCTGTCTGAATATCTTTAATTTAACCCTCTCATGACTTCAGTGTGCTTTTTTCCAAAGAGTTTTTCTCTCTCATGATGGACTCTTTCTCTACTGATTTCATGTTGAATGAACCCTTTCTATGCTGGAAAACATTTATCTGATTCCTGTGTGCATGTCTTTAATTTAACCCTCTCAAGACTGCAGGTCTGTAGCAGGGAGTTCCACAGATTTTTAGCTCATCCTAACAAAGTCAAGCTGAGCAAATCTCATCGCTCTCCATCTATCATCCGTCAACACCATGTTTTGGTCTTCTCTTCCAAAGCCACTGGGCCAATTCAATTGAAAGTTTGTGTGAGTGTTGGTCCCGAAGGAGCATTGCATTTTTGTTCAACTGAACATGCTCAGCATCATAGGGAGGGAATGGGGGAAAAATGCTCCAAAAATAAGTTTAAAAATCTTCTTTTCATGAACCAGTGTGTACAATGACTTGATATTTGCTATGGAGCTTCCTTTTGAGGTGTAGAATCAAGTTTGTTCAAACGATGTTCTTGAAGCAATATTTGGCTTTGTAATGGGAGGGGTAAGATTTTCGGCCCCGCCCAAAATTTCTATTTTCTGAACCGATGGTCCGGTTTGAACCAAATTTGGTATGTGGTATTATTGGGTCATAAGTACTTGACACATTCAAAAAAAAAAAAAAATTCTCACATCCCCATGGGAACCCTGGGAGCTAAAAATAGAAATATTTTCAAACGCCCATATTTGCAAAACCACACGGAACAGAGAGCTGTTATTTGGTATGCAGTATCCTTAGGACCAGCAGAATTGAATGGTAAAAAAAATTGCCAGCGGTTATGTTAAGGTGTTCTGTAATGGGCATCGAAAAAATGTTTAGTCAGCATATTTGCAAAAATTTTTAAAAATCTTTTTTCCAGCACCAATTATCAGAATCTTTTGATATTCTGTATACAGCATTTATAGGGGTGTCAGATACACGTTTGTTAAAATAAAGCCCATTGGTTCATATTTGGGCCCAATATATTTTTTACATAGGGTAATATGGGGAATATCCTTTAAAAATCTTCTTCTTCAGAACCATCAGTCAGAATCTTTTAATGTTTGATATACATCATTGGTATGAGAGTCAGATTCAAGATTGTTCAAACCAAGTCCCTAGGTTAATATTTGGGCTTCCTTCGAAACTTTGTTCAATATGGGGGATAATTTTTAAATTTTTTTAAAAATCTTCTTCTTCAGATCCACCAGGCAGAATGCTTTCATATTTGGTATGCAACATCTCTAGGGGGTCAGATTCCAGTTTGTTCAAATCAGATCCCTGGGTGTATATTTGAGCTCGCTATGATAGACACATGTTTATTTAGTGCGATATGAGGAAATGTCTGTAAAAATCTTCTTAGTCAGATCCACCAGTTGGAATGCTTTCATATTTGGTAAACAACACCTCTGGGGGGGGGGGGGGGGGGGTCAGATTCCAGATTGTTCAATTCAAGAGACTGGGTTAATATTTGGGCTCCATATGGGAACCTGAAATTTAACTTAGTACAATATGAGGGAACTTCTTCAAAAATCCTCTTCTTCAGATCCACTGGTCAGAATGTTCTCATATTTGGTATACAACATCTCGGGGGGGGGGGGGGGGGATAAGAGGGGGGGGGGCTAAGAGGGGGAGGTCAGATTAAAGTTTGTTCAAATCAGATCCATAGGGTAATATTTGGGTTCGCTATGGTAGCCCAAATTTTAATTTAGTGCAATATGAAGAAATTTCTTCAAAATTTCTCTTTTTCAGATCCAACAGTCAGAATGCTTTCATATTTGGTACACAACAACTCTAGGGAGGTCAGATTCAACTGTGTTCAAATCGGAGCCTGGGTTATACCGGAATTGGCCATTTTGCTGAAGATTGAAATTTTTTTATTCAGTACCCTCTAGAGGTGTTTAACTAAGATTAATCCACACAGGTTGTATCAAGTGGCTTCATAGAGGAGCTCTACATTTTACATTATGATCAACTGAATAAAAGGCATGATGCCCGGATTATTTTTGTCACTCCTGGGGGACTCAAGGTTTGACAGTGTGCCTATGGAGATGGATTGCTTAATGTAGATTCATTCTTGGGCTCTGTTTATATTGTGTTCTGTTCAAGATGAGCGCTTCAGGCCCCGTGGGGCCTCTTGTTTATCGTTTCTCTCTCTTTATTTATTGGTTTTTTTTTCACGAACCCGGCATTGTTTATTTCTTATCTGGCACACGAAATCAGAATATGTTTTATTGTTGTGCGAAGCTTAGAACTTTTATGTGCACTCCAATGCGCATGCCAAGAATAGAATGATAAACCAGAAAACCCTGTTCTCCATGGGTACATGAGGTTTAGTTGGTTTTATCCAGAATGATAAACCAGAATATAAGCTGTTCAACAAAACGACCTGGTTTTTATTCCGTGTGTCTACGCATGCTCACAATAAACCAAGTAAACCGGAATAGCTCACTGAAACATATCTCAAAAGACACTTGACTCTTTTATATGATTTTTTTGCTGAACGCCATTATGAGTGGAGAGAGTCGCACGAAATTCCCGTCGAAAAGTTATCGGAATGTGTCAATGTTCATTTCATTAAAAATCTTTAACCCCCGTCTTGTCGGCGTTGGAATTTAATTTTGTGGTGCATACCTCAGAACCAAGGACAATGTCATTCACAGTCCTTGTCAGACCCACGGAGAATAGAATCTTCCCTGTCAGAACGTTTGTGCGATCTTTATAAGCAAATCAGTTTTTTTCAGAAATGAACAACAAATTTGTTCGTTATAGCTGCATGTGCCCCCAGATTACTTTTGATGACGTCAGAGTGTTTTGGTGGGGGAGAAAAATTAGCCCTGTTGGGTGTGAGTTTGTGATGGGGAAATCTCACCCTCGGGACAAGATATTTAGTCCAGACAGTTGGCAAGCCTCGTATCTGACCCAAATATCTTGCCCGCGGGTGAGATTTCCCCATCTCACACCCTCACCCACAAGGGATAAAAATAGTCTCTCGGAAGCACAAATGTGCAATATGTTTTATGCTTTCAATGGCCGACTTCAGAACATCCACGAAGAGGCATTGCGAAAGGCTACACAAAGTCACAAAGATTACGGCGAAACATTATGTAAATGAAAAAAAGAAAAGACAAAAACGCGTCCTCTCCCACGGCATTATGCTTGCGCCATCAGTCTCCACACCGCATCCCATAATTATTTAGAGTATTTGGGAATACATATAATTACTCCTTGTAAACTTACCTCCGAATGTAGCGCCTATTGAGTAAACGCAGACAATACTCGACGGTGACAATTTCTAACACAAGGGTAATTCATCTGTAGTCGTAAATATTTATTTAACTATATTTGGCTGACAACGAATGACCCAAATTCAAGTTGGGATGTGTGGCTTCGTCGTCAGTACAAGCAATTGAATATACAACAGTTGAGGTATATAAGGAAATAAAATCTCGCCACTGTTATCACACGATATGAGTCATTTGACTTTAGTAGGAAGTGAGAAACGAGGTAGGCCTAGAAATCTCGTCCCCTCGATAGACGAATGTAACGACGAGGGGGTGGGGGTGGGGGGGGGGGTGGGGGTGGTGCCCTTAATCCCGGCCAAAATGTTCAACTGTGAGAAACTTCAACCGACAAACCGCCAGAAGTTGGAAACTCATTACGAGACCGTATATGGCAGAAATGTCGTTGCCGCATTTTATCTGTGTTTGTCACCGCTTCTAATAGAAATTTAATGATTATGAAGCCAAATATTATGGGATTTTTAAACTGGAGGCAAAATTTCCAACTTTAGAACCAAAGACCCCCAGCAACGTCCCCAAGTGCGCTCAATGGGCGAAGAATAGTATAGAGACAGAGCACTAGTAGTTACATCGGAAAGGAAGGGGCAAAACAAGTTGCAGTATTAAGTAGCAGGACATGTACCTCTTCATGCCTTTTCTAGCAGGCCCCGGAAATGCCGTCATAGTCACTTGACCCAGAGTGTCATATGGGGTTACCCACGTGAGCGACCATGTTGTAACGTCATTATTATAGTGATATCTGGTGTCATTGCACATGGGCAGCGCATGTGTTAGAGCGACACTTGTTTCTGTCGTCCTCTTTGTTAACTGGAGGTCGCCATCTTGGTTTCTCTGGTGGCACGTGGTTACTATGTTACCCAACACCCTCTAATAGGACGAGTGTGTATTCGGAGGGTATGTTAATAGCACGTAGTGCTATAAGATGAGTTCTGTTGATCGGGAGTATTTTTACTAGTTCGGATTTTCCCCCAAAATCTCGGTTACTTCTTAGTATTATCCAAATGGCCACAACATCTGTTTATTTGGTTCGGATTTCACCCAAAATCCCATTTTCTGCTCATTTATCTTGTTCGGATTCCTTTTAGACCTCTGCTTTTATATCTATCTATATCCCGTTACATCTATTACTGCCCCTCTTCTGACTGCGTTCTGTTTGATCTTACAGTACGGAGAGAGTGGATTGTAACAAAATCATCCGCGAAGTGGAGTTATCACCCAAAGTATCACTTTCAAATTGTGTACATATGGACAAAAAGCGCAAGCAAATTGGCAATGTTTCAGCCAATGGATCTCCGGAGTTTCATTCAGTAAACAAAACCCATGGCATAAAACCACGGAAATCCTCAGAAAATAAAAGGCAATAACCCTACAATAGATTGTCATAAAAACGTCAAAACTGAACTTGATTTACCTTTTCCTTGAGTAAGGATCTATGCCAAAAGTGGGTTGGCAATTTCGAGTAGAAATAGTGTTATCATCCGAAAACCGTAACTTTTGGAAATTCAAGACAAAAATTGGCAAAAAATAATGAAAGACACATTCTGATTCGACTTTGATCTACATGCTCCATGGATAAAGTCGAGCAACAAATAAGGATTGGATGTTACAATTATAACACAACTTCAAGGTATCATCTGGAAGACCACAAAGTGAACGAATGGCTTTACCCACGAATGCTACCGTAAGTTGTGCAAATTTTTCGCCCTTGCATGATGGGGTTGCTGTACAAGCCACTTTCTGGGGTTGTTGGTTGATACAAAAGTGCATCGTATGGGGTTTACAATAGAGCATAATACTGCTATCGTCATGGTGTTAAATTCCGAGTTAGAAAATTAGCTGTGGAGTTTAAATTCGGAGGTAGAAAAATTTGACATCACAACGTTGATTTATAGACAAGACAAGATAAGATAAGATTTATCAAGCAAATACACCAGAACAAAGGCAGATTGCTTTGTATATTCAAAATCAACATAAATAGAAACATAAAACAATACTAATTCCAAATGACAAACGTAAATATGAAAACGTATATATGGATAGATATGATGTTCCTGTAGGTTAACTCCACAAGAAGCAAATGACCCCAAAATGCCGCCAGATAGTTCTTACACCTAATCCCACAATGTAGCTCTACGAAGAGCAGACGGACGACCGTCAGTTCAACATATCGCCCCCTGAATTCCAATGTGTTCTATGTGCCAGTTGGCACATAGAACACATTGGAACTCAGGCGACGATATTTATACAATAATGGAATGGACCAACTCGTATAGAAACTCAAGTTATTATCATTACAACTGAGTCGACGATCCGTGAAGAAGAGGGAGAAAAATAATTAGAGTTCGAACAGTTAACCCTTTACCTGACAGTCTAAAAAACTATATACTGTTTGCCCCCCCTCCCCCCCCCCCCCCCATTCATGAGTCAAACATTTGTAAAAATAGTGGTCAAGTAGATTTTCCACCCAATGATTTATAATTTTTTAGAGAACCACAAAGCGAACTAGCAAATAGTCAGCTCATGAATCATCGGGGTTAGTCGGGTGATCCATGGGCTGGAATTTGGGGTAGTGCTACTTGCGCTTTGTTTTCAGAAACTGTTATTTGATTGCCGAGTGAAAAATTTACCCCCGCGCGACTTACCTAATCCACCCGCTATGTCCAGTATTCGATTTATTCACACACACTCAAATTGGCAGCATGTCAAGTTGGTGCATCATATAAAATGTGTTTGCAAATCCACCCACCACGTCCTGTTGAAGTTTTGCACAGGAAAGAGTTGCTCCGACAAAAGCTCCGGTTCCTACGGGAATTTAACACTAGCTACTACGACAAAGCTCCGGCTAACCGGGACCGATTCACACGTTGTGTGAGATGGCCATTCATCCTTCCGGATCACAAAACTCACAACTGGTTGAGATAGCGATTGAGGGGCTATATAAAACTCAGTCATTGACATTAAGGACTCAGGGGGGCTGCATGCTTTCTGGTGTCTGCGTATTTTCAGATTTACATTTATCTACTGGTTTATAAAACTGCTTCCAGCCTCTGAGGATATATCATGCCCACCACACAAGTACAATATCAAGTTTATCAAACCATTCTCACCTTTCATTTCCACTTTAGAGCACACACACCCCCAGACATTAATTAACTAGCCATATTTCAACAGTAAAACAGAACTTGTTTACAAAAGTAAAGAAGCAATGCTCAAATTCTCGGTGTTTAATTTTTAATTTATTATGTATCGATAAAAAAGAATCCAATGAAACGATTCGTGATAATCATTCGAAAGATTTAAGCATCATGCATAATTCACTGATTTATGATTCTGTTCGTGCGTCATAGTTTTGTACATGTTATACAATATTCTGTAGTGTTATCCCTTTTGGATTGTGACTTACAGAATGAATGAAAAGTTTCAGCGCGCCGAAGGCGCACAAGGACGATGTGGGATTTGAAATCCCTTGCGACCCAAATAACTTGATTTGCTTATGGATCCACACACTCACAGACAATGCACTCATAGGCATATATTCCCTTTGTGACTGATAACTGAGACACAGATGTATGTATGTATTAAATTTTGTGTGCAGTAAAAACATGATCAAATGTTCAGTGTGTCTTCGAAGTAGGAATCAACAAAGATGTTACACGGATATTTTTGTTGTCAAGCACACACACAAACACATACACACAAATCAAGTACCGCCTACTTTAAACACTTTGGGCGGCCGCTGATTTGTCGCGGTTCTAGGGTGAGAAGGCCTTGGTTACCCCTGTGCTCCCAATTGCCTCCCTATTCCCACGCTTCTTCTTTCCTCCCAACACTCGGAGACGAACTGCTTGATGACATCCCTTGCCCCACTCTTCCCATTCTCTCCGATTAGCATATCAACCCTCTACTTTGAATCACTCACTAACCACATGTACATCATTCTCCCATCCCACTTCCCCATTATACTCCTAATAAATCTTGTTCGTTTAGACTGATATTTCGGGTATTCAAGTAGAATGTGTTCCAGGGTCTCCACCACCCTAAATTACAAATCTGGCACTCCTTTTCCAAGTTTTTTTCCAATGTTTCCCCTCAGCTTCAAGGATCGTGACCTCAGCTTGAACAACAGTGACCCCACGAAAGGTGCCATCAAGGTACTCTTCAAAACCAGGCTTCTCTTTATCACACTGACCACCCAAAGACCTCTTTGATATGAACCCCCTCTCGCCAATTAAGGTAACTATCCTCCATGACTCTTTCTCGGGCGATTGTTTTACCCTCGGTTGACCCTACGTCTAGGTCCTTGTTCTCCAATGAGTAGTTCTCCATTAACCCCCTCGCTTGTACCAACCACCTTGTCTTGATATTTGAGTTGAAAAAACTCTGGAACATTACTTTACACCATCGGCTGTCGGGGAGATTTACCAAATAATTAAGATAACAGAGTTTCAATAAGTCTATCCTGTCCTTGATCTTCAAAAACATATCTTGCACAGTTGACACTTAATTGGTTTGGTGTCAGCTACAGGTGGGCGGCCCTGAAGGACTCCTGTGCGCGAATTAGCTTTCGAGTCTAGATTGGTGTTTTTCTGACACTTGTCGAAGTATTATTGGCTGGGCACATTTTCTTAGAGTTCCCAGGAAGGATTCTTTTTTGATATTACTTGTGCAGAATATTACTGGTTGGTTTTAGAATAATATTCACGAATTTTTTGTTTCGAACCAAAAAAATATATAATTTTAAACCATTTAAAACTTTAAAAAAAACCGGCGAAGTGCATTTCCGGCGAATTGCGACCTCGAAAAAGTGTCTACTTCGGTGAAGTTGTCATCCGGCGAAGAGTCCATTCTTCTTATAAAAATACACTACCAGCTAAAAACCCCTCTTTTTCAATTCAGTCTTTTGAAATGCTAATATTATTATTCATTCAAATGCTATTATTTTATGTGGAACAAATAAAAACTGCCATTAATAATCAACAAGTAGGCGCGACTATCCTACTTGATTTTGAAAAAGCATTCGATTCTGTCTGGCACAACGGAATACGCTTTAAGCTGTCTAAACTAAAACTATAAATGAAACTGTTAAGATTACTCTCCTCTTTTCTTAATGACCGAAACATAAAAATCAAAGTCAATAACGAAATGTCCGACAGTGTCCCCCTCGAAGCTGGTACCCCAAGGGATCCGTTCTCAGCTCCTCCCCTACATCATTTATGTTAACGGCCTTAAAATCACCAACAAGCGCGTTCAAATATCACAATTCGCCGACGACAAAGGGCTATGGGGTTCCATCAACATCCAACCAAGTCCAAAAACATCCTCAACGCGCACCGAATGACCTCGAGCGCTGGTTTACGAAGTGGAGAATTAAGCTAAACATAAACAAACAAAACCCAAAGAATCACCTTTCATCCGTTAGAGAAAAAACGCGACTTTGACATCAAATTACTGGATAAAGTTCTCCCAGAATGCACCGAACCAAAACTTCCTCGGTATAACCCTTGACGAAAATACGACTTTCAATAAACGCACCAATAATATCGCCACAAAAGCAACAAAACGTATTATTCTGCTAAAAATGCTTCGCAGCACCTTCTGGGGAGCCAATGAGGCATACCTACTTAAACTATACAGGCCATTCGTACGCCTCGGACTTGAATATGGGGCACTCGTCCTCGGTGAAATAAATGAATTCAACTTGCGCAAACTCAAAAGAGTCCAAAACCACGCGCTTAGGTTGCCCTCCGCGCACTCTGGGACACCCCAATCAAACTACTCCACGAGAGGACCGGTATGCCAACTATAAAATACCGCCTAACCACACTAGCCGCCAAAAACCGCGATCGCCTCAAGGATAGCAATCTAATATCAGAATTCCACGACTTCTCTGCCAGCCGACATAAAAACAATGCCTTAAAATAATCATCTCGACCGAATACAAGTACCATGCATGGGACCGGTCTGGTCGGGAGCGGTCCGGCCGGGCCTGAAGGACCTGTTCCAAAATGGATTCAGGCCCGCCTGGCCCGGGGGCTCCTGGCCAGCTCCCGTTTAGGAAATCCATGAGGTCCACTCTTAACCAAAAAGGCCTCAACTAATAAACACGCAACTAAGAAAAAACAGAAGCTACAGGACCCATGGACCCTCTGCGGGGTCATCTTTGTTAAATACAGGGACGGCAGTAGTATGTCTCGTATGTTTGAGTCCTCATTGGCCGGACCTCGGTGCCGGACCTCGGAAGTGACGTCATGTCACGTGACGTAGTGGCGCCATGTTGTGTTGTCATGGTAACCCGCGTGAGCGGCCATGTTGTGACGTCATCCCCATAGTGATACGTGGTGTTAGTGCGCATGCGCAGCGCGTGTTGTTAGGGTGATACGTGTTTCCGTCGTCCATTTTGTATACTGGAGGCCGCCATCTTGGTTTCTATGGTAGCACGTGGTTGCTATGTTACCCAATTTTTCTGCAATGGGACGGGGTATGATTGGAGGGTGTGTTCGATTGAATCGGAGTAAATCTAATTACCACAAACAACCCGACAATCCATCCAAATCACCAAAATCCACTCCAACTTTTACTATTTCGAATTCTTTCAGAATTCTCTGCTTCTATCTATATATGTAATAGTTTTCCTCTACCTAGGCATGTTCCTTTGTTCCGGAGTATACTCCAGTAGCGTAGAAGAGCCTATTAGTTAGAACAGTTTACCTTATTATTACTATATTTAGCAATTTCTGGTCTATTCTTGTTAGTTCTGGCCCTATTCCAAGTACTCTTGTTGTTTCATTTATCTAGATCCTATTTATAGATCACAACTAACCAATCAGATTGCTTGATTTCCCGTAACCTGTATGCAGTGTTATCTCCCTTCTGTATAATGAAAGACTATATCCAATGGCCATATCCCATGGAATCCCATTTTTGGGAAACACCCGTGGCTATGGGATCCCTTTTTTGTCGTATGAGGCCATGAGGGCTATGTAAAAGCCCTCAATGAGTCCTCATTTATTATCCCTCATATCCTCATTGAATTTTGAGGTTATGAGGACCTTGAAAAATCCCTCAATGAGGAAGAATTTACTTCGACTCTTAGCCTCATTTCAGTATTTAACAATTATAAATCCTATGGAATCCCATTTTGGAAAACGCCTGTGACTGTGGAATCCGTTTTTGTCGTATGAGGCCATGAGGGCTATGTAAAAGCCCTCAATGAGTCCTCATTTATTATCCCTCATAGCCTCATTGAATTTTGAGGTTATGAGGACCATTAAAAATCCCTCAATGAGGCATAATTTACTACGACTCTTAGCCTCATTTCAGTATTTAACAGGTATATCCTATGGAATCCCATTTTGGAAAACACCTGTGACTGTGGAATTCCTTTTTTGTCGTATGAGGCCACGAGGGCTATATAAAAGCCCTCAATGAGTCCTCATTTATAATCCCTCATAGCCTCATTGAATTTTGAGGTTATGAGGACCATTAAAAATCCCTCAATGATGCATAATTTACTACGACTCTTAGCCTCATCTCGGTATTTGAGGATACCCATGGCCTGGTATTGTTTTATTCGAGGATACCTATCGAGGATACCTTTTATGGGATACTTATCTGAGGATACTATATAGGCTGTACATATCCATATAGGTCTCTTGCTGGCCCTTAGTACTATTAATCCACCTGATGCTTTATGTTATCCTTTGACTGGTATAGGTAGTATGCAATGCTAGGCATAGGGGTATTGTGGGTAGGGGTACTGCCTGGTAGTTTAGAACGGTACTATAGTATGGCGGTATATACACCTATAGGCCCCTGTTAGTGCTTGGTACTATTAACCAACCGATTGCTTTGTTTTATTATATGGCTGGTATATGTAGTACGTTATGGTAGACCTAGTGATTTTGTGGGGGTGGGGGTAATGCTTGGTAGTTTAGAACGGTAGTATAGCATAGGCTGTACATATCCTTGTTGGTCTCTTACTGGCCCTTGGTACTACTGATCCACCAGATGCTTCATATTATTGAGCGGTATTCTGGGGTGGGGTCAATGCCTGGTAATACAGAACGGCAGCTGAGTATGGTTGGTATATTCCCCTATAGGTCCCATCCTAACCGTTCATAGTATTAACCTACCAAATGCTTTGTATCATCCTGTTACTGGTAAGGTGGTACGTAATACCAGTAGTTCCTACCTTATTCCGAGTACTCTTGTTGTTTCATTTATCTTGATCATTTATATAAATTGTAATTAACCGATTAGATTGCTTGACTTCCCATAACCTGTACTTAATCGTACAGAGTTATCTCCCTTCTGCATAATAAAAACCTATATCAATGGCAATATCCCGGCACCCCAATTGCGGCACCCCTTGCTACATAGCAACCACGTGCTACCATAGAAACCAAGATGACAGCCTCCAGTATACAAAATGGACGACGGAAACACGTATCACCCTAACAACACGCGCTGCGCATGCGCACTAACACAGCGTATCACTATGGGGATGACGTCACAACATGGCCGCTCACGCGTGTTACCATGACAACACAATATGGCGCCACTACGTCAGGTGACATGACGTCACTTCCGAGGTCCGGCACCGAGGTCCGGCCAATGAGGACTCAAACATACGAGACATACTACTGACGGCTCCGTTGAGAGAATCACGAGACCGCGGCAGATGGATGGCCTGGAGAAAAAGTTTCATCTTGTTCAGAAAATCAATCTTAACACTTCATAGTCTCATATTGTAGATTAGTTTTTGTGAAATCGTTTGGCTTCACTCACACCTCATTTTTATACTGTGGTTTAGCTGAATCTGTATGACCGCTATTCGTTTTTTCAAGTTATTCTTAGGCTTATTGGCTGTTGGCATACAGTTCTTAACTTGACTTGAGTGTTTGGGCTCAGTATCTGTGGGATTGGGCGATGAGATGGGAGCGAAGCGTGCCTGGGGCGGGGAGGGGGTATTTGGTTATTGTACACATGACTTCTATTGAGTGTCCGTGCTCAAAGTGATAAATATGTAGCGCGTTCTTTTCAAATTGTATGATGAATGTGCGAGTTAGAGAGCCTCACCTGCAGTTCAATTGTCTCTTGTTTTTAGAGTTCAACTTGGATTTCTAGTTCGACCTTTTCGTGCCAGGGACGGCGTGAGTGACCGTTTTTCTTCGACCTGTAACAAACTGCAAATATGGAGCAGTTCCGATTCCTCCAGTGTAAAATATCAAAACCCCCAACTAAATTTGTAAAATATCCTAGCCCTCTTCGGTAGTTCATTCTTGAACAAAGTCTTGAGATGCCCTGCTCACACCCAACTGGTTAATGGTTATACTCCCCAAGTGTTTATGTAGGTATACAATATAGCAAGTTCCACTTGGAGCGTTGCAGTAGTCTGGAAAGGCAGATCAACTTTCACGCACTTGCCACATTAACTGTCACGCACTTGCCACAGAATCTTATTGTACATCCTGTATGTATGTGTATAATAATAACAATAACTCTTTTGCTGGCCGCTGATTTGTCTCGGTTCTCGGGTGAGAAGGCCTTGGTTACCCCTGTACTCCCAACTGCCTCCCTATTCCCACGCTTCTTCTCTCCTCCCAGCACTCGGAGACGAACTGCTTGGTGATATCCCTTGACCCACTCTTCCTAATCTCTCCGATTTGCATATTAACCCTCTCCTTTGAGTCACTCACTAACTACATGTCCTTCATTCTCCCATTCCACTCCCCCATTATACTCCCAGTGAATCTTATTCTTTTAGACTGGTATTTTGAGCATTCTAGAAGAAAGTGTTCCAGTGTCTCCGCCACGCCCAAATTACACATATGGCACTCCTTTTCACTGTTTTTTCCAATTTTCCCCTCAGCTCCAGGGACCGCGACCTCAGCTTGAACAGTGGAAGGTGTCATCAAGGTACTCTTCAAAACCAGGTTTCTCTTTATCACGCAGGCAACCCAAAGACCTCTTCGATTTGACCCTCTCTCGCCATTTAAGGTTACCATCCTCCATGACCGACCCTTTATCTGACGATTTGTTTCCCGGTTTGCCCCTACGTCTAGGTCCGAGATCTCCAATGGGTAGTTCTCTATTAGCCCCCTCACTTGGACCATCCGCCTGTCTTGATATCTGAGTTGAAAATTCTCTGGAACATTACTTTACACCATCGGCTGTCGGGGAGATTTACCAAATAATTAAGATAACCGAGTTTCAATAAGTCTATCCTGTCCTTGATCCTCATCCATCCAAGCTCACCCCCTGATTGCTTGTATAGTGTTGTGGCATTACTCGACTCCATTATCAATCGGCTTGCATCGTTCTGCAGAGTTTCCAAGCTCTTTACAGCCGTCTGGTTTAAGGGGTAGCACTTCCGTACCATATGTTATACTTGGCAGATCCACCATTTCCGAAATGGTTTTCCCCACAAAAACCTTATTGAAACTGTTTCTCCCTATAAGTTTCATTTGGTTAAGGATTCGCCTCCCCTTCGCCTCTCCTTCAGAATCAATTTATTTGACTGCCTAAACTAAAGGCTCACTGCTGGGCCAATACACTTCTTTTTCCTTTCTTCCCCTTTTTTCTCTCTTTTCCCCAATAACCGTTACGGAATTATCATAACTGCTATTTAGTAACCGCTATGGACTCTGATCACCCTTCACTCCATCCCCAAAGGTGATCACCCTCCTCCGGGGAGGCGAGCGTTGGTCCTGCGTCCTCTTCTGATCCTTTTTGTAAACTCCACCATTGCACATTCATGCCCCGGCCAAATAGATTAACATGCAGGCCTGCCCCCGAACCAGGGAAGTTCGATTCCTTCCTTGGGTGGTCCCCTAAAGGGACCATTGGTTGTATACTTGTCTCGGTTTACTCCCGTGAAAGAAGACTGCGTGCAGAAGCCAGCTCAACCTATCCGACAATTGCCCGAGGCAGACTATACAGTTTGCCAATGAAGGCCTAAGAAAAAATACTTAACAAAACAAATACTTAACAAGTGGTAGAGGTAGCACCTTTGTCGAGAGGACCCCCTCTCACACTGTCCTCATTCGAAGAAGAACAGAAAAGCATCACCCCCCAGCCTCTCCTCCACTACTGCTTCCTTTCATGGTCGGCACCTGTTGAAAACTTCAAACAATTCGTCTCCTGAGTTCCGATGCCTACTGGCACATAGAACACATTGGAACTCAGGGGACAAATTATTTCCGAGAAGGGTCGAAAGAGGCTTTCCCCAAACCGTCCCTGCGCGCCTTCGACGCGCGAAACCATTGGTTCATTTCATTATTTTATGACATCTTCTGTGAGTTTAGTTTGAATAATGATGGTCTCTTGTGATAAGCCTAATCATTTAATGAATGCAAAATTAAGGGTAAAATCTTGATTTAACTCAGTTGACTAGATCTTAAATTTCGTTGTTGAGCTGAAATGAGAGCGAATTTAAGAAATAATAAAATTTTAGTTTCCTGCTGAATGTTACAAGTTAAACTTTAAAAGAATCTGGAAATGGAATATTTAGTTAGTTTAAACAATATTTATTTCCAGTTCTCAAGTATATTCAATTATATCAGTTATAGTAAGTGTGGATCCAACAGCAAGCTGTAGTAAGCTTATACGAGGTTGTTTCCACCAGTAGAATACTTGAACATAATACAGTCGAGAAGACAGGTACGCATATAATCAAGATTACAGTCCAAACCCTATAATGGTGTATTATTCTTTACACTTTCAAGTTATAGTTATAATTTGATAATAGGTTTGGTAAAGGGGAAAATAAGAGATAAGTGTATATGTTGTTAGCTAAATAATGAAGATAAGAAGAAAATGGGAAGAAATGGTAGAAAAGTTTTTTTTTATTTAAATGGATATTAATAACTGCATGCTGCTGAACCACCTCCGTTCCGTACTTTGTTTCAGTTGAGGTATTTGGCTATTTGTCGGTTTTCACGATAGTTTTTCTTAGGTAAGTAACTTCCAATAATGTTTATCAAGAAGTATTTACTGCTGACTCTGGACAGAAACATAAGAATAAGAACGTCAGAATGAGACAATAGTATTCAAATTGGCATGTGCATTTACGTAGGAGAGAGGTGCCACGAATTTAAAAAAAAACTAAATGTACTTTTCTACCATTTGCAGTGTAGTCAAGAACTACAATCCAACCAAAACGGGTCCAAAGGTCACATAGTATAACTCCCACCCGGTCAGGTTGAGTTAGGTATTCTGTGATAGATCAAAACTAACAGCCATCTGTATGTAAAGTATCAGGAATGGAGTGGTTCAGCAAACCAGCTAGTATTTTACCGGATAACTACAGCACGTGGAGAGCGAATTGCAACTAAACCACCTGCAGAGCGGAACTATCATCCACTGTATCACTTCGAGTTCTGTACATTACAAAATGCTGCATAAGCAATACTCCGGTCAACGGGACTCCGGGTTCAACCCGGAGGTCCGTCGGACGGAGCCTTGCCTGCTCTTACCGTGCTTTGCCACAGATTTGCAATTATTGCTTGGGTGGAATTTCCACTCCATGGGCGATCCATCCACCACACACCCTCCACGCACTGAGTCATGTAATATAAGTATAGTGAAGACAGTTATTTGAAAATGCTGTAACGTGACGTCCTCTGCTCTTGTGACTTTTGGGGATCGAAGCAACCCGTGTTAACACCATGGTAGGAGTGGCCACGGGGGAAGAAGGATCTGGGACAACAACACAGTGTGGCACCATCATTTCGATTGATACTGATTTTTCGGTAACTCGATCTCGAGGAGTAACGATGTTGAGTGTCCATATTTACAGAAGCAGTCCATCCTCCGACCTTTTATGGTTATTCAAACATTAAGTGAAGCGTTCAGATTTAAGAATAAACTGATGCACCGCTTCAAATATAATTCGATCATCGCGAGCACGATAAAACTCACATCCATACAGCAAGGTATTACAGTCAAACTTGAAAGGAAGTAAGCACAGTGAATCACTTCTTATTCGATAAAAGTTTGGACATTTTAGGAGAAAGTGTTCAGTTGTCTCGCGTTCATCGCATATGCAGTTTGGCGAGGTGGCCAGGTGGTTCACAAAGAAGTGCTCATTAAGATGACCTCACCGTAATCGTAGTCTGCAGTGATATACCTGCGCTTTGCGGGATCTCGAATTGTAAAAGAATGGTGGTGCTCGGCGGATGTTCTGATTTAGATAGTTTTTGAAATCTGTAATGAGGCTATTTTCTCTGATGTTGACAGGGATATTATTCCATAGTTTAGTTGTTGGTGAATTAAATGATAGTTGATAATTTTTGGGTCGACAGAAAGGGACACGCTGATTTTGAGCATGACGTAAATCACGTATTCGATTCACTGATATCGGTGGGAGAATTCTATTGGAAATATAAGACGGTACAAGATTATGATACATTTTAAAATACTGAATCAGCTTATGTTTTTTCTCGCCTTCACTGCAGTGATATCCAACCAGTTCCTTCATATAATAAGATTCTGTTGGCACTCAGTGTGGCACCAGTAATAATTCGGGCAGCTGCAATTTGAATATTTTCAAGATTCCGTGAGTCATTTTCTGTGCAATTGTCCCAAACTATACCCGCATATTCGAGTAGGGGCCTCACGAAAGCAAAATAAATTTTCGTAAGTGTTTAATGATCTAGAAGAAATTTATTTTTCCTAAGAAAGTCCAATCGAGACCAGACTTTTGCGCAGATATGTTCTATGTGGTTATTCCAGGTACAATTAGAGTTGAGGATTCACCTAAATGCTTATGTTCTTTGATTTCTTTAATGGGGATATTGGTCATTACAAGGGGAGGGTAATCAACCGGGGCCCTCTTTCGTGATGTGACCATGCTTTCGGGTTTTCCAGGGTTGCATTCTACTAACCATGAATGAGCCCACTGTTCTATTGTGGCTAAACCGTTATTCAAAATACAGTATGCCTGGTGAGGATCTTCAACAACTAAGTAAAGAGTTATATCATCTGCGAAGAAGTGCATGCTGCTTGTTGGGCTCACGGTTATGTCGTTAATACAAATCAGGAACAGAAGGGGACCAAGAATGGAACCCTGTGGAACGCCAGAAACAACTTCTTTCCAGGAAGATGAATTAGAATTTACTACAACTCTTTGTAGGCGGTCACTGAGATAGGACTTGCAGAAAGTAAGGAGCTCTCCTGTAATACCTATTTTATTCTATTTATAAATCTGTTCTTTATGCCAGACTTTGCCAAAGGCTTTACGCCAGACCTTGCCAAAGGCTTTACTGACATCACAAAATGCAACCCGCACATCTTTGCCTTCATCAAGTTCGCAGTGAACGCATCATAGCTGTCGGTAAATTGTAGAACTGTTGAGTCACTCGCAGTAAATCCCGACTGGCAGGGACTTAAGATTTTGTTTTCGTCTATGAAACACCAAACTTTTTTGAAGATACATCTTTCAAAAACTTTTCCTAAGCAGCTGATCAGGGATATTGGGCGGTAATTTGACAATATGCTGGGTGGATCTTTTTTCAGGACATGGGTAACATTTGCTTTTTTTCCAGTGAGCGGTATAGTACGAGTATCCGAACAAAATATTAAATAACTTGGTGAGGGGTACGATCAAGGAAGGGCAATATTTCAGTAGCCGTGGGCTTATTCGATCAGGCCCCGATGCCTTTGAGATGTTGAGAGACATCAAAGAGTCGCGCACATCCCTTGGACGTAATTGTATAATGCTGAGCGTCGGGCGTTCGGGGGATATCGCACAGGAAGACACGCTCGAGTATCATCAACAGATGAAATTCCACAAAAGAAGTCGTTGGACGCTTCGGCTTTGTCCGCATTCAGTGATAATATTTTGTTGGAATATAATAAATTTGGAATTTCAGTCCGGTTATTTCCCAGGAGAAGTTTGAGTGTCTTCTACCAGTTAGAAGAATTGGTTGCAGTACTGTCCAGGGTAGCTTGAATCTTGTTATAGTAATCTATTTTGGATTTTCTTATTACAGAAACAACTTCATTTCCTATTACACGATACCTTTCCCGGGCCTCCGGGCGATAATTGGATTTGGCAGTACGGTAAAGACGTTTCCTGCGACGTATTAAAAGTCTAATTTCGTTGTGCATCCATTTAGTTTCTTTTCTCCTAACAATAACTAATTTATTTTGAATATAGATCGATTCTAACGCTAAGACTTTGGAACTGAAGTTTTCGACCAGATTATCTAGGTGAGGATCAGAAAAAAGAAAATCCCAGTCGCAGCAGGAAAGTGCGTTGTTAAGCCCATCAAAGTCAACTTCATTGTATAACCAAATTTGGCGTTTGAAACTTCCGGGTTTTTTTTCGTAAAATCGACTTCAACTGGCAATGATACTTTATTAGATCAGGAAGGAAGGGCTCGGCAACTTCACGTGAAATCACTGTAATCGAGTCACTAACAGCCGGATTACGTCCAGTAAGGTTTCTGATGTTTCTGTGAAGAAGGTTGGTCCGGACACCAACTGTCTCAGGTTAAAGTAATCGGCAAGCTCTTTGAACTTACCTTTTAGAGGGGAGAGTTAGTTGTCATTGCGATCACCGGTAATTATTATATCGGGAACACCAGAATCCTTGGCCCTCTCAATAGATGCAAATATAACGTCCCAGATTGCAGCATCATTATTTGGAGGTCGGTAGAAAACCCCCAGCAGAAACGACTTAGTGCCAGCGAATACCTCAACCCACAGGCATTCAAGAGGGGATATTTCTCGATCTGGTCTGTGCCTAAGTGAGATACCAGACTTTAAGTAAAGAGCTATACCCCTCCCCTAGTTTGTCGGTCTTTACGTAGTACCTCATCAATATGATGTTGTCACTTACCGTCACTGAATTAAATCAACTGTATTTAAACACATTGGATTCTTACACCATGCTTTATTGAATGTTATTCTACAACTGACTACTGAGTATACATAGAAGATATATCGCCAGTTTATAAATATGGGTTTCCCACGATTCTAGCACCGGATGTGAATTCCTGACTCATGTCTGTTATTTGTCATAAGTTGACATGTATCAAGTATAATACATTACACCTCTCCCCAAATTATGATGTTGTCACTTGCCGTCACTGTTTGTTACGGTATAAGGTTCATTTTCAAACCTAGAAGAAAGCTTATTTTGCTTTTCGCATTTCAATAGCACTTTATCTCCAACTTTTAAGTAGTTGCATTCCTTTGCGTTTCTATGAGAGTCAGCGTAATCTTTTTGTTTCTGCTTTAGTTCAGAGTCTCTATCTCTAAACGCACTACTATCCTCTCCGTTTATTCTGATTTTCGTGCTTTCAAAGTCAAATACTTCGGAAATTTTAGTTCTCAGCTTTCTTACAAACAGCAACTCAGCTGGGCTAACTCCAGTAGTTGAATGAGGGGTTGATCGATATGCCAATAGAAAGTTATTGAGTTCCATTTGCCAAGCCAACCCTTTTGAATTTGCAATTCTTATTGCTTTTAGAAGACTGTGGTTTTGCCTTTCTACTTCCCCATTAGCTTGTGGCCACAAAGGTGTTGTTCGTCGATGGGTAATACCACAGTTATTCAAGTATGTAATAAAATCCTAAGAAACAAACTGAAGACCATTATCAGTTCTGAGTGATACAGGATAGCCTTGGACAGAAAATATTCTATCGAAACACTACAAGATTTTCTCTGTTGTTACAGTTTTCAGAATGTCTGCTTCGTAAAAACGACTGAAGTAATCCACAAAACCAGAATATAATGACCATAAGGCAAAGGACCAAGAATGTCTGCTGCAATATCCTGCCATGGTATTTCGGGTAATTTTGAAGAAACCAAGGGAGTTGGTGGATCATACTGACTCATGATTTGACAGCCATGACGCCGTCTACACTTTCGTTCAATCTCATTGTCTATGCGTGGCCACCACACTTTAGAACGCAGACTTTGTTTAGACTTGACGATATCCTGGTGCCCTTCGTGAGCTAATTCAATAACACGTTGTCTCAGCTTCAAAGGAATAAGCAACCGTGTACCACGAAGTACCAGGTTATCCATTACGGCAAGTTCATTTCGAACACACCTGTACGCAACGGGACAAGAGTTCCAGTTACCTGTTTGCATAGCATTACGCACAGCTTTCAGTTCACTTTCCATTGCAGATTCGTGTTCAATATCGTGAATCGGAATTGCACATGAACGTTGAGCGATAAAGTTGATATACTCTTCTGCGATGTTTTTCTCAGAAACAGTTTCAGTGGTTGTCAATCTAGATAAAGCGTCAGCAATGTATTTCGTACCAGAAATGTGCTTCACTTTAAAATTATATGACTGTAATCGAAGAACCCACCGTTCAATTCTGGCTGAGGGTTTGGATCTAGGAGAATAGATGTACTGAAGTGGCTTACAATCAGTCAACAGTTCAAACTCACTTCCGTACAAATAAGTGTTAAAGTGTTCGCACGCCCACACAAGTCCGAGGGCCTATTTTTCCGTCTGGGAATAGCGTCTTTCTACGTCTGAAAGGCTTCTACTTGCATAACACACAACGCGCTCAATGCCGTGTTTTTCTTGGATGAGTACAGCACCTAGACCTACTAGCGATGCGTCAGAGACCACTTTAGTAATTGCATCCTTATCAAAATATGCTGAAGCTATCGCATTCTTCAAAGCGTCCTTTAGCTTTTCAAAAGATATATATTTGCTACTCTTTTCCCCAGGCGAATATCACATTTTTACGAGTTAATCGTCGCAGAGGTTCAGCGATTGTTGCTAAATTTGGTATGAATTTCGAACTGTAAGTCACTAAGCCTCGGAAACTACGTACTTCTGTGGCGTTCGATGGTTGTTTTGCATCAAGCACCGCTTTCACTTTTGCGTCAGTCGGCCCAACACCATGTTTAGATAACAAGTGCCCCATAAATTCGAGTTGTTGCATGCCAAACACACATTTCTCTCGGTTAAGTGTGAAGTTCTTTTCCCTTAATCTCTCAAGAACTTTGACTAATCTTTCGTTGTGCTCTTGAGCATTACGACCGTGTACTATCACATCATCAGAGATGTTGTGCGCGCCTGGACAGTCTGATAACGTCTGTTGAACAACATGCTGATATTCTCAGGAGCCGAAGAAATGCCGAACATTAACCGTTTATAGCGATATAATCCATTATGGCAAGCAAATGTAGTTATTTCACGCGAGTCTTCGGTGAGTTCAGTCTGGTGAAAACCCATTTTAAGATCAAGTTTACTTAATACGGTACTTTGATTTAGATCATTGAGTACTTCATCAACAGTTGGAATTTGAAATCTCTCCCGAACAACTGCCTGATTTGCTTGTCTCATATCGACACAAATACGAATGTCACCTGATGCTTTTGGCACTATCACTAAGGGACTAACCCATTTAGCCGGACTGTCAACTGTTTCGATGATGTCCTTTTCTGGAAGTTCCTGGATTTTGATGTCTACCTTTTCACGCAAATGGTGGGGAATTCTTCTCGCTTTTTGAATAACTCCTGGTACGGAATCATCAATGTGCAATTTACACTGATAGTCTTTTAATTTCCCCAAACCATTAAACAAATCTGAATAGTTACAGATAATGTCTGGTAGCCAGGTGGTTAACTTGAGCTCCTACTTTCAGAACACCCATTCTTTCAGCTGTTTTACGACCGATGAGTGAACGACCTTTACCGTCTATTACGACAAATTCTTCATAAGATTTATGATTGTTCATGTCTAACTGTGCTTGGAATTTTCCAAGTATTTTAATGGGTTTTTCTTGGCCATATGCATACAGTTCAAGTGTATATTTTTCTGTCTGACATCTAATATTTTGCTGTTTTAATTTCAACCAAGTGTCCTTATCAATAACGTTACACGTTGCGCCAGAGTCTTTGAGAACATTTCGTAATTTAATTCCTCCAACCACTAAATCAATTTCAGCAGAATCCTCGCTTACAGTCTCCACAGAAAAAACATATTCATTGTTGCAATCAACTGCATTAACTTTAGATTTGTCGTCGGCTTATTTCTGTTTGTGCTTGATAGTCTGTTCGAATGTTCCTTCGTTTTGCATATCCTGTCAAAATGGCCAACAAGTCCGCACTTTTTGCACTTCAAACCCTTTGCTGGACACGACTCGTCTTTTGAATAGTGCCCTTCTAAGCCACATCGAAAGCATTTTCCCTTCTTCTGGGTTCTCTTTTGAGTTTGATTTTGTGTTGCACTTTTGCGCGATTGCACACGGTTGACTTGTTCAGTTATGCTCGAACTCTTGTGTGAAGTTTCCGAAGTCTCTCCCTCCATTTCTCTGACTTGTTCGTCTACCGCTTCGAATATTCTAGCTATTTCCAAAGCAGTAGAGAGTGTTAAACTTCTGCCTTTTCCCAACAACTTTCGACGAAGCCTTGACGATTTACATTTATCAATAATTTGATCTCGTATCTGTTGGTTCGTGTTGTCTACGAAACCAAATTCACATGTTTCTGCCTTTTGACGTAGCCGTGTTACGAATTGTTCAGCTGTTTCGGTGCTGTTTTGACAAAAATTCCGAAATAAATGTTTTTCATACGGAACGTTACTTTGAGGAGAACAATGTTTTTCCAAAGTCTTTACAACTTTTGAGTAGCAATCACCACCGTCCTCCTCCGTTAGCGTGAAAAAATGTCCTGCACATGCACGCCCGCCATGTGTAACAACAATGCGCGTTTCTGCTCCGGCTTCACAACTCCACGCCCAGCAGCATACAACTCGAACGAGCGAATCCAACGTTTCCATCTGGATGCAATTCCCGACGTATTTAAACAGTCAAATGTGGGAATGGAAGCAATGTCGTGTAATAACACTCCAGCCATTGTTTTCTGAGAAAAGTTCGTTAATCCCGTCGCCAATTATGATGCTGTCACTTGCCGTCACTGAATTAAAACAACTGTATTTAAACACATTGGATTCTTACACCATGCTTTATTGAATGTTATTCTACAACTGACTACTGAGTATACATAGAAGATATATCGCCAGTTTATATATATGGGTTTCCCACGATTCTAGCACCGGATGTGAATTCCTGTCTCATGTCTGTTATTTTTCATAAGTTGACATGTATCAAGTATAATACATTACAATCAACACCTTCAAGACTGATATCAAAGTTGCTATCGACAGAGCTTTGCCATGATTCAGTAAATGCAAAAATGTCATCATTCATCATTTCACACTGAAGAGTATCGATTTTTGGTTTTAAATTTTGAATGTTTATTTGGCAGATTTTGAACCCGGCTAATGACGAATCACAACTTGATTGAGTCGTACTATTTAGACTAGGGAGCGTGGGGGGGGGGGGGGGGGGGTTAATTCAACATCACCGCGGAAAGGTATATCAGCAGAAAAAATCCAATGGAGAATGGCAGAACAAATTACTAGGATTAACAGCGTGAAGAGTTTTTTTTTATAAACTGAGGATGTCACTGTTGAGAGCGTGACTATATCTGGCTTTTTGTAAGAAGGTCCCTCTCTTTGATAAATTCATATTTCCTCGAGTCCTCTCAGAGTGCCCATTAAGTGCATCAAAGCCAACATTAGAGAGACTCCAATAATCTTGTAAAGCAATACGAGGTTTATTAATAAGACACGTTAAGCGTCCAGTTGATTCTTCATGCGTACCCTCCCACACGCACGCACAAAGAACGGACCTACCCATTGTCTATATATGTAAAAATTGAATATTTTTTTTTCTGAAAACGGATCGCAAGAGCAAAAAGCAATTTGGAGTGGGTTCTGGAAGGAGGGTGGGGGGTGGTTCTGTGCGGAGTCTGGTATTTAGGAGAATTGTTTATCTTGGATCTCTAGCACCAAACTCATCCCGTGGTTTCTCGCGGTCTCTTTTTCAACTTGCGGTCTCAATTTTGAGGGTTCGTGATGCCTGCTGTAGTTTGCGAACGTTTTTTCACACTTTTTAGACACAGGTACTCGGCACAAGCTGGAAAATCGAAAGAAAATGATATTTGATACCATTTTTGAATCTATGCTGATGTGCCCCTGTAATGGTATATAAATATTAACAAGGTAAACAACTCGCTTTTCGAAAACGATAGCACTCATCTTCGTGTTTCCCCCTTCAAATTTAATTCACACAACGTATCTAACAGTACCCGGTATCAATGGCAAGGGGAATGAATAAGCTTTACAGTGGTGTATTACACGACCGTTGGGTGTTCTTAGGTTGTTCATGACAACTGGGAGAAGTCGCAGAAAATGCCTAAAAACATTTAGTCGGACAAGAAAGTGCACAGTGAAATGAGGTTTACGAGCGACAATTATCCAATTTATTATAAATAATTCGAGGTCCCGTTGTCTATGTAGGGCAGATTCAAATATTAACCGTATGCCTTTATCAATTACTAATCTCGGATCCACTTTTATTCATTTCTGGCGATCACATTTGCCGTTTATACATTTTTTTTTAACCTTCCCTTGGCTTTGAACAATCTAGCGGCATCCATAGAAGCACAATGACATCCCATTGGCTACTATTTATGCCGAGAAAATCATAAGCCAATGAGAGAATGGGGAAAGCTTTTGCGGAAGTCGCGTATCTAAGGACGCCGTCTACTCAGGTCAGCTTGGGAAAAATGTCAAAGTTACGGCTAAAAAGTGTATAAACGTTAAATGTGAACTCCAGAAAATAATAAATGTGGATCCGAGATTAGAAATTGATAAAGGTATACGGTTAATATTTGAATCTGCCCTCCATATACAACGGGACCTCGAATTATTTATAATAAATCGGATAATTGTCGCTCGTAAACCTCATTTCACTGTGCACTTTCTTGTCCGACTAAATGTTTTTCGGCCTTTTCTGCGACTTTTCCCGGTTATCATGAACAACCCAAGAACTCACAACGGTCATGTAATACACCACTGTAAAGCTTTTTCATTCCTCTTTCCATTGCTACTGGGTATTGTTGGATATGTTTTGTAAATCAAATTTGAGGGGGGGGGGGGGGGGAGAACGAAGATGAGTGCTATCGTTTTCGAAAAGCGAGTTGTTTACCTTGTTAATATTTATATACCATTACAGGGGCACGTCAGCATAGATTCAAAAATGGTATCAAATATCATTTTTCTTTCGATTTCTCAGCTTGTGCCGAGTACCTGTGTTTTTAGACCCAATGCATAATGCGCATGCACCATTAATTCTGGTATACGGAAAAACCCGTTAGGAAAAATTCCAGGGTAAACTAAACCCTAGGAAAAAAAAACAGGACAAAAACTGAAGGTTTACTGACGTTTCGTACACAAGACGTTTCGTACACGCGACGATTCGTACACAAATAAGACGTTTCGTACACAAAAATTGGACGTTTCGTACACGAAGTGAGAGTTTCGTACAAGTGTTTAATTATCTGTTTTAGACCTTGTATTATAAAATTATTTATTATTTTTGTTACATTAAATTAATATTTTTACATTTATGAATATCTCCTGTGAATATTTATGTAAAATTATTCCTGTTATTCCTGTTTTTATAGATACTGTTGGTGTTTAATTGCATGTTGAATAGGTTAATTTTCCTTGATTTCTTTGATTTATTGTTTGATTTACTGTTTGATTTTACAGATGAGTGACTTGTTTGAATATTGCCGGGATGTTTTTAGGTTATTTTGTTTGTACATGCGATGGCTAATCTAGTCAGCGCTCGGTAAATTGCAAAGAGTCTGACCGTCGCCAACGATGAAAATATTGGAGGCCAGTTTGGGTAAAAATGTGGAGGCCGGTTTGGATTAAGTGGAGGCCGGTTTGGGCCAAAATGTCGGAGGCCGGTTTGGCTGGAGGCCGGTTTGGGCTTATTCGTACACGATGAGGAGGAGCTCAGAATCTACAACATACTGGTGGTGTTAAATGACTCCAAATACTGTTGCTATCAATAAAGGGCAAATATCGATAAAATAAAATCAGTTTAGCATAATGCAATGAGGTGATTCGCCGAAAATGTACAGTATCGCTGGAGATAAATTGTCATAAAAACGGAATAACATTTTATCACTATCAAAGATAGCAATATATTTTATATTGATGTAATACAATAAAATCACATGCAGAATACATCAAACACATAAAAACAAAACATGTTATTTTTGTTTAATGAATTTATTTTAATTTAGTATGTATGAGATTTCAACTAAAATCACCACGTATTTATTGCAAAATAAAATTATTTCATGCAAGAAAATAGTCTTCTTTCTTTCTTTTAAAACCAAAATCTGAAATTAGAAGGAAAAAAAGTGAGATATAAAGAGAAAATGCGAAATTAAAATCTGTGTACGAAACGTCCAGGCGTTTTGTGTACGAAACGTCCTAAATTGGCCGTGTACGAAACGCCCGTGTTCGAAACGTCCAGCACCCAAACTGAATAGCTGAATATAACATAGTCTTCTATCTGATATCTATGGTATATAATGAAAACAATACGAATGTGGATATCAGCGGAGAATGGTCTTTGAGTCAACTCCAATGACTATTCAATATTCGTGTAAAATGCAGTGAAAACAAATTAACACTGAACATAAGTAACCCTTTACCGTATAGGTTTTTTTTTAAATAAATTAAATTTCATGTGCTTCGAAATTTTTTTTAATATAAAATAATTTTAATATAAAATAAGTTTTAATGTCATTTGAACCGACCTGATGAAACAGTTTTAACGGTATCCATGTATTTATGGCTTTATTGAGACAATTCTGGTACGAATTTGTTTTAAGTTTTTAATGTTAGAGTAAATACAACAAAGAACTTTACAAACACTGCAGATGGAAGAAAATATGAAAGATAGTGTTAAGGCTAAAAAACACACAAGTCCAATATGTTGTTTTCAGCTTTGCTGTTACTGCTCATTAATTGTGTGTCAATATCTGCATTGGACTTTCATCGGGTAACAAAGAAAATGCAAATAGAAGAAAAAAAATAAAAGATAGTGGTAATGAAGAAAAACACCAAAAAATCCCCCCTCCCCCAAACAATACTAATATATAAAAATATTTAAAACAATTTTTTTACAATTTTATCCACCAATAAATTTGTTGCGTTTTTTTCCAAAGGGGGAATTTTCCTGGTGAGTTTTTTCCAAAGGGGTTCTATCCATTGTATGTTTTCAGACCATCCTGGATTCCATTTGAGCCGAACGGAAGAACGAGAAGTAAATTGAACGCATCCTGCACAACACCGTCAACAGCATAATAATCTGAAAAAGTCTATTATATCTATGGTTAACACGACAAGACAACATTGACAGAACATTTGTCGAAGTAGAATAGCCCCGCTTCAGGTAAAGTTTCATTCTTGAAAGACTGGCAAGTGCGGGAACTCCTAATTTCAGGGATTCAGCGTTGCTACAGAATTTACATTACATTTTGGCAATTTTTGCAATCCTCGTTTCCAAGTTTGCTCTTGCCAGTCTTGGATAATATGTGCCTTGAAGTTGAACGGTTGTACAGGGATCATTGCTTTTCGGCTCGACGCTTTTCGGCCCGACGCTTTTCGGCAGTTTTCGTCCTCGGGGTTTGGCGCTTTTCGGCCTCGGTTATTTGGGGTTCTTTCATGGGTGACGGGTCGTTTCGTTCCATTTCCTTTTCGTCCCGCGGGTCGTTTCGTAACTTTACCTTTTCGTACTGGGTTGTTTCGTACTCTGAGGTACGAAACGACTCACCAAAATAAAAAGGAACGATTCGACTCGCATAAAAGGGGGGGGGGGGGGGGGGGCGAAACGACTCAGTTTTAGAGAGAAGTAGCGAGCGGACCTAAATGACAGCTAAAAATGAACGAAACGACCAACTTAAAAGATGTTACGACAAAAAGGAGATATTCGAAGTATTTAATTCGCCGGACCGGCAGTAGATTGCCAATAGATTAGAGTGAGAAAAAACGGAATAACTTAATAAGCTAACACTTGAAATAGTGATGGCCTGTGCCGATCGTAGACAGTAAGGAAAACGGGGTGTGGGGGGGGGGGGGGTTAAGGTGGTTGGGAGAGACGCTCCAGAAGGGACCTTGGGTGAAATCATTTCATTTCTTAATTTTGTTGTGCATTTAACTAGTGGAATATGAACACATGTTGGTAGTTGGCCCTAAGGGATTTTACCAAGCATATGGACTATCCTAAGCTTGGTAACTGGCTTTTGAAATCGTTTGATGTTTATTTTACTTGTGAAGAATTGAAGCATATTTTGAAAAATCGCTACGCTCAATTCTTCAGAAGTTAAATATACACGCAGAACTTGGAAACAATTTAAAAAGTCAAACTTCTAATTGATGACATAAATGAAGTAATTCTGGGCTGTAGAAGAAGAAACAACAGAACGATGTGAATACATGTTTTTATTTCAACAGAGTTTCAGCATTTTTTCAATTTTCACAAAAAGAAATAAACAACGGAATAGCACTTTCGAAATTTTACGACAATGGTGTTTCTCAAGTTCATTCTGTTTAACAGTGTCGATTTTCATTTTCCTAATAATTCCAACCCTTGACGTCCTTTCGTGGTAAGCTTTTGATGTTGAGCTTCCCAAGAAATGACGTCGAGTAGTGTTGGAATTATCAACAGGGGAAAACTGTGAAGAAAATTTCATTGTGGGTATCCTACAACTCATCCCTGCTGATACTGTACCATATTCTTTTACTTTTTTCGCATCTTTAGTTTTCAAAGAAATATAATGAAATAAGAAACAAAATAAGAAACAAAAGGGCATAATTTTTACAAAAGCACTACTTTGAAAGCTCTATTGTAACCCATATAAGAGAAGTGTCAAATACGTTCTGCATTTATATTATTCACATTTCATGTGTTGTTACTAAAATGATACCACGGTTCTACTAATTAATAATAAAAAAAAACATTACGATTAATCGTTTATTTTATTATCAGTGATTAACTGCTTTATCAGCCAATAATTGACATTCTTTTTTAACACCCCAAATAATCCTACAAACAGGTCGATTAAATTAAAAACAATGCAGGGATGTCCACGACAAGACTGCATTGTTTTCAGTTTGTTTGACTTGTTACCCACCTTCCTATCTTAACCCGTCTAATACTCTACGCTGCCTCAGAACTTTGCCCCCCCCAAAAAAAAAAATAAATCGTGCCAGTGCCTGTGTTTTACAACTGTAACTCAGGCGGAATACCATTCATTCATTGGAAGGGTTTGTGTTTATTACGAAAACTTTCATTCCGTTTTTACAAGTGAATGTGGCTTCATTCAGGGCTAGGGGGTGTTTTCACTGAAATTGCCATTTTAGGCATGCTGTTCTTTAAAAATCTATATGTTATATTAATTTTTTTTAAAGTTAAAAACTATGCCTAAAACTTTCGAATAAAAATTTAGAAAAATAGAAGTGAAAATTACCCGAGTCGTTTTGTTCCTCTTTAGGTGTGAAACAACTCAGTACGAAATGACCCAGTACGAAAGGGAAAAGGTACGAAACGACCCGTAACCCTTTCATGGACAATTTTTCTGATGACGGCGTGGTGGTGAGGGACCTCTCACACACACCCCAACACCAGAAATGAAAAAAATGTCAAGCCAAGAATAAAAATTGATGAAGGTATATAAGGTTCCACTCCACAGTTATCCAGGCATTTCCAAAAATGACATGTCATACACTCTCTTCAAATGCAAATATTCTGTAACTTAGTTATCTAACCCATACCATGTATTACATTTCCCAAATCCACAAAAAACATATAACACTATCTGCCTAAGTAGAAATAAACAATCTGAATTTGGGTGGAATAATTTATTGTAAAGGCAAGACTTCAACCTGAAAAAATGCCGAAACCAGTCATTTTCAGCCACCAGCAGCCTCAAAAGCAGAATTTTTCCATGGACCCCACCTACCTACTCCTGGATCAGAGCATCCCTTGTTTCTAAAATGCAAAAAAAAATGATATGTTTCCGTTTCATTTTTTATTTGCCTGTCTGGTAACAAACCTGTGTAAAAATTACATTTTAAAAAAGAGCCAATTTTTCGAAACCACTGTTTCCCATAATTCATCTAGTAATTTACCCCTATGTATCAGACTCCAACTTTGGGACCAAAACCTCAAATTCTCTTGTCCAACAAAAAAGCCTAATGTAATCATATATCTGATACTAAAAATATATCTTTATTTTACATGGCCTCAGTTTCAACATATGCCCTATGTTTAGAATTTCACTCCTATGCAAAAGTGCGAAACTGTAGAGCGGAATCTTAAGGAGAAAACAAGAGTGATCTCCCCTGGGATTTCACTTGGGCAAAAGAATCTGGAGTCTATCCTGAGTTGAATGAACAAAAACCACAAGTCTTTATTTTCAACCAGTAAAAAGATACAGTATGGACTTTCTGACTGTCAAATAGTTTTTGCGGACAGTTTTTGCCTGATTTTCACAACCACACCACACCACCTCAACCCTCACATTTCTCTGAGCCACTTCAGAGAGCATTTTTGTTATTACCACCAGCCACACTGACTACCCAGGACCTGTCAATAGCACTGTTAACCCTTTACCCAATGAATCGCCCGCATCCGCCTGTGTAATATGCAAATTCAGCAGTTGAAAAATATTATTTTAAAAAATATTTCAACAAAACCATATCATGTGACCCTTTGTTGGAACGAGCTTGTTGAGCTCGTTCCAACGAGGGGTCATATGATATGGTTTTGTTGAAATTTTTTGAAAAAATTGAAAAAAATATATTTTAAATAATAAATTTTGATTCCGTCTGCGTTGGGTAAAGGGTTAAATACAATAAAAATATAAAACAATAAGCAGTAATAACCATTGCTTTGGTGTGTGTGTGGGGGGGGGGGGGGGGAGGTGTTGCTGTCTAGATATGAAAGTGTAAACAGCTTAATGGGCGGATGGCACACAGACATGACACCAATGACCAAAATGAAAAAGTAGACACCATGACTGCAAATCTCTGGTCAACAATAACAACCAGGCTGTTCATAATTGCATATATTTATCATGACTATAAGGCTTGGTGTTTAGGAAAGGCAGTGAACTACCTTAATGTGTTTTTGAAATCTTGATGAAAATTCAAAATGGGTGTGAAATAGGCTACATCAATAAATTTCTCCAAATTTCCACTTATTTCCTTCCAGTTGTGCTGAGATATCACTTGATGAATGTTAACTATCACTAACAATTGCACACAAACCAGAAATAATGAAAAGTTTTTTGAAAAATGGTGTATTTATAACTCAAACACAAATAAGAAACTTCCTGGTTCAAGAATTGACACCGACGGCAAAATTCTCTTTAAGGTTCCACTCCACAGTTTTCTAGGCTTTTCCAAAAATGACATGCCATACACTCTCTTCAAATGCAAATATTCTGTAACTTAGTTATCTAACCCATACCATGTATTACATTTCCCAAATCCACAAAAAACATATAACACTATCTGACTAAGTAGAAATAAACAAACTGAATATGGGTGGAATAATTTATTGTCAAAGGCAAGACTTCAACCTGAAAAATTGCATGAAAAAATGCCAAAACCAGTTAATCTGGAATCGCTCGAGACTGAAAAGCAATGGAGCCTCCTGGACAATTCATACACAATTGGGGGTACAAAATTGTACAATTTGAAGGCAGGTTCATGTGAAAAAGTTGTTCCCTTCTGCCACCCACATAATAAAACCCAGGAACAATCTTATTGTTAATTGCTTTCTTCTTAAATAGGTTTACGGAAGTACAGTTCTGCAGATCTGCACTTAGGCCGTTGCAAAGTTTCACCGCTGATGGCAGAAACGAGTTGGAGAACCTATTAGTGTTGCATTTAATTTCCCTTAGTGAATTTGAAGATCTTAGTGGGAAATAGGTCAGTTCTGATACAGGTCGCGGAATGAGCAGCCTTATGTAGTTTGGCACGTTTGTGAACATAATTTTATACAAAGCTACTAAATTATGATGTTTGCGCTATAAATAAGGTGATGACTTGTTCCCCTAGTTACCCCTATTACAGGGGGGGGGGGGGGCAGTGGCATTGTGGTAACTGGCTCTCATCAGATCACTGACATGCCTTTAGATTCTCTCAAATTCACAACGGTAAACGACGTGCCAAAATTCTCAAAATGTGCCCAAAATCCATGGCCAAAATAACTATATTTTATTTGTATAATGACTGAAATTTGATCTCTGAAGAATGTACGGGAACCAGGAAGTTGAATCGATTGAAATATGCCAGAAGCGGTCATTTTTTAAACCGGTGTCTGATTTATTTTAAAGAACACCGGTATTTATACTCTGTCTCGTGTGACCAATTAGCAATTGTGCGTTGAAAGTTTCTTGTAACCATCGTTTAAATTCATTGTTGTTTAAAATAAAAATATCTTTTGCTCAGCAAGGTAAAATGGGCTTACGAGGTAGACCGCGATAATTCTATAATCCACCATGTAAGATGACTACTGATTGGTCTGCTTGATGATCTAATTTTGTGAATAACAAATCAGAGAACGCGTTTTGATTTTTTTGAGCGAGTTGACAACTATCACTAGCATCATTATGTGCAATCCACACAGCGGAATAAAGATTGAATGTATATATACAAGGGAAATTTATGAACGTAACTATGAAGTAAATGTAGGGAATTTAGAATTTCATTAAATAAAGGGAAGAAAATGGTGTTTTTTTCCTAGTTTGATGAAGGTGGAATCCAATCCTCAGATGCCAAGAAATCGCTTCTTTTATTGCCAAAACTCAAAATTTTCAACTACCCGTCCAAACCATGGTCGGCTCCATAGTTCTGTGGACTCTCGGCTCGAGAGTTTTGGATGTGCCCAAATTAGGAAAACTAAAGGCCTGCACCAAAGTTAAGCAATGTCGAGCCTGTTTAGTCCTTTGATGGGGTGACCATCTGAGCGCTCGATTCGGACTCCCGCATTCTGTTCTTGGGCAAGGCTCTTAATCCCCGATTGACCACATGGGGATACAATGACACCGCGTACTAAAGCGTACTGCACGTTGATGGTGCGCATATCTTCAACTAATCTAACCCTGCCTGTGCTGCAGTGTGGAGTTACAATGTTGGGGTGCTGGCAGCTGCTTGTCGTTGCTCAGTGGTTCTCTCCGTGTACTCTGGCTTCCTCCAACCGTAAAACTGTCATCGACACGATATGACCTTGGCTGTTAAAGTGTCGATAAAACCAAATAAATAATAACCCATATTTATAGTTTGTAGAGCAACCAGTGCAGACTTTCTAGGAGTGTTGATTTAGTCTCCGTGCAACCATCCCATATAACATCGGCATAATCAAAGAGAGGGAGAAGTATTTACACTGAGTTTCCAGTGTGTGTCTAGACAGTCTGTATTTTAGGCTTCTTAGACAGTTTATCATGGGGCTGACTTTATTTATAATGCTGTCTGTATGTGAATCCCATTGTAATGTTTTTGAAAAGATCAGCCCAAGATGTTTATGAGTGTCCGCCTGTTCTATTTACTGTCCTAGGATTGGGACGAAGCATAGGGTTTACTTTACTTGAAAGGTACAATGATTCTGTCTTTAGTGGATTAAATAAGACCTGACATGTGTTAGACCACTGGGCAATTTTTCTCAGGTCATTATTCAAAACTGCTGCTAAGTTTGTATCATCCATTGTTATATAGCCCCCATATTATATCGAGATTGATATAACCTTAGTTGATGATTCTACAAGTTTGATATTTTTCTGCATTTTCTGACTGGTCTGACTCATTTGCACTGTTTACATCTTTGTTACACTAATATATTGTACATATAGCTGTTGATTGTTTAATTGTTCAAGTAGGTCAATGACCTTGTTTACTTGAATTATGACAGAATCACCTAGAAATCGATAGAACGTTGCAGAAACTTCCTCTTCTGGGACATTCTATTCTGGGTACTATATATGCACAGGTTTGTCAACAGAATTCAGAAACTCATTTTTAGAAAGCCATTTCAGAAAGACTCACTTCAGTTGTTTCCATTGGAGATTATTATTATTTCAGAACAGTGCATTTATTATAGAAGCAGTGCTTCTTTGTGAATTTGGAAGATTGATTCCAAAAGAGAATTTTGAAGAGAATCTATTTGTCTTGGAAAAGTGAATTTATACTTTCTGTGAAACAGAATAATATTATTTTGTGAAAAGCCAGGATTCTACTAGATTATTTGGAAATTACCTGTGGCGCCAATGCTTCTTGGATTTTTACTCCATTTGAATTTTGCGGAGCATTTTATTATATTTTATTGGAGACTGCTGAAATTTCCAAGTGAAAATTTTAATACAAATCTACGGATACTTTTTCTGAAGAGACATTCTTGGATTTAATACTACCAGCTGGTAACTTTCTTCACAAGATTCTTCACCACTGCATTACTGGATTCTGTCAAACTGTATTTTGGACTAATTCTATAATTGATAAGTACCACTGTTTTTATTTTCTGCAAACCAAGTAGTGTAAAAGATCTTTGTATCATTTTTTTTTCATATTAATTTTTTTAATTAAATTTTAGAATAGTTAAATTCATAGTTATTGTTGCTGATTCTCAGATTTCTTTCTGTTAACAATATCAATAATATTTCCACACATCTATTACTAGATAAAGTGTAGTATCATCGGCATAAAGTCTAATATTGGACATAATATCTTTAACAATGTCATGTAGGTAAATATTAAACAGAAGAGGGCCTAAAATGAATCCTTTTGGCATGCCAGCTTTAATGATTTGATTTTTGAATTTCTCTCCTTTTACGAGTACATGCTGGGAGCTATTTGTTAGGTAGCTATTAAACCATGTGAGTAGGTTACCTTTTATTCCAGTAGAGTCTAATTTATGAATTAATCTGTCATGCCATATTCTATCGAATGCCTTACTTATATCACAGAATGCCATTTTGACTTCTTTATTGGTGTCCATATTACTAGCAATATAGTTATCAATATCTATGAGTTGATAAATTGTCCTGTCACCCGGAATGAAGCCTGATTGTAAGGGTGTTAACAATCCGTTTTCCACCAAGAAGGAAAAAATGCGCCTAAAAATTACTGTTTCTAGAATTTTACTGACAGGACTTGTTAGAGAGACTGGCCGATACATGTAGTTTGTCTTGTCAGTAACAGATAATTTCTTATGAATAGGCACAAAACTAGCCATCTTCTATAAATTTGGAAACTCATTATGTGATAAGGACAGATTAAAAAGATGAGTTAGAGGGGCAAATAACTGTTGGGCACATGCCTTAATGATTCTGTTATTAATTAAATCTGGCCCACTAGCTTTCTGGGGGTCTAAGTTACTAATAATTGACATTACTTCCTCTTCGGAAATTACTGTGGATTCGAGACTCATTTCACAATGTGGGATGGGTGGTAGTTCTTTGTCATCAACTGAGTTAGCTTGATTAGCAAAATACGTTTTTAACATGTCTGCAATCGACTTTGAATCACTAATTATTTCCCTACTTTCTTTAAGTAGCGGGAAAAGTTCATTCAATAGATTGTGCTCTTTAGAGAAAGATTTAAGGGTCCCCCACCAATGTTTACTGCCAAAGTTACGAGATGATACATAAGTTTCAGTTTTAAGATCGTATTCCGCTTTGGCTGTCCATATGAGTGATATAGTTTCATTTCTGTCATGCCTATATCTTGCCCAGTCCTCGGCCCTATTTGTCTGTTTAGCTTTTCTGTTTGATCGATCATGCACCTTCATTATTTTACAGATCATTGAGTTCATCCATGGTTTATCCATAGTTTATCTTTCGGATGTACTACAATGGTTTTGTTTGGTATGTAGTTTTTAGCTGATTCCATGATATACGATGTAAGGCTCTCTATGGTATCATTTAAATTTTCAGTAAAAAAGTTTTTTCCCGCATAGTTTGAGCAAAATGTGTCTGTAATCTTTTTATATCCATATGACTATAATCCCAAATTTGTCTTAAAGCAGGCAGTTTTACTTTTTGTGAATTTTAATGTAACAGCAGTAGGATGGTGTTCACTACAGAAGCAGGGCTTAAAATTCGTCTGGCATCACGCGAATCTAACATAATTCTCGCGAAATATTTTCACGCGAATCCATTTAAACCATGATATGAAATCCCCCGTGGGAACCCGGGAAGTAAAGCCAATGATTGAGGTGGAAATCCTCTAAAATGTGCTACATGGGGTATAAATGATTGAAAACCCTTGACTTTATATCCATGTTGCGGTCATGATTAGCCATTGTGCATAATTATGTGACCTTAAACACCCTTAAATAAATAAATAAATAAATAATGATATGAAATTCTGCAAAAACTAGCTGAATGTTGCTGGTGAGATCACGAAATAAGTTGTCAAAATTTCCACCCATGATTTACCACATGCTTCACATTTTTTTGAGTTTGGTATCAAATCAAGTCATGGCTGCTACAGCAGCCATGACTTGATTTGATACCAAACTCAAGAAATATCAATGGACAGTTTTTCAAAATTATATATTTCATGATAACCCAGGTCGGAACTTCATCATGAATCAACGACATCATACATAAAGTGAATCCAAGCAGTAAATTGACGCGAATCCACTTGGATTCGCGCCAGTGTAGTTTGCCAGAATCATTACGAGAATCGATTCGCGGATTCGCGTGTAATTTTAAGCCCTGAGAAGGGAGGAATAACAGAACAATTTTCAGCTAGCATTGGACATGATACTAAAATTAGATCAAGTAGACTACAAGAGTGTTCAGTTACTCGCGTGGGGTCTTTGACAATTTGGGATAAGCTGTAATCATTTTCCAGCTGCCTTATCCTTTGGTGTTTTTTGTTGTGACAGTCAAAATTGAAGTTTCCAATTATCACACAATCTCAGCGACATATCATTCCTAGCCTTTTGGATAGATTCATCAATAAGACTCCAGTAATAATTATTGCCAGTGGTGGGGGGGTGGGGGGGGGGGGGGTGTATATGACTTCGAAGTTCTGTCCAGATTAATTCTAAGCCTGGGATTTAAGATCATATCAACATTTCCAAACTATGTAAGACTTAATATAAACAGCCACTCCTCCCCCGTCCCCTCCTCTCGATCCATACGAATACGTTGGTAGTGGTAGCCTTGTATTTGAATATCTTTGTTTTGAATGGTGTTTGTGAACAGTGTCTCCGAAACAGAAATGATATCATAATTTCCCAATTCGGCACTTATTATATCGGTTTTGTTGCGATAACTTGCGAAGACCTCTAACATTGATATGTACTATCTTCATTTTCTCAGGATTAACTTCAATATCCCCACTTGTAAAGAGATGCATAAAAATCATTATACTTATTCCTCAATATCCAACTGTGCATAAAAGTATCACAAGGAGAACGGTATTGGGATTAAAAAATATATTCCATGTTTGATGGACATGTGCAAATCACTTGATATCACGAATTTCAAATGAAAAACAAAATCGTAATTCTAAGAAATTTCAACAGGTGTCATGATACCTTGCATAGAATATGGCAACTGTGCAGCCTCTACATAATAATAGTATGCTGTATTGAGGTGATCATTCTCATTATTTGATTTGAGACTGTGTTGTTTTTCGATGCATTTTCTGTCCAATGACGTTGACTGGAAATCGAAAGTAATTTACAATGTGAACAAAACTGTCGGTTTTGGAATTTACCCCCATGCAGCTCTGTCACTGTGTTTTGAAGGATTTAGATGCCCTAGCTTTGTTCTTGGATACATGAAGCACATTTGGCCACAAGTTGTTCTCAGGAAATATTATTGTATTATCAGTTCTGGTATGAATACAGTACTTAGCAGACTTCCAGGAACCGGTGGTGCCAGCTGACAACTTTGTGAGTTGATTACATAATATGTGTTTCGTGCTGTGCACATTTCAAACTTAATTTTGATGTATAATTTGTGGATATTTAATTTGAATTTAAGGAATATCAGGAGTGGGTATTTCGAATTAAACAAAATTCTCTTACTCATATAGCACCTTAAATGATAGGAACAGGTTGTCTCGTGCAAGTCGGTGTACAGTTGTTACGGCGGTTCTGGATCATTTCCAGTTCTGGATCAATTTTGATTTCTTTTCTAATTATTGTCAAAAGTCCCCATGAAATTAAAAAGTAGCAAACGGTAAATATTGTTTGCACATGCGCATTAAGACTTTAAAATTGTCAGCATTGAAAAAACATGCACTTGCCAAAATCACTTTTTAGCTCACCTGGCCTAAAAGGCCATGTGAGCTTTTCTCATCGCTTGGTGTCCGTTGTCGTCCATCGGTCATTGTCAGGCGTCCGTAAACTTTTCAAATTTTCATCTTCTTCTCTGTAACCGCTGAGCTGGTGTGAACCAAACTTGGCAGGAATGGTCTATGGGAGGTTCTCTACAAACGATCCTCATTTTGTTCCCGTCGGATGAAAAACATGGCTTCCAGAGGCATTCTTTGATTCTGGTTGGTGTATTTTCAAAAATCTTCTCCTCTGAAACTGCCAAATGTTTTGAAACTTCACATAAATGATGACTGGGACCCCCCTCTACCAATGATCCTCATTTAATGTTGATTGGCTCACAAACATGGCCACAATTGCGGCTTATAGTTACTGTAGAAACCCTATAGGAAATCACATTTTCCTCTTCTTCTCTGGAAAGATGGAGGCGATGTGAAAACAAACCTGGCAGGGATAGTCTATGGGAGGTTCTCTACAAACGATCCTCATTTTGTTTCCATGGGTTGAAAAACATGACCGCCAGAGGCATTCTTTGATTCTGATTGGTGGATTTTCAAAAATCTTCTCATCTGAAACTGCCAGGCCAAATGTTTTGATACTTCACATAAATGATGACTGGGACCCCCTCTACCAACAATCCTCATTTAATGTTGATCAGGTTGCAAACATGGTCACAATTTCGGCTTATAGTTACTATAGAAACTCTATGGGAAATCACATTTTCATCTTCTTCTCCGGAACTACTGAGCCGACGTGAACCAAACTTGGCAGGTATGGTCTATGGGAGGTCCTCTACAAATGATCCTCATTTTGTTCCCGTGGGTTGAAAAACATGGCCGCCATAGGCATTCTTTGATTCTGATTGGTGGATTTTCAAAAATCTTCTCTGAAACTGCCAGGCCAAAAGTTTTGATACTTCACATAGGTGATGACTGGGACCCCCTCTACCAGTGATCCTCATTTAATGTTGATCGGCTTGTAAACATGGCCACAATTGCAGCTTATAGTTAATATAGAAACCCTATGGGAAATCACATTTTCATCTTCTCTGGAACTATTGAGTCGACCTGAACCAAATTTCGCAGGAATGGTCTATGAGAGGATGGAAATATGTGGACACTAGAGGCTGTTTTCTAATGCTTAACCCAGTGCCTCTCCTGTCTGCACGAAGATCAGTACTGTCAGCAGAATACTTGTTTTTTGAGAATCTGGTAAGGGTTGGTTCCAGTTTTTCTCCACTGAGAACTGGGGAAAAAAAACCCAAAATATTGTGTACAGGTCAAAATAAGCTGTAGCATAACTGCAATAGACTAAGTAAACTGCTGCTCCTGCACTGACAAGATCAGAATCTGACATTTTCTGGAAAACTATCAATGAGAGCTTTCCAGAAAATGTTGTCAGCTTCTGGTCCTATCAGTATAGGAAGAGAAAAGATACATAGTTTATAGGATTAACCTAACTTATTTTGACTTGTACTGTAAAACAACTTCAACTGTAAAGTAATTATTCATTCTCTCTTACTTATCAGAAACACAGTGACTGATGACAGATGTTTGAAAAGAATGAAAGTTTGTTTACATTCTGTTCACATCATGTCAGCTTAGATGACAGTAATTATATTTTTCTTTTGAGATCTGACAAAAATTGGAGTAAAATGTGTTTCCTGTAACCCTTTACCTATCCAAAAGCTATTTTGAAAGAGAATACTGTCTGAAAAAATTAATTTTCAAAATATTTTAACCCTTTTTTACTGATTTTTTTTGGTTGAAACAGAATTCATATAAATGTGTGCATTTTCAAGAAAATCCTCTTTGAAACTACAAGGCCAAATGGTTTGAAAAACTTAATGTGACTGATGACTGTAACCCCTTCTACCAATGATCCTCATTTAATCGTCATCAGGTTGCAATTATGGACGCATTTGTGGCTTACAGTTACTATTGAAACCCTATAGGAAAATCATATTTCATCATCTTCACTGAAAGTACTGAGCCAATGTGAACCAGACTTGGCAGGTATGGCCTATGAGAGGTTCTCTACAACTCTTACTCATTTTATTCCTGTTGGGTGAAAAACATGCCCGCCAGAAGCATTCTTTGATTTTGATTGGTCAATTTTGAAAACTCTTCTCCTCTGAAATCACAGGGCCAAATGCTTTGAAATTTTGCACGGTTCATGGTTCGGACACCCTCTACCAACAATCCTCATTTAATGTTGAGCGTTTTGCAAACATGGCCCCAATTGTGCTTTATAGTTATATAGAAAACCCCTATGGTAAATCACATTTTCATCTTCTCTCTGGAACTACTGAGCTGACGTGAACCAAAAACTTGGCGAGAATGGTCTATACGAGGCCCTCTACAAATGATCCTCTTTTTGTTCCTGTTGGTTGGAAAATGTGGCCACCAGACGGCAGAGACATTCTATGATTCTGTTCAGTGGATTCAAATGTTTTGAAACTTCACGTCATTGAAGACTGGGACACCTTCTACCAATGATCCTCATGTCATGTTGATATGATGTTGCAAACATGGCCACAATTGCAGCTCATAGTTACCATGGAAAGCCTATGGTAAATCACATTTTTATATGTAGTTCCAGGTGAGCGATTACAGGTACCTCTAGTTTCCCAGTAATGACACTCTAAAAGCACAAATTAATCAGATATATCTTATGCTATGAACAAATTACAATAACTTTGTACACAGAAAGTTGTGAGATGATTGGATTCTATTTTAACATCTGCACAACCTCTTATCGAAAGGCATTCAATTCCGTCAGTTGCGGATCACCGATCTGTGCTGTTTACTGACAGTGACACTTGCAAAGAATTAAGAAAAAAACAAACAACCATTGTGAATGTCTCTCTCTCCTGACTACTTCATTTACAAAACATACCTCCTTTAGAAAATTTTTTACCCTATCATCACCTTTCTTCTCTTTTAGAAAATAGGGATGGGACTAAAGATTTTGATTATGTGGGTGGTGGAGGAGGGGTGGCAGTTCCAATTCACTCGTTAGGGTGATCACACTAAATTAAGAAAAGACTACTTGTAGATCCCTCCTTTTTAGAGCCTTCTTTCTGACTGGTTTCTAGAATTTTAAGTATTTTTTAAATAGAATTCTTATTGTATGTACCCCACCTCTTTTGTCTGAACCTGGCCGACTACTGACATTTGAAGTTAAAATCCCCACTCAGTCTAGACTCCGCATTGTTTCAAATCGAGTTAAAAATTATCAGTGGTTATACAAAATTGAAATCTAAAAAGTCGCATGCTGCAAGTTATAGATTTGTCTGCTATGGGCTATCAAAGTTTCAGCATTTTGAGGCTCCATATTTCCAGCTATTAGTATTTGTGATTGTAAATGGGGCAGGGTAGACCTATTCAGACAACTCTCACTCTCAACCTGTTGACAGATGTCTTCAGAAAGATTTAAGGAGTAATATCAGTTTATAAAATGGTAGGTCACAGCTAATTGAAGCTAGTAGTATTGTAGCATGTGATCATGTGAGGGTTGTATGAATATCTACTGCTATTTCCCTCTCTCTTCCTCTTCCTCCTTTCCATTTCACATATCTTTCTCCTCCCCTCGCTTGACAAATTATTTGGTCATCCATTTTCTTTAAAAGCCAGATATAAGGTGTAGAGGCAGCTCCCCCCCCCCCCCCCTCTAACAACTGCCCCACTACCCAAAAATGCTCAGCTCAACAACTGTTTTGCTGTCAAATTGATAGGACAACTGCACCCAGTCCATTTATCAGCCAGGACAACTAGCCTACCCTCCCCCCCCTACACACACACACACACACACACTTGTCCAATTGGCAATCAGGCGTAAATGCTTTCAGAAATTAAGAAGCAGGGGCGATAACTTCGAGCTTTGGCCATCACAGCAGTTCCGAAAGGGTGCTCAGTTAACTCGCATCGAAGGCTAACATGGGACACATTCTTGATGGAGAACCTGAGATGGTGTGGTGCCTTTACATGCACATAGTAGCCCACCCTCTAGAAAATTTTGAAATTTAATAATACCCAAGAGTCTTCAAAAGAAATGGACATTGTTGTCTACATGGCCACATGAGCTACACACAGATAAAATGGGTTTAGTGTAGCTTGCAAGGTAAGTGCTCACTGTCTTGGATATTGTTGTGAAGATCAAGCCATTCTGGGTCTTGAATTTGTAGGGGAACTGCATCCCCTCATGGACAAAGGTAGGTGAAGCGTGTTCCTCTTGGATTACTGGGGGGGGGGGGGGGGGGGTGTTGTCTGCTTGTGCATTTTTATACGGCCACTCATATGAGCAGGCCGTATTATGGTATAGTAATGTCCATCTGTCAGTCCATCCATCCGTGAGCTTTTGTTTGTCCATGCAATAACTTGAAAACAATACATCTAACAGATCCTGTTTTTTTATGGTTGATTAGTCATGACTAGAGGATGGTTCCTTTCGATAACCAGCATTCTGGCATTTCCAATATGGCCACCATGGCAGCCATCTTGGATTTTCGGGGACTTTTGATTGTCCATGCGATAACTTGAAAACTATACTACTCAAAGTTTGCTAAGCACCAAATATTTGACACATCATTGTGAAATTTGCTGGTGACATATTTGCGATATTTTTGGTGGATATGATTGAGGAATGTATTGAGATGGTCCCCTGTGTATACATTAGCTCTCTTGACAGGCATACTTTTCGTGACAGTCATGGACAGCATGTACCCCTTGATTTTCATGATGTTTTCATGTACTGTCTACATGTACATGACATGTGTAGGGTATTTAATCTTCATTTCAACACAAACCCTTGGATTTAATGATTGAATATGGCAAATGCAAATGTAGGAAGAATTTGTTTGAAGCAGAAATGTGGCAGGCTGTAGAGATGGTGGAGCAAGGGGCTACCCATTGTCAGGTTGGTGAAGCCCTTGGTGTGCACCATACGGTGATCACCAGAGCCTGGGCAAGATTTCAGCAGTATGGCACACCAGTAACACGGCATGGTGGTAGCAGAGACAGGGCAACATCTGCAGCTGAAGACCGGTTTTTGATCATTCATGGCGGAGCACTTGTTGGACTGGGGGACACTTGTTGGGTGAAAGTGAGGTCTAAAAAGGACAAAAAGTACAAAGAGTTAGAACAGTGACAAGAGTCCAGTACAAGATATTTCGCAAAATTTCTCTCAACATAACGGCGCCCTTTTCTCCCTCATCTAGTTTCTGTGAGACTCTACACCATCGCCCTGTCCCAGATAGCCCTCGGCTTAAGTACCTGGGACAACACGCATGAATCTTACAGACTATTCCTGACGTATATCAATAAAAATGAAAATAAAAAGAGTTGTGTCTTCACCTTTTAACTGCTTTGAATTCCATGCACTGTTCCCTGGAACAGTTTACCATATCCATGAAATTGATACTTTGATTTCCAAACTATCATACTAATGATGTTACACATTTAACGCTGCGGGCAATTTGTCTTTGATGTGAGTTTTGCATCCCAGTTTTGTGTCTTTTTATTAGCATAATTATACTGTGGTTTTAAAGTACTGATTTTTTCTAATTATTTCATGTTTCATTATAATTAAAAATAAATTCTGTCATGGTGTGAGCCATCCTTCTTGAAAATGTTGTTAAATCCTCATTAACAAACAAATAATTGAAACTTTGGTTTCAAAATTTATTTGCATGTTGTGTTCTGTTTTAGAGTCCTATGATGATGATTTTTAGTTTAGCGCATTTCGATAGTATAGCCCGAAACTTTTGTCTAGGTGACAAGGGAAATAATCAGGTTATTTCAGTGACAGTGCAATCTTTATAGCCATTGGTTAATTGATAATTGTGCATAAATATGTGACCTTAAACACTAATAAATAAATAATATAATTGATAATTAGAAGGACCAATGGTCTGAGAGTTATGTTTTAGAAGTGTGAATGGGTTTCTGAGGTCCTATTCACTTCAGCCAGTTCTTTCAGCAGGTTAACATTTAATTCCTTTTACATATTATAAATTGTTGTAACGGTCTGTTTGGCTTTTAGCGGCTAGTAGGTTGGCTCTGTTTCACGGCTTACCCTGCAGTCGTCATTCGCATTTGGATGTGGTTTCCATAGTGTTTTCGAACTTAAATGGTTTTTGACTATGGTTTTTCCTGACCAGCGACGTCGGCGGCACTGTGAAGTTCAAGTGCTATGTTGAAATTAATCAAACAAGTGTGTTTTATTTTTGTACAATTAATAAACCTGTTAGCGGTACTCTGGCTATGTGCAACACAGTTAGATGTGTTATTATTGATATAGTAGCGTAGATGTACATTTTCTCTGCTTACTACGTTTCTCTTCTCTTTACTAGTTTCTTATACCTAAAACTGCAATTATTGTTGTATCCAAAATTGAAAAAAGTTGCATGTGCCCAAATGAAGCAATATTTTAGGCACTCATTTAAAATGGAATATTTGGTCCGCAACCCCCTGAAATGATCCATAACTGGTGTAATCGGACAACTCACGCTTCAATACAATACAGACATTTGCAGGCAGGCTGTTCTAATAAAACTGTTTATGTTTTTTTTTTAAGAAGGCAGTAAGCACCAAATGCATACAAAAGGTTTGTCACAAAATGTGTTAATTGAAAATTGATATGTACAGAGTGATCCAGAACAGCCGTAACAACTGTAGTACTGTCTCATGAATTAAACATTTAAATGTTATTTTCTCACGTTTCGGCAAAAGCTAAAGTCAAAATTGTGAATAAGAAACTACACAAACAATTTTCAATTTTTTTTGTCAACAAACATAAAAATTACAATGCGACTCAGTGATAGTAATACAAACATAAACATATGCATGAAACTACCAATCAAAAAATGATTTATGTATCTCTGTCATGCTTAATCAAAAGACCTTGTTTAAAGAGCACTGTCCGCCATTTGGTTACACTAATTAATAATCTGACTGAACTCAGGTTAAAAATTCCTGTAAACTTGCATACTGTTGTATGATATCAACCTGAAATATTGGGTGGGTTAATACACTTGGATAATATATTAGGTGTGCTAATATAAACTTTGGTACTTGCCTTAAATATCAGGTTTGTTAATATTGTTCTGATAGAACTTGGCGTGAGTGCAGTTGCTCAGTGGTAAACTGTCAGACGTCTATGCTAGAGGTCCCGAGTTTGATCCCTGTCCGGGATGACCAGCGTTGTGTCCTTGGGCAAGGCACTTTATCCCAGTTGCCTACATGGTGGCACGATAAGTTAACACTGTGTACTAAGGCGTACTGCACGTCGATGGTGCACATGACTTCAACCGCTGTAACCCTGCTTGAGCAGAGCTTGAACAGAGTTAGAATGCTAGAGGTGCAGGCTGCAAGCCGAGAGGTCCTCGGTTCGAATCCCACCTGCGGCAACCACGTTGTGTCCTTGGGCAAGACACTTCATCTCCATTGCCTGCGTGGGGGCACGATGACGCCGTGTACTAAGGCATACTGCACGTCGATGATATGCATGTCTTCAACGAATCTAACCCTGCCTGTGCTGCAGTGCGGAGTTACGATGTTGGGGAGTTGACAGTTGCTCGACGATGCTCAGAGGTTCTCTCTGGGTATTCCAGCTTCCTCCACCTGTAAAACTGTCACGGTCATGATTAGCCATTGTGCATAAGTATGTGACCTTAAACACCAATAAATAAATAAAATTGAACTCCGTGCATGTTTAGTATGGGCATGATAAAATAGAATTGAGTTAACAAGGTTGTTTGCTTGCATTCTTAGCTCGAAAATCGTGCAGGCTTGCTATATTTATTGAAGCAGAACTCAGTAAAAGGCTTTCTAAAATCAAATAATGAGATTGAATGCATTCAAGATATAGACTGTCATTATATGTTATTGGAGATAGTTGCCATATTACTTACAAAGTCTCATGACACCTGTTTGAATTTCCTAGAATTACACTATTTTTCGATTAAAATTCATGGTATTATGTGACATACAAATGTCTGTCAACCATGAAATCCTTTTTCAGTAAAAAATGCAGACCTTTTCTCAAATACAGTCCTGTTGCTGCATTATAAAGTGTTTTGAATGCCTATTTTTTTCTTGGACATCGGAATCGCATTTGGCCACAAGTTCTTAAATATTATTTTATTATCAGTTATGGTACAAATATGGTAGCAGATTACCAGGAACCATTTATTCCTGTTAACAACTCTGAGTTGATTGCATATATTTTATGTGTTCTGTACATGCAAGTAATATACCTGGGTACTTTGGGAAAAGGGCTGGGGCCTCTGAATTTGGGAAAAACTTTTGTGTCACGGAGATCGAAATTGGGAAAATAAATTTCTGTATGTTCCTTTCAGAGTACACATAAATGATGAGTTTGATTGATATTTGTTGTCTTAATATAACAGTAGAAATTTCAGTAGGACAATTGGTTGTTTTGATTGGAAAAAATACTTAATTATCAGCCATGAACTATGTGTAACAATCTCATTGGTTTAAGGCCGAGAACTGGGAATTTTCAAGCTGGAATTGGGGAATAATGGCAGATTTGGCATTGAGAAATGGGCCATTTTTGACCTCTGTGCTATCTCAGATTATACTGTATACAGCAGTGTGTGCTTTTGAAAATGTCCAGAATGATTTCTTCCATGTAATATTTTTATACTGTACCAATGACCCAGACTTAGCTGGTGCTAACTCTAACAAAACCAGGGCCAAACACAAATTTTGCCCCCCAATCCCCAAAATTTGCATCCAAAACCAAAAGAAATCATGTCCTATAGGACCTCCATACTACGCCCCCACTGCGCATGCGCAGTGTCAAGGACATCCCGAAATTGGCGTCAATTATCATTCTCTGTTTGGCCCTTCATCAGTCAACATCTCACTGATCTTTGTGCTTGTAAATCTCAGTTTAAAGGATGCCAGACACGTAATTTTTGGAGAAATGGTGATTCTAAGGAGGATATAGAAGGAGGAGAGGAAAAAGAAGTGACAAAAAATAATCAGGGCTGTGCTTAAAATTTTTTATGAAATTATGTTAAGTTGCCTATTTTCGAGGCATGGGCCTCTTGTTGTCATTCTTGCTAAATGTTGCACTGCTTATTCAGTGTTTCCTCTCCCCTAGCCTTCTAAAGTCCCCCCTTGCAATTCTCCCATGCTTTTGGCATATTTTTGAGAAAGTTCATTTCTAAAATTTTCTTGGAGAGTTGCTTGGATACAGAATGTTTTCTCTTATTTTCCCCATAGTTACGTTTTCACCCATGGGTGTATAAACGTTGTGTTCTGCATCTTCCATCTGATGTTCTGCAGATTCTCCCCTGGGAGTCTCTGTCTTGCATCAGATAGAGTGTAATTTTGATGACTGATTTCGGGCCAGTTTTTTCAGTGCCTGGAGTCATGTTTTCTGGTGTTTTACACTGTTTGTTTACATTGGCAACAGCCTTTTTTGAGGGGGGCTGTTTGCCTTTGGTGTAGTTTATCTCACTATAAGATACATTTATATTATCCGTAAGTGTCTCATTAATTATTTAATATAAATTTAAAATTTTTGACCACACTTTGCCATCGGATCCATTGGGGCTCAACGTTACTTTTCAGAAACTTGGGCTTCGCTGAAAAAATATTTTTTCAAAATTATTTTGATTTGCAATTGTTTTTTCATTTATTAATGGATCATGTTATTATGTATCTTTGTGTCAGGGGTTTGTGCGAGTAACTAGGACTTGTTGTTGACTTTTCACAATGAAAGGATATTGTTCAAATTGTAATAGGAAGAAATCTTCCTCTGACTTTGATGATCATTGTATTAATTGTAGTCAGTGTTCTCGCACTAATCCCTGTCCTATATGTCAATTTTGGGATGACAAACATTGGAAACGTGTGTCACGGTATGTTGTTACTGGAGAAAGGGCTATGCCAGCTCTTTCTCCGCAAGGTCACTCTACTCTCTCAGTTTCTATTTCAGAGGAACAAGAACAGGGTGATGTTTCCATGTTATCTTCTGCAAGTGCGCTTCCGTCGTCACAAATGAATTCAGAGCTAGCGGCAAAAGTGCTCATGGAGATTAGACAAATGTCGTCCGCTAGCTCGCCCGGTGTAACGTCCATTCACCGAATGGTTCGGCAGCCGGGTTCATCCGATGCGGTCCAGGAGGAAATGTTGGGTGATGCAAGCACTATAAACATTCATTGTGCACACCCAGTGACGGCGGATAGTAAGCGAGATCGGAGGAAGCCTTTGAGTTCGGTTCCTAGCTCGTCCAGGTCCAGCCGGGCCGCGAGCGAGAGAGGCCCCTCTCTCGTACAACAACATCTGGGACCAGATGTTGTGGTACAAAATGTGTCGCAAGCGGAGCATACGTCCGTCGCTCGGGACGCTCCGTTGTATAAGCAGTCCGCGGAGACTGCTAAGGCTTCTTCTTCTCGTCAGCGCACACGACCGCACCTTGGCTGCATGACCGCCGATATCTTACCAGCTTCGCCGATCAAGGATTCTTCGGCGACCAGGTCACACCATCCGGCAGCCAGGGACTCGAGGCCGATGGACTCCGGACGTTCGCATAGAAAAAGTATGCGGGAGCCATCTGATGCGGAGCTGCCCTCGGCGAAGCAGCGGAAGACTGCGCCTCCGCAGGTCTCGACGCCGGACATTCTTGTGCAGATAGCACAGCTTATCGCAGCATCCCAGCAGCTGACAGAAACGGTGTCGGATCGAGAATTATCCGACGGCGCTGGGTCGGTACGCTCCGCCGAAGCATCGGGGGCGGACGACCGGGAGCATCATGAGGTCCGACCGGATGGTGAAAGGGATACGGATGATTTGGAACAACATAAAGCTGCCGTGGACTTCATCCGGCACTTTCTCCCTCAAGTTGTTCCGTCGGGCCAGACTGCTGCGGTTCCGGACAAGAGGATTATAGCGTTATTGGACTCTGAATTTTTTGAGCGGCTCAGGGACATCGCTCCCGAGTTTCCGTCGCAGTCCAATAATGTTGCAAGAACATTTGAATTATTGAACGACGCTATATTTAAACTTGCTTCCAAGACAGGGAAAGCAGGTTTTCTTGTTCGCCAATACTCTCAACCTGCCTTTCATTATTGCAAGGAATAAATTTGACACGGCAGGACAGGGTATGTCGAGAGTTCCTCTGCGTATGGACGACGAGGCGGAAGACTTAGAGCTATCATTACTGTCGTCAGCTTCTATTCCAACCGCGATGTTGGAAACAGCTATTTCGTCTAACAGAGCCAATTTAGATGCCTTATCTTACGCAGATCACCTTACTAAGGCGTTATCATTGCGCCTTCAAGGGAAAGAATGTCAGGGATATACAATCCTCTTTAAGACTTCTTTCAAGGGCAGTAGCTTATTCCACGTGTAACTCCGCCCTTTCTGTGGCAAACCTGGAGTTGGTTAGACATGACGCAGCCCTAGCTACATCCACACTCGTGGATACGAAGGTGAAGAACTCTCTTAGAGTCGCTTCGCTCTCCGGAGAACTTCTCTTTGACGGCAAGCTTTCTGCTATTTATGATAAAATTACAAAGAAAGCTTTGGATTCTCTGTTGTTCAAATCTGCTTCTAAGAAGTCGGATACAGCAGACAAGAATAAGACAGGCACTTCTGGGTCTAATGCGCCCAAGAGAGGTTCCTATAGAGGTTCCGGTGCGTCCTCTTGGTCTTATTCGAGAGACCGTCAGGGTAGCGACTCTCGTTCGGGACGCCCTTCGGGCCGGGACAACCGGTCGGACGCCCCGAGGTCGACGGGACGAGGTGCGGGTCGTGGAGGACGTGGTTTCTCCTACCGCAGGCCTCGCAGGTCCAGGAGGTGATGGCTTAAACCTCTATCGCGTACCGGTTGGCGGAAGGTTGTCGAGCTTTTCACAAGAATGGGCGTCGATTACGGACGACCCTTGGGTGAGAGGAGTGACTTCGGAAGGCCTAAAGATATCCTTCAAACGAAAGCCTCCATTAACTCGAAGTCCAAAGTGGACTCAACTTCCGTCAAATCCGCAGAAAAGAGACCCTCTGTTATCAGAGGTGCAGTCTCTTTTAATGAAGAACGCGGTAGAGGTCGTAGAAAACCAGGAGACCCCGGGATTCTACAGCCATCTGTTTCTGGTTCCGAAACCAGACGGCTCGTTCCGTCCAGTCATAGATTTGAGCTGGATAAACAAGCTGATCGTCGCTCCGAAATTTTATATGGAGACGATTCGGTCGGTCAGAGCGAGTATTCGGGTGAACGATTATGCAACAAGCATAGATCTCAAAGATGCGTACTTTCACGTCATGGTACATCCGACATTCAGAAAGTATCTACGCTTCGCAGTCCTAGGAGTGGTGTATCAATTTCGGGCGATGTGCTTCGGACTGAATCTAGCACCCTGGGCTTTCACTCGGGTAATGAACTCGGTAATGATCTATTTCCGAGCTCATTCGTCTGCGGTAACGTCGGCCTACCTGGACGACATTCTTCAGAGGTACGGCAACGAGTTAACGCTTCAGAACAATGTTCAGAATCTACTTCTATTGCTCCGACGTCTCGGTTTTATAGTAAACGAGGAGAAGTCGGATCTGGTGCCGTCCAAGTCATTCACTCATCTGGGAATGAGCTTCGAGACGCACAACAATCTCGTTCGTCTGCCGTTAACCAGAGCGAAATTAGTCAGTTGTTACGCTCGCTATTGTCTGCACGCAGACAAAGTCACAGCGAGAGAATTTATGAGACTGATAGGTCTGTGCGGAGCCGCTGCGGATCTCATTCCGATGGGGCGGTTACGCACGCGTCCTCTCCAAATTTTCTTGACTCAGAATTGGAGTGTGAAAATTCATTCGCTCGACGTAGACGTTCTCTTGTCAGATCAAGTGAAACAAGAGATTCAGACTTGGGCAAACATTCAGTGGTTAACTCAGGGAGTTCCGCTGCAGTTGCCGGATCCGAGTTTTACCATTATGACGGATGCCAGTCAAACAGGTTGGGGTGCATCATTGATCCGAACGGATTCGAGATGCCAGGGTCTTTGGGATCCGCAATTCCTGTGCAAGCACATAAACATCAAGGAATGATGTCAATTTGGCTTGCGTTACGTCATTGGATGGACATTATTCACAATGCTCATGTCCAAATCCTATCCGACAATACGACAGTAGTGGCGTATATACGGAATCAGGGAGGCACTCATTCAGTTCCGTTGTTCAATCTAACGGAAAGAATCCTTCTGTTTGCGCTAGAACATCAGGTTCTTCTTTCGGTCCGTCACATACCGGGTCGTCTGAATGTGCTAGCAGACTCTCTTTCACGAAAGGGTCGCTTGTTGCTGTCGGAGTGGACTCTCAACAAACAAGTATTCAATCAGATTTGCTACCAATGGGAACGGCCAATGATAGACTTATTTGCGACACATTTCAACATTCAGTTGCAGACGTATGTGTCTCCGTGTCCGGATCCAAGAGCATTTGCAGTAGACGCTCTGTCGATCCCTTGGGACGGAATGATAGGATATGCGTATCCTCCAGCGCCGTTAATTCAACAAGTATTGCTAAAGATAAAACAATCTCAATGCAAGATTCTGTTGGTAGCATCTCTGTCGCCACAGAGACCGTGGATAAATCTACTCAGGTGTCTGTTGTGGGACCTACCGCGAAAGCTTCCTCCACTGGAGGATCTTCTTTCGCAGGGGAAATCGCGTCAACTCCATCACAACCCGCAAGGTCTCAACCTTCACGTTTTTCCGTTGTGCGGTCCTTCTTGCATGGCAAGCACTTTACAGGACGAGCAGTGGACGCGATTTCTAACTGTAGGAGGACCTCCTCTTCGCTAAACTATGCGGCTAAGTGGAAGGTTTTTCGCCGTTGGTGTAGGGATCATTCTGTAGATATTTTTGATCCCTCTATACCAGACATTGCAAACTTTCTAGTATACTTGTTTGACGTAATCAAACTGCAGCCTGTTACTATTAAGGGTTATAGGTCTATGTTATCTGATACCTATGCACATCATGATAGTTTACAAATTGGATCTAATGTCTCTTTATCTAAGTTGGTTAGAAACTTCTCGATAAATAGACCCAGAACTCTTTTATTAATTCCTAAATGGAATTTAGCTTGGGTTCTTCTTAAATTGAAGGAAAAGCCATTTGAACCTCTTGGGACAGTAGATTTCAAATTCTTATCTTATAAGACAGCTTTTCTCTTAGCTTTCTCTTCTGCTAGAAGAGTCAGTGAGCTTCATGCACTGTCGGTGGATGATTCTCACTATCGTAGTGTCGGGAACACTATCACCTTCACTACTAATGTGGGTTTTTTAGCTAAGAATCAGGCTCCTAATAAATATCCGGAACCTATTGTTATTAAGGCTCTTCCGTCTTCAGACGGGCGTAGGCCTTTACTCTGTCCTGTTAGAGTGTTACGTATCTATAAACAGAGATCTCAGTTTATCAGAAAGGGACGGAAACGTTTCTTTCTGTCTTTGATGCCTAATAGAAGGGACATTTCGGTCCATTCTATTGCTAGATGGATTCAATTAACTATCCGTACTGCTTATGAGAGTTTATCTTCTTCTCAGCAGTCTGTGCTTAAGATTTCCGCTCATGAAGTAAGAGCTCTTGCTACTTCTTGGGCTTATGCTAATAGTGTTGCTATTACAGATTTAATGAAGGCTGCTTATTGGTCTCAGCCATCCACATTCACGAATTTTTATCTCAGAAATATTGAGTCCATTTCTGGAGACCAGCAGTGTTTAGGTCCGTTATCTGTTGCTCAGAATGTCGTCCACTAAACAGTTGCATCTATAGTTATGCAGGCTTTCTGTTCCGGCAGTGACTCCGTCCGGCTGCCCTCTTTGCTCTGGGCTATTTGACCCAGGGCAAGGGGAAGGGGGGGGGGGGGCAGGTGTTCCCTTAGGTCACCTGCTTTATAGTGAAAAGCAAGGGAATGCCTCCTCCAAAGTCAGTATTTCTGAGTCGCTTCCGGGATGGTTTTAAAGTGTAATATTAATGTTAAAAATTCATTCATGTCATATTTTTAAAGTGTAGCTCAGTGTGAAGCATTTGTATATGTCAAGTGTCAAACGGGCTTTAATATACAATACTCGGACACTTTTAATAGATTATAAAGAGTCTCAATTCTCTGGACTTCTTTATTTATTGGCTTACTTTAAAAATAATTGGTATAAGGGTTATACTGGATGTTAATAGAGAACATGAATATTATTGTGCTCAATTATTAAGGGTATTGTATCTTTCTAATTTAAATATTAAATAAGAAAGATACATGTAAAGCCTAATACTCCTTTTCTCCTTAAGGGGTTACCTCTTTATTATATAGTTGAGCTTATTGGATTTTCCTCTATGTCCTAGGCCCTCCAGCCTTTTTACTATTCAGCTAAGTCTGGGTCATTGGTACAGTATAAAAATGTTAAAAAATTTATAGTAATTTATATATTTTTTATACTTACCAATGACCCAGACGGGGATGGCCCTCCCAGGAGTTGGGAACTCTTGCCTCCCCGCTGAGTACATAGCGCTGACCAGGCACTGCCAGTAAGAATGATAATTGGCGCCAATTTCGGGACGTCCTTGACACTGCGCATGCGCAGTGGGGGCGTAGTATGGAGGTCCTATAGGACATGATTTCTTTTGGTTTTGGATGCAAATTTTGGGGATTGGGGGGCAAAATTTGTGTTTGGCCCTGGTTTTGTTAGAGTTAGCACCAGCTAAGTCTGGGTCATTGGTAAGTATAAAAAATATATAAATTACTATAAATTTTTTAACTTTTCCAACTGTTGCTCATCTGATGATATTTAACTTCTTTTGAAAGAATGTCATGAATCTAAATGATTCAAGGTAAAGAACTGCAACTTTGGTCACTTTTGGGAAAACAGGGATGGATCAAAACAAACCCATCGAGCCTTGTGAGTTCATCCAAACTCAGCCGAGCATTATCAATTTATGTGATGAATGCATACCATATAAGGTCTATGAAACTCATTGGAATGGGTTCCGAGTGTGTGCAGCACTGAACGAATCAGGCGTGTGACATGTGACTGGTGTGAAAAGTCTGATAGAATCATTACTCATTTTCAGCTTGACGTGCCAGTTCCAGTGTATGTGTTGGTCAAAATCACTGTAGTGTGAAAGCTCCTTGAAGTTAAATGTTCATTTATTAAGCTTATTGTGTTTCCTTATACCATGCATTTTTTTCCAGGTAGACGATGGAAGTGTATATTGTCATCAGCCTGTGAAATGTTCTTCATGCAATGAACAGAAGAGAAATTACAGCTTGGAAGTATGCTTCAGAAAGCTGCCCTCAGACTTAATTTGTCATTTTGTGGATGTGGCTTTCTTGGAATATATCACCTTGGGGTTGCCACAAGCCTTTTGAAATATGGTCAGCCATTCCTAAATAATGTCCAAAAATACTGTGGAGCCTCTGCTGGAGCATTAGTTGCATGTATGCTTGTTACAGGACAAGATAAATTACAGGTGCGTTAAATCTCTATTCACTGGTAAATGCCCACAAAAAGCAGACGACACTTGCAAACAAAATTCTTGAATAACTCATTTTTCTCATTTTTTTGCATCAAAAACATAGTTTACGATCCCTCATAGCCTATAGTCATAGGGGTCATAAGCTATGCTTTTGAAATAAAAAAAATGACAAAATAATGAAAATTGAATGGTGATTTTTGCAAATAATGCTGGCCGGTTTTGGCCATTATGTTGGGTAAAGGGTTAATAGACTGCTAGGACTTGCCTAGGAACAACTGTAGGGCCACAAGATATAGGCAACCAGAATGTAGAATATCTAGCATTACATAAGCTCCAGCTGTATTGTTTTTAAGTAAAAGTGAAAATTCAACAATTTGTATCTTTATTGACAGTACTGGGAGCACGGTGGCTCAGTAGGTAGAGGTGCAGGCTGCAAGCTGAGAGGTCCTCGGTTCGAATCCCACCTGCGGCAACCGCGTTGTGTCCTTGGGCAAGACACTTCAGCACCATTGCCCGCTTGGGGGCACGATGACGCTGTGTACTAAGACGTACTGCACGTCGATGATACGCATGTCTTCAACCAATCTAACCCTGCCTGTGCTGCAGTGCCGAGTTACGATGTTGGGGAGCTGGCAGCTGCTCGTCGTTGCTCGGTGATTCTCTCTGGGTACTCCGGCTTCCTCCACCCGTAAAACTGTCACGGTCATATATGACCTTAAACACCAATAAATGAATAAATAAATAAATGAATCGTAATCTCTAAGAAGATCGCGTCCTTAACGCCCTCCTCAAACTCAGACACAATTTTACTGCATTCGGTGCCTCTGGGGGTAGAGAAAGAGAGGTATAATGAAGTCCTTTGTACTTTGTAGCCCAGATTGACTTGGGTGCTCAATTTCAGTATCTCATGCGACTGTAGTGACATACAGATCCACCCGTACACGTTGTTTATAAGGTCCACTAAACACGTACACCATGCACATCTACTTGTCCCAGAAACTTAACGAAAAGAGTGGGGATGGTCGACACAGACTTTCTATTAGACAAAATTTGAAAGGAGGAATGGTTGGAGTTGGCAAGTAAACAGCTATAGCGCTGAAAAAAATTCTCCCTTGCAGTCGAAAACGACAACAAACTGCAGAAAAAGCACGTTTTCTAATTTCGATGTAGATGAAAATTGATTGTTTAGAGATAAAATAAGCTATTTGAGGTTAGCTTGCAGAGCGTGAAGGTAGATTGCACATCTACAAATGCACATGGGATAGTTTTGTGAAAGTTTGGTAACATGGGTCGAAAATATCAATAAAACAAACATCCCCTTGCGCTCGATCTTGTCAGTGTCTTTCAACCGGAAGAGTCTAAACAAAAACGCCTGTCGTGGATTCCACACCGTGTATGTCGCTTGGCTGTCACAATCACATTTTCAGTTTTAGGTTCATTGTTCAAGTCAGTTACCTCCCTTGATGCTTCTCTCCAATGTTGACTGCAGAGTAAATCTTGTAGAAACACATCACGGAAGGTAAAAAGTTGAAAATGAACATCAAATTCTGATATGTCCTGTGCCTATCGATCCATAACCCATGCATGGGTACACAAGCTCACGGCACACTTAATTATTTAATTGAGACACTAAGTATGTGTGCTCAGTATATTTCTGGTTGACACAAAAGAGTGTATTGTATTCATATACAAACAAAACTGTATTAACACTGTTTACCAGAATAAACTCAACCTTCACAGGAGAACAATATTGCGTGATTATATCGTAAAGCACGATCTTCTTTCCAAAAAAAACCTGTGAATTTGGCTAATATTGCCCAGCACTAAACATGCATAGTCTGAGAACTTATATGTTTTTAAACTTTCGTAATTGGTGATTTATCAACAAAATATAGTGGTATAATAGGCGACAACAGATTTTTTTCTATGCCCCATTCAAACCATCGGAACAGGCAGAATGTTTGGTAAAATAATCGTTAATCAGTTCATAGCAAGTTTATATAATCGGTTCATCTAGGGCTGCACGGTCCCACCTGCGGCAACCGCGTTGTGTCCTTGGGCAAGACACTTCACCCCGATTGCCTAAATGGGGGCACGATGACGCTGTGTACTGAGGCGTACTGCACGTCGATGGTGCGCATGTCTTCAACCAATCTAACCCTGCCTGTGCTGTGGTGCAGAGTTCAAAGTTACGATGTTGGAGAGCTGACAGCTGCTCGTCGTTGCTCGGTGGTTCTCTCCGGGTACTCCGGCTTCCTCCACCCGTAAAACTGTCACGGTCACGATTAGCCATTGTGCATAAGTATGTGACCTTAAACACCAATAAATAAATAAATAATTAAGGGCTGCACGGTATATTGATAAACCGATATATACCGGTATTCAAACCAATATTGATTGAATACCGGTGTAATTACAAAAATATCGGTTTATTGTCATTATTTATTTACCCACAATTTAATTTTCAAGAAGTCTTGAGTTTTTTAACTGTAGCCCCGAATAAATAATATTATCTCTTTATCCAAGGAATCGTCTGCTTGTGCCCTCGTAATATACAAATTCATCAGTTGAAAAAATAATTTTCAAAAATTTCAACAAAACTATATCATGTGACCCCTCATTGGAATGAGCTTATTGAGCTCATTCCAATGAGGGGTCACATGATATAGTTTTGTTGAAATCTTTGGGGAAAATCTGATAAATTAATTTTGAAAATAATAAATTTTCATATCGTCTGCGTTGGGAAAGGTGTTTCGAACCGCATCATCAAGGCATGCTAATTCGTTCCGACTGTGATGCCTTGAGTCTCGATTGTGGTACTTGTGTTCATATATCTAAACAGTTTTCGATATACCAGTATACCGCGATATTGTTTTGAATACCGATACCCGTATTCAGTTTTGAATATCGTGCAGCCCTAGGTTCATCACTATTAATATGTCCTGTTGCAGGAATGTGTCAAGTTTACCTATGATCTTGCCAAAGAAATACAATCAAAACCTTTTGGAGGATTTACTCCTAGATATAACCTATTGAAACCACTGGAAAACTTTTTGGAGTTGCATTTACCCGATGATGCCCACCTCACTGCATCAGGAAGGTTGCACATATCATTAACCAATGTGAAGAGTCGTAAAAATGAGATTATATCGGAGTTTCAAAGTCGAAACGAGCTTATCAAAGTAAGTTGTATCTTAATTCTTTCAGCACTACAGCTGATTTTTAACATTTAGCACCAATGTATGTAATAATTATGTTATGTATTATTATTTATAATAGAGTTAATAGCTAACTTGTCATCAGGGGCATTGTTAGCTTTTCCCCTGAGGGTAAATGCAAAACTTTTTCTACAGATCCAATTGACAGACCAAAAAATTTATCAACAGATTTCAAATTGGTCAGCCATGTTTCTACTATTTTGAGACCCAACAGGGGTTATTGAAAATTGAATTAAAAAACATATAGTTTAGCCAAAATGTATCAATAATTATACCGCAACAAAACAAAGTTTATTATACCCCCACAAAACCAAAACGAAGTTTAGGGGGGTATATAGGAGTCAACTTGTCCGGTGGCCGGTCTTTCGTCGTCATCGTCGGTCCGTTGCACATGAAAACTTGTGGAGCGAACTACTTCCACAGTTTTAGCCGCATTTTCATGAAACTTCACAAAAATGATCAACATGATGAGGGGAAGTGTGTGACGTAATTTTTTTCCCGCTCAGTTTCAAGATGGCCGACTGGTGTCCATATTGGATTTTTTTTTTATGTAAACTTGTGGAGCGAACTACTTCCCAGTTTAGCCGCTTTTTCATGAAACTTCACAAAAATGATCAACATGATGTGTGGAAGTGCGTGACATAATTTCTTTCCTGCTCGGTTTCGAGATGGCCAACTGGCGGTCATATTGGATTTTTTTTTACTCAGAAAAATTGAATTCCCCTTTTCAGTCACCCACACTAGGCGGTATGCCATGGTGTGCGTATACCGGGCGACAGATCATCTCTAGTTATTCTTGCATGAACCTGGAACTCAGACATCTAAACATCTCTTCACATTTTGTACCTTCCATGTCAAAAAATTATGATGTTTGTGTTTCGAACTGTTGTTTAACACTTTCACCCAACCCAAACATAAGACAACACAAACAAATTTCTTGAATGACTGACCATTTTAATATTTTTATACTATAACCCAATGGCCCAGACTAGCTGGTGCAAACTCAAAGTTATCAAGGGCCAAACACAAATTTTGAACCCCCCCAATCCCCAAAATTTACTTGCAAAACCGAAAATTAAAAGTCCTATCTGGCCCTCCGTACTTTTACTCTCCGCGCATGCGCAGCCATCAGGAAGTGACCGGAATTGGCGCAAACATCAATCTTTGTTTGGCCCTTAAGTCAGCAACAATGAACTGCTATCTGTGCTTTAAAATCTCTTTTTTTGAGGATGCCAGGCACAAATCAATGCAAGAATTGGTGGATCCAAGGCTGTTATTGGATGATGGAAGTGTTCAACGGTGGTTTCAGATGTTCAGGGCTGTAACTTGATAATAATTATAAAATTATTTCATGTTTCCCAGTTTCGGGACATACGCCTGACATCATCACTATTTGTTAAGTATTCCTTCCCTATCCTTCCATGAACCCTTCCTGTTAAACTCTTAAGCTTTTTTGGATTTTTTTTATTGAAATTTTTTATTAAATTTCTTGGGAGTTTAACGTGTATTACAGAATATTTGTTCTGTTTTTCCCTATGGTTATGCCCTCACCCTAGGGGTGTTAGGTTGTTAGTCTTGCATCTTCTATCCGATTTATCGTTTTTTCTTCAGATGAAGATCTAGCTTTGCATCTGGAAGCATTTAAATTGGTTTCTGACTTTGAGCCTTTTTGTGGCCTGATTTCTTGTTTCCGGTTTTTTCATTGACGTTGTTTACATTGACAACGTCCTCATATTTAGGTAGTATTTTATATTCTATTACTGTAGAATTACTGTAGGATACATGGATTATTATTCCGGTAGTGTAGCTCAATAAATTTGGACTTTGTCCACACTTAGGCTCTGTCGGGATGCCTTTGGGCTCTTAATGTTCCCTTTGGGAACAAAGGTGTTTTTAAAAAAAAAATTTCCAAAAATATTTTGAATTAAATTTTGATTGCTATTATTCATGTATCTTAATTATATATTTTGTTGTGGATTTTGGAGGACTGATATCGACTTTAGTCGATGCACTCCGGCGGACCCTTTTCATTCTTGTGTTCACTGGGATGACTAATGTTGGAGACAGGTGTCGCTGTATGTTGTTGGTGGTGAGGTTCTGAGGCCAGGCCTCTCACTATGTTATAATTCATTTTTAGCTCAACTTTGACGAAGTCAAATTTGAGCTATTGTCATGGCCCGTCGTCCGTCGTCCATCCGTCCGTCTGTCCGTACGTCAACAATTGGCTATGGCTCGGGCTAGAGGTCATATTTATGAACCGATCTTTACGAAACTTCTTGTGTACCTTTGTTATGACCCTGGGACGGGAACGAATGTTTTTATGTGTGGTCCGAAATTCAAGATGGCTGCCAGCGGCCATTTTGTACCGATGATGCAAAAATCAGTATTTTTATACTGTACCAATGACCCAGACATAGCTGGTGCCAACTCTTAAAATATAGGGCCAAACACAAATTTTGCCCCCCAATCCCCAAAATTTGCATCTAAAACCAACGAAAACATGTCCTGAAAGGCCCTCCACACTTCGCCCCTACTGCGCATGCACAGTGTCAAGGACGTTCCGAAATTGGCGCCATTAATTATTCTAAGGTTGGCCCTTCATCAGTTAACATCTGACTGATCTTTGTGCTTATAAATCTCAGTTTAAATGATGCCAGACACATAAATATTAGTGAAATGGTGATTCTAAGGAGGATAGAGAAGGAGGAGAGGAAAAAAATGTGTGACAGAATATTATCAGGGCTGTAACTTAAAATTTTTTAATGAAATTATGTTAAGTTACCTATTTTCAAGGCAGCAGCCATTTTGTTGTCATTCTGATTATTTAGTTACACTGTTTTTTAAGTGTTTTCCTCTCTCCCTGTCCTTTAAGTTCCCCCTTGCTATTCTCCCATGCTTTTGGCATAGTTTTTGTAATTATTATTACTAAATTTTCTTGGGAGTTTTAGCTGAATAACAGAATGAATTCTGTTCTTTTCCCCATGTTTACGTCTTCACCTACGGGTGGTTAGGCATTGTGTTCTGCATCTACCATCTGATGTTCTGCAGTTTCTTCCCTGGAAGTCTCTGTTTTGCATCAGATAGTGTATTTTTGGTAACTGATTTCGGGCCTGGGTGCCTGGAGTCTTATTTTAGTGTTTTTACACTCATTGTTTACATTTACAACAGCCCTCTGTGTGAGGGGGGGATTTCTAAAAAATAATATCTTGATGTAATTTTAATCATAACTAGATACATTATTATTGTTCGTAAGTGTTGAATAAATTGTTTAGAATATTTTTAAAATTTTTGTCCACACTTAGGCTTGGGATCCATTGGGGCTCAACATTACTTTTCAGAAACTTGGGCTGTTCTGAAAAAATATTTTTTCAAAATATTTTGATTTCAATTATTTTTTCTATATTAATGGATCATATTATTATTATGTATTTTGATTGCCAGGGGTTAGTGCGAGTACCAGGACTTGTTTTCTTTTCACATTGAAAGGATATTGATCAATTGTTTTAAGAGGAAGTCTTCCTCTGACTTTATTATCATTCTATATGTGGTCAGTGTACTCGCATTAACTCCTGTTCTGTATCGTATGATTTCGCCGACAATATGGGAAGCGTATGTCACGGTATGTTATTGGGGATTTGGACACTCCGGTCCTTTCCCCGCAGGGTCACTCTACTTTATCAATTTCTATTTCAGACGATCAAGATTAGGGTGATGTATCTGTGATGTCTTCCAACAGTGTGCCTCCGTCGTCACAATTAATAAAGGGCTAGCGGAAAAGTGCTCATGTAAATACGCCAATTGCCTAAGAGGACCCTAGTAGGTTCGACGGCCTTTGACGTCCGCTAGCTCGCCCGGTGTAGCGTCCATTCACCGAATGGTTCGGCAGCCGGGTTCGTCCGTTGCGGTCTAGAAGGAATTTTGGGGTGATGCGAGCACTATAAATTAACCTAATGCACACCCAGTGACGGCGGATCGGAGGGAGAACGGAGGAAGCCTTTTAGTCCGGTTCATAGCTCGTTCCGGTCCATCCGGACGGCAAGCGAGAGAGGCCCCTCTCTCGTTCAACAACATCTGGCCCCAGATGTTGTGGTACAAAATGTGTCGCAAGCGGAGCATACGTCCGTCGCTCGGGACGCTCCGTTGTATAGGCAGTCCGCGGAGACTGCTAAGGCTTCCTCTTCTCGTCAGCGCACACGACCGCACCTTGGCTGCGTGACCGCCGATATATTACCAGCTTCGCCGATCAAGGATTCTTCGGCGACCAGGTCACACCATCCGGTAGCCAGGGACACGAGGCCTGCAGACTCCGGACGTTCGCATAGGAAGTGTGCGGGAGTCAACGTACACGGAGCTTCCGGCGGCAATGCATCGTAAGACCGCTACTGCACAGGCCTCGGGAACGGACGTGCTTTCCTTAATAGCACAGTTTATCGCAGCATCCCAGCATCAACTGAATCTGTCGCATATATTTTATCCGACGATGCTGGGTCGGGACGCTCTGCGGAAGCGGGTACGGACGTCCGAAAGTTTCATCCGGTCCGACGGGATACCGAAAGGGATTCGGAGGATTTCGAGCTTTCCCTTTCGGAACAACATATGCTGTTGTGTATGTCATCTGACTTGGTCTTCTACAGCTTCTTTCGTCGGACCAGAATGCTGCGATGCCGGATAAGAAACTGATAGCGTCGGTGGACTTAGAAATTTTTGGTTCGGTTCAGGGACATCGTCCCTCAGTTCCGACATAGTCCAATAATGTCACACAAACTTTCGAATTATTGAACGACGCTATATATATTATTATTTTATGCTTGCTAACCAAGCATTTCTGGTTTCTTGTTCGAAGAGTTATGGAGATGTCTTTCAAAAGTGTGCCTCTGTCGTCATAGTTAATGAAGAGTTAGCGGCAATAAGTGCTCATGGAATATGTCTATCGCCTACGGAGTGACATTTGCTAGCTCACCCGGTGTAGCGTACATTCATCGAATGGTTCGGCTGCCGGGTTCGTCCGTTGCGGTCTAGGAAAGAGATTTGGGTGATGCGAGCACTTTAATTACTTTAGTACTCACCCAGTGACGGCAGATTGAGGACAGATTGGAGGAAGCCTGTTAGTCCGGTTCCTGGCTTGTCCAGGTCCGTCCGGGCTGTGAGCGAGAGAGGTCCCTCTCTCGTCCAACAACATAGGGGACCGCATGTTGTGGTTCAGATATTTTACATTCGGACCATATGTCCGTCGGTCGGGACGCTCCATTATATTGACAGTCCGAGAGACTGTCCTTAATGCTTCCTCATCCTCACAGCAGGGCACACGACCGCACATTGGCTACGTGACCTCGAGTATCCGATCAGTTTCGGCATTCAGTGATTCCACGGCGAATAGGTCGCGCCATCCGGTAGCCAAGGGACACGAGGCCTATACACTCCGTTCGCTCGCATATTGGTAGTATGCACGGGGTAACGATCACGGAGCTTCCAGCGGCAATGCATCGTAAGACCGCTTCTCCTCAGGCCTCAGTGACGGACGTGCTATCCGAGTTAGCACAGTTGTTTCGCAGCATCCCAGCAATTGACAGTTTCTCGGTCGAATCAGGAATTATCCGACGGCGCTGGTCGGTGCGGTCCGCGGTTGCATCAGGTACGGACGACCGAACGCTTTATAGGGTCCGACAGGATGGCGAAAGGGATTCGAAAGATTTCGAGTTTTCCCTTTAGTAGTATCGGAAGATGCCTTTCATATCTTCTGGCATTATCTTCCAGTGATTGTTATTTCGGACTTCATTGCTGCGATCTTGGATAAGAGACTTATAGCGTCATTGGACTCGGATTTTTCGATCGGTTCAGGGACATTGTCCCTGACTTACCGACGCAGTCCAATATTGTCATTACAACATGTGTTTTATTTTTCGACGCTATATATATATATATACAAGCCTGCTACTAAGCATGATAGTTTAGTTTCTTGTCCGCGTTGCTCATTTCTGCCATTTTATCATTTATACGAATAGTTTATTTTGGCAGAGCAGGGCATACCGAGAGTTCATATGCGTCTAGACGGTGTGATTAAAGACTGCATATATTCTTTTTCGCCGTTTATGTCTTTTCCAATTTCAATGTTGGGAACGACATTATGTATAGTAGACTTAACTTAGATGCTTTATCATACGTAATCCGCCTTACTGAGGCATTATCATTACGTCTTCAAGAAAAGATTTACGGGATATTATTCTCAATGTAATTTCTTTTGAGGGCAGTAGTTTGTTCACGTATAACTCCGCCCTTCAGTGGCTGATTGGAGTTAGTTAGACGTGACGCAGCCCTAGCTACATCCACATGCGTGGATAGTAAGGTTAAGAACTCTCTCAGAGTCGCTTCGTTCTCGGAGGAGCTTCTCTTCGACGGCAACTTTTCGGCAATCCATGAATTGCTCGATTTACACGTTCTCTTGTCTATCTAGTGTTACAAGAGATTCAGACTGGGGCAAACATTCGGTGGTTGACTCAGAGAGTGCCACCGCAGTTGCCGGACCCGAGTGTGGCTGTTATGACGGTTGCCAGTCAAACAGATTGGGATATAATACTGATCCCTACGGATTCGAAGTGCCAGGGTCTTTGGGTTCCGCAGTCTCTTAGCAATCAGTTTTCTTCTGCGGAATAATGTTTTTTAGGCTTGCTTTATGTCATTGCATGAACATTATTCAGAAACGCATGCCCAAATTCCTGTCCTTTAATTCGACAGTAGTGGCGTATCTCCGGAACCAGGGAGGCACTCTTTCGTTTCCGTTATTCAATTTAATGGAAAGAATCCGTCTGTTGGTTATAGTACACCAAGTTCAGTTTTGGTCCGTCATATTCCGGGTCGTCTGATTGTTTTATCGGACTCCCGTTCTCTTACGGGTCGCTTGTTGCTGTCAGAATGGACTCTCAACAAACAAGTATTCAATCAGATTTGCTATCTATGGGAGCGCCCAATGATGATTTATTTATGACACAGCTTGCTAATCAATTGCAGACATATGTGTTGCCTTGTCCAGATCTCTGAGCTAATGTTGTTAACGCTCTATTGATCTATAGGACGGAATGATAGGATACGCGTATCCTCCGGCGCTGTTGTTTCAGCAGGTATTGCTAAGATAAACAACCACAATACATTTCTGTTGATAGCATCTCTATCTTCACAGAGATCATGAGTAATTTACTCTCTTGTCTACTGTGGGTCTTAACGTGAAATCTTCCTCTATGTGAGGATCTTTTTTCACTGGGTAAATCGTGTCATCTTTATCACAACCAGCAAGGTCGCAACCTTCATGTATTCCGTTGTGTGGTCCGTATTGCATTGTAAGCACTGTACTGGACGAGCTTTGGACGCGATTTCTTACTATAGGAGATCCTCTTCTTCGCTATTCTATGCGGCTAAAGTGGAGGCTCTTCCGTCGTGGTGTAGGGATCATTATGTTCATATTGTTGATCCCTCCATACTACTCATTGCTATTTTTTAGTATACTTGTTTCACAAGATCTATTGCAGCCTGTTATTATTTAGGTTATAGGTTTATGTTACCTCATACCTATGCACTCTACGATAGTTTACAATTGAGTCTTTTGTCTCTTTATCTAAGTCAGTTAGTAACTTTTTGATAAATAGACTTAGAATCTTTAGATTAAATTCCTATACGGATTTTAACTTCGGTTCTTATTTAGCTAAGTAATCATTTGAGCCTCTGGAAACAGTAGTTTTCAAATTCTGACCTTTTAGACAGTAATTCTGTTGGTTTCTCTTTTACTGTAGAGTCAGTGAGTTTCATGCACTATCGATGGATGATTTTCACTTTCGTAGTTTCGGAACCACTACTTCCGTTACTATTTAGGTTGGATTGTTGCATAAGAGTTAGGCTCCTATTATCCGGAACCTATTATTTTAAGGTCCTTCCGTCTTCGTATGGGCATAGGCCTTTACTCTTTCCGGGTACAGTTTATGTATTTATAAACAGATATCTGTTTATTACTATGGGCGTAAGCTTCTTCTGTCTTTGATGTCTAGTAGAAGGACGTTACGCTCCATTTTATTGTTAATGGATTCTATTAACTATCGGTACTGCTTATGGTATATCATTGACTTAGCAGTTGTGCTTAAGATTTCGGCTCATGAAGTAAGAGTTCTACTTCTTGGGCTTACATTAATAGTGTCGCTATTATAGATTTTTGAAGACCGCTCATTGCGCTCAGCCATCCACATTCATGAATTTTATCTCAGAAATATCGAGTCCATTTCTGGAGGCCTCTATTGTTAGGTCTATTATCTACTGCTCAGAATGTCATTCACTTAACAGTTGCTACTATAGCTAGGTAGGCTGTCTGTTTCGGCAGTGTCTCCGTTCGGCTGCCCTCTTCGCTCTGGGCTATTTGACCCAGGGCAAGAAAAAGGGGGGGGGGGGAGGGTGTTCCCTTGGGTCACCTGTTTTACTATGAAAACAAGGGGATACCTCCTCCGGAGTTAGTAATTCTGAGCTGTTATTGGGATGGTTGTTTAGTGAGAAGTTTAGGTTTTTAAAATTCATTCAAGTCTCAGTTTTTAAAGTATAGCTTTTGAATATTGCATATGTCAACGGACATGATTATGCAATCCTCAGACACTTATAGGAGTATAAGAGTCTCTATTCTCTAGACTTACTTTATTTATTGGCTTACTTTAAAAATTATTAGTATAAGGATTATATTGGATATTAATAGAGTACATGGATGTATGAAGCTCAATTTTGGAAGGTGTTGTATCTTTCTAATTTATCATAAATAAGAAAGATACATGTAAGGCCTATTACTTCTTTTTCCCTACAGGGGATGACTCTATTTTATTTTATTGAGCGTATTCCATTTTGCTCTATGTCCTTGGCCCTCCAGCCTTTTTACTATTCAGCTATGTCTGGGTCATTGGTACAGTATAAAAATGTTAAAAAATTTATAGTAATTTATATATTTTTTATACTTACCAATGACCCAGACGGGGATGGCCCTCCCAGGAGTTGGGAACTCTTGCCTCCCCGCTGAGTACATAGCGCTTACCAGGCACTGGTTATTAGAATGATTAATGGCGCCAATTTCGGAACGTCCTTGACACTGCGCATGCGCAGTAGGGGCGAAGTGTGGAGGGCCTTTCAGGACATGTTTTCGTTGGTTTTAGATGCAAATTTTGGGGATTGGGGGGCAAAATTTGTGTTTGGCCCTATATTTTACGAGTTAGCACCAGCTATGTCTGGGTCATTGGTAAGTATAAAAAATATTTAAATTACTATAAATTTTTTAACTTTTTGTACAGAACTTCTGTATGAAAGTTCTGATTTGAATAAAGTTTTGTATAAATGTTTAGTACCATTGGGATACATCACATATAATACAGGTTTTTTTCTCGTGCGTAAATTATGCAAATTAGACTGACTTTGATTTATTTAGTGTTACTTTCAGAGCTGTAAGTATCAAGCTGCTATGGCTCGGGCTAGAGGCGTATTTTTTAACCGATCTTTACGAAACTTCTTGGGTACCTTTGTTATGACTGTGGGACGAGAACGAGTGTTTTTGGGTGCGGTCCAAAATTCAAGATGGCTGCCAGCTGCCATTTTGTACCGACGATGCAGAAATCTGTTTTTTGTACAGAACTTCCATATGAAAGCTCTGATTTGAATAATTTTTTGTATGAATGTTTAGTACCATGGGATACATCACATATAATACGGGTTTTTTTCTCCTGTGTAAATTATGCAAATTAGACTAACTTTGATGTTTTTTGGTGTTACTTTCAGCACTGTAAGTGCAAATGCCAATACGGCTCGGGCTAGAGGCCGTATTTATGAACCGATCTTTACGAAACTTCTTGGGTATCTTTGTTATCACCGTGGGATGAGAACGAGTGTTTTGGGGTCCGGTCCGAAATTCAAGATGGCCGATGGCAGCCATGTTGTACGAAATTTGGTGCAATCAGATTTTTGCACAGAACTTCCTTATGAAAGCGCTGATTTGAATAATTTTTTGTGTGAATGTTTAGTACCATGGGATACATCACATATAATACGGGTTTTTTTCTCGTGCAGAAATTATGCAAATTAGATGAACTTTGATTTTTTCAGTGCTGCTTACACACAGTAAGTACACATGTCAATACGGCTCGGGCTAGAGTCTGTATTTATGAACCGATCTTCACGAAACGTCTTGGGTACCTTTGTTATCACCTTGGGACGAGAACGAGTGTTTCTGGGTGCGGTCCAAAATTTAAGATGGCTGCCAGTGGCCATTTTGTATCGAAATTAGGTCTAATCAGTTTTTTGTACACAACTTCTATACGGCTCAGGCTAGATGCCGTATTTATGAACCGATCATTACAAAACTTCTTGGGTACCTTTGTTATTACCGTGGGGTGAGAATGAGTGTTTTTGGGTGTGGTCCGAAATTCAAGATGGCCACCAGCAGCCATTTTGTACCAAAATTAGTGCAATCAGTCTTTTGTACAGAACTTCTGTAGGAAAGTTCTGATTTTAATAAATTTTTGTATGAATGTTTAGTAACATGGAATACATCACATATAGTACGGGTTTTTTTCTCGTGCAGAAATTATGCAAATTAGATGAACTTTGATTTATTCAGTGCTACTTATACTCTGTAAGTGCACATGTCAATACGGCTCGGGCTAGAGGCTGTATTTATGAACCGATCTTCACAAAACTTCTTGGGTACCTTTGTTATCACCTTGGGACGAGAACGAGTGTTTCTGGGCGTGGTCCAAAATTCAAGATGGCTACCAGTGGCCATTTTGTACCGAAATCAGGTCCAATCAGTTTTTTGTCACAACTTCTACACAGCTCATATTTGTGAACTGATCTTCACAAAACTTCTTGGGTACCTTTGTTTTCACCTTGGGACAGGAATGAGTGTGTTTTGGGGTGCCTTTGTTATCACTGTGCTATGAGAACAAATATTTTGGGGTTCAGTCAGACCCACTCTGGGACTCAAAAGATTTTTTCTAGTTTAGCATCTGACTGTCACCCACCTTTACAATACTTTACCTATACATTTGTTACAGGCTACGGTCAGTATTTATGTACAGACCATTACAATACTTTATATGTACCTTTGTTATCAGGTCATTACCTAGATGTTTGTCATTGCTGTGTCACATACTATACATGTACATGTCTTTGTCTTGACAAGTTGAGCTACAGTGTCATTGACACTTTCATTTCAGTTTCTATTTCAGAGGAAATGAACATGGTGATGATATTCTGACACCCATCCAAGTGTGCTACTGTCGTCGTGCTCCATTGAGCATATAGAGCAAGCTGCAGTGCTCATGATTGCAAGAGTTAGGACCTTTTGTTAAGGGTTTTAATCTCTTGCAAGCAGCTAGCTCAACCGGTGAAGCGGTTACTCTGTCCGTGGGAGCCGTGACACCGGATAAGTCCGTTGCAGTCGAAGGAAGTGTAGATGTGGGGAGAGCGAGCACTTAAATATAAATAAGCTCACCCAGTGACGATGGAAATAGGGAGGAAGTGTCTTGTACTTGGCGAGGTCTAATAGACCACGAGTGGGAGAGGCCCCTCTCTAACTCTTTGGGGCCAAATGCTGTTATGAGAAACTTGCACAAGCTGGAGCATATGTCCACCCACCACTTGGGACGCTCCGTCTAGTCTGCAGCCGGGGTCGGCTTCAGTCACGGCTTCCTCCCCTATATTATTAAAGCACACATGACTGCATCCTAGCTACTCGACTTCGGATTTCCAGCCTGCTGCGCGAAGAAGGGACCACTCTTCGCTCGTGAAGTTGGACCAAACGATAGCTAGGGAGACGAGTCCTCGATCATCGGGGCATTCAGAGAAGAGGTCCATCTCCGACACACTGTCCCAGGAGCAGCAAGCAGCTAAGAAACAGAAGACCGCTGCGCCTCAGGCCTTGATAACGGACTTGCTGTCGCAGATTGCGCAGCTGATCATAGCATCCCAGCAAGTGCAAGTGCAGCCTCTCTCAGATTCAGAACCTGAGCTGTGCTGGGTCGGTCCCGTCATTTGTTCACACAGATACAATGGACCGAGATTCGCAACTGATTCTCTCGGATGGTGAAAGGGATAAGGAAGAGGATTACCCTTCCCTTTCAGAACAGCACATGGTTGCGATGGATTTCATCCATCAATACTACCCTGAATTTGTCCCGACTAATCAGAATGCTGCGACAACAAGAGAGAAACCTCTGGTGTCGTTGGATGCAGACTTTATACGGACAAAGGAAAAAGTTTTTTTTTTTCCGGTTCAGTTTAGGCAGGTGTCGCAGGCCCTCGGCCATGTAGACGCCGCCATATTCAACCTGTCAAGTGCGAGGAATAAAGGCAGTTTCTTAACTACATCTTCCATAAACATACCGTTTCTTGGACCATGTTCATTTAAAATGGTTGGAGAAGAAGTTCAGAGTGCTCCTCTATGTTTTGATGAGCAGGCCGGGGATCTAGATGTTTCCTTGCCTGCATCATTCACTATTCGCTCAGACACAATTGAAACAACAATTTCATCAAGTAGAGCGATTTTGGACGCTGGATTATGCAGATCACCTTACCAGAGCTATGGCACAACGTCTCAATGGGAAGGAATTTAAGGACGTTCATACCTCTCTTAGAGGGCAATTATGTATACCACATATAACTCTGCCCTAACAATGGCTAATCTGGAGTTAATCAGACATGATGCTGCCCTTGCATCGTCATCACTTATAGATGACAAGGTGAAAATCTCTATCTGGGTCGCTCTGGTCTCCGGACTATTTTTGACGACAAGCTTTCGTTCGTCTATGAACAGGCTACTAAGAAAGCGTCAATTGCTCTGCTATTGAAGTCGGCGTCTCAACAACCCGCTTCAGCAGACAAGAGTAAGGAGGATGTTCCAGATCTAAACGTCAAAAGGGAACTTCTCAAGAGGGTACAAGAAACCCTCTTACAATTACTCTGGAGGCAGTCAATATAGCGACTCAGGGAAAGGGGCGTAGGTCTGATCGGGTCTATCAGTCCCACGCCCCTAGGCCATCTGGACGTGCTTCTTCGCGGGGAGGATGTAGTTTCTCCTCCCGTAAGCCTCGCAGGTCATACAGGTGATGTTCAAGACCTCTATTGCTTGCCAGTTGGCAGAAGGTTATCAAACTTCACGAGAAACTGGATAGCAGTTACGGAAGGTCAGTGGGTGAGAAGTGTAGTCTCGGACGGCCTACGGCTGTCATTCCGAGCGAAACCCCCACTAACAAGATGTCCACATTGGACAATTCTTCCATCGGATCCTTTCAAAAGAGAGTCTCTCCTAGCGGAGGTAAGGCTCTCTTATTCTCTTATTAAAGGAAACAATAGAGGTTGTCGAGAATCAAGATTCTCAAGGTTTTACAGTCACCTGTTCCTTGTACCGAAGCCAGCCAGCTTGTTCCGACTGGTATTTGACTAGAGCTGGATAAACAAGCTTATTGTGGCTCCAAAATTCTATATGGAGACAATTCGGTCGGTAAGAGCAAGCATTCGAGTGGCCGACTCTGCGGCAAGCATAGATCTAAATGATGTGTACTTTGATGTCCTAGTACATCCGGCATTCAGAACATACCTACGGTTCGCCGTACAACGAAAGGTTTATCAGTTCATAACAATGTGCTTTGGTCTGAAGCTGGCTCCCTGGGTATTCACTCAAATAATGAACTCAGTAATGTCATACTTCCGAACTCATTTGTCTGCGGTAATGTCGGCTTACTAGCTCCATCCAAGTAGTTCACTCACTTGGGAATGAGCTTTGAGACTCACAACAATCTGTTTCGTCTGGAGTGTGAAGATGCATTCGCTCGAAACCAGTATTGTTTTAACGGACTTAGTAAAACAAAGGGTTCAGATTTGGGCAGAAATTCAGTTATTAACTAGGGGAGTTCCGCTGCAACTGCCGGATCTGGCTTTCGTGATTATGACGGATGCGAGTCAGACTTGAAGTGTCAGGGTCTTTGGGACCCTCGGTTCCTAGAGAAGCACATAAACATCAAAGAGTTGATGTGAACATGGCTAGCTCTTCAACACTGGATTCACATAATAGCGAACATCTGTGTTCAGATTTTGTCAGACAATTCGACAGTAATAGCTTACATCAGGAACCAAGTCAGCACTCATTCATTTCCATTATGCGAATTAACGGAGAGGATTCTCCTATACGCCATGAATCATCATGTTCATCTTTCTGTCCTTCATATACCTGTTTGTCTGAATGTACTAGGAGACTCGTTCTCTTGGAAAGGTCGCCTGTTGCCATCGCAGTGGACTCTCAACAAGCGAATATTCAGGCAGATTTGGTACCTGTGGGATCGTCCCATTATAGATCTGTTTGTGACACACCTGTAGAATCAGTTACTGATGTTCGTGTCGCCATGCCCACATCATCGAGCATATGCAGCAGATGCTAGTAGCACCTCTGTCGTCACAGAAACCTTGGATCAATCTTCTATGCTCTTAGTGGCATTATGGAGTCGGTCAGATGTGAGGGAGCCTTGCGGTTCCTATACTATTTGATGACTAGTTTTCTTCCCGTAAGCCTCGTATGCATTTAAATATATACATGCACTTCATGACTTCTCGATTGTCATCTGGGTCATGTTCTGTGGCGACCTCGTGGGCACATCCACTTTTTAGTTGGTTGGTTTCCTGTGATTGTTTGTCTATATGTCATATACGAGCATATGATTCATCATCAATAAATTGCTAGACTTTGGGTACCTGGGAGGCTGTCTAGTCAGTTAACTGGTATTCAGATGATTACATGCGGGATTTCAATGCTCATGCGCATAATAAATGCATTATTAGGCAGACGCATTATTGTATGTTATGGACCTCAGAAACAATGAATTATTTCGGGGGTGGCCCGTGACGAGTCTGTTAATCATAGCTCGTTCCATTTCTAGATCCAGGTTTCTATTAATTTCGATACCCAAACGATTACAACTTGTCTTTACACTCTCATATATTCGCACATTTCTAGGAACATAGATATCGCATAGAACATGTCTGGGAGTCTTATTTACTGGAATTTATTGTACACCTGAATGGGGTCGCCTGTGGGTTACCTCAGAAGTGTGTTTACTCTCCAGAGATCGTCCATTGTGATTGTATCGGACATGTGTATGTTATATTTATATCACCGGTTTTCGACCTATCTATGTATGCCGACTCTGGTATATGTTACAAGCGGGCGATATTAATTACCGGAATCGCCGCTGTGGCCTTAGTTTCTGAATTGGTGTTAAGCACCAATTTATTAATAATAATTAATACCTGAGTGCCTGTTCGACAAATATTTATATTGTTATTTGGTACTGCTTTTACTGATTCTAGAGCGCTCCCCTCTTTCTTTTTGAAGAAGATTCCTTCAAAAAAGGGAGGGGGGTTTACCTCAACAGCTGTTTTGTGTAGATTATATCCTGGATACAGCTTGTGTTTTATTGTATATGGCGAATGTTTGTGGGGGATATCCTCTCATCCTCATATACGCCATCCTAATTTTTGGGGCTTAGTTTGGTTTAGCCTTAAAAATTGGGAACTCGTTACACCCAATTAGCGTAGTCTTCATGCTAAGAATACGGAATTACTTGAATTTGGCTCCGTATTTATGATATGTCTTCTCTATTACTGTATAGAGAGACATACATGTAATTCCTTTTAAATTTAATTTCCTTTCACCTTGGATTACAGGCTTGGAACTATGTTGGTCTACTAATTCTGAAGTCCTAGGCCCTCCGCCTTTTTAGCTCACCGACCATCAAACGACTTCTCCTCTGAAACCGTTAGGTCGATTTGCTCGAAACTTGGTATGGATGTTCATTGCCATATGTCAATTCAAGTTTGTTCAAATGAAATGGACATGCCCACTTGGGGCTCCATAGGGGCATAACTCCGATAGCACGCTATGTATATTAGAGAAATTACTAAAACATCTTCTTCTCCCGCACAAGTGGGCAGAATTATTTGATATTTGGTATACAGCATTATGGGGTGGATCTGATTCAAGTTTTTTAAATTGGCCCCCTGGATTCATATTTGGGCTCACTATAGAAGCCTGAATTTGAACTTAGTGCATTTCAGGCAAATTTCTTAAAAAATCTTCTTCTCCAGATCCAGCAGGCAGAATCTTTTGATATTTCGTATGCAACATTGTGGAGTGGATCTGATTCAAGTTTGTTCAAATCGGCCTCCGGAATTCACATTTGGGCTCAGTATAGAAGCCCGAATTCGAACTTAGTGCATTTCAGGCATATTTCTTAAAAAATCTTCTTCTCCAGATCCAGCAGGCAGAATCATTTGATATTTGATAGCAAATTTGTGGGGTGGATCTGATTCAAGTTTGTTCATATCGGCCCCCTGGATTCATATTTGGGCTCACTATACAAGCTCGATTTCGAACTTAGTGCACTTCTGACAAATTTGTTAAAAAATCTTCTCCAGATCCAGCAGGCAGAATCTTTTGATATTTGGTATGCAACATTGTGGGGTGGATCTGATTCAAGTTTGTTCAAATCGCCCTACTGGGTTCATATTTGGGCTCAGTGTAGGAGCCCAAATTTGAACTTAGTGCATTTCAGGCAAATTTCTTTGAAAATCTTCTTCTCAAGATCCAGCAGGCAGAATCTTTTGATATTGGGTATGCAGCATGCTTAGGGGGGTGAGATTCAAATTTGTTCAAGCCAAGTCCATGGGTTCATATTTGGGCTCACTGTGGTAGCCCGAATTTTAACTTAGTTCAAAATGAGGAATTTTCTTTAAAAATCTTCTTCAGATCCAGCAATCGGAATGTTTTGATATGCGGTGTGTAGCATCCTTAGGGGGGTTAGATTCAAGTTTGTTAAAGCCATGTCCCTGGGTCCATATTTGGGCTCTCTCTGGGAGCCCGAATTATAACTTAGTCAATATAAGGAATTTTTCTTTAAAAATCATCTTCTTCAGATTCAGCAGTTGGAATGTTTTGATATTTGGCATGCAGCATGCTTTGGGGGGGGGGGGGGGGGGGGGGGGGGTGAGATTCAAATTTGTTCAAGCCAAGTCCCTGGGTTCATATTTGGGCTCACTGTGGGAGCCCGAATGATAACCTAGTTCAAAATGAGGAATTTTCTTTAAAAATCTTCCTCTTCAGATCCAGCAGATGAATGCTTTTGATATTTGGTATGCCTCATCCTTAGGGGGTAAGATTCAAGTTTGTTCAAGCCATGTCCCCAGGTCCATATCTGGGCTCACTGTGGGAGCTCGAATTGTAACTTAGTTCAAAAGGAATTTTCTTTAAAAATCTTCTTCTTCAGATCCAGTAGTCGGAATGTTTTGATATTTGGTGTGCAGCATCCTTGGGGGGTGTGATTCAAGTTTGTTATAGCCAAGTCCCTGGGTTCATATATGGGCTCCCTGTGGGAGCCCGAATTATAACTAAGTTCAATATGAGGAATGTTCTTTAAAAATCTTTTTTTTTAGATTCACCGGTCAGAATCTTTAGATATTTGGTTTCAGCTTTTCTTAGGAGGAGCAGATGCAACTTGTTGAAATCAATTCTCTGGGTTGATATTTAGGCTACCATGTCAGGTGAGTGCCCTCAGGCCCCATGGGGCCACTTGTTTACAATACAGCTCGTCTATGCCATTGGGTTATAGTATAAAAATATTCTAAATTTAAAGTAATTTGTATATTTTTTATACTTACCAATGGCCCAGATGGGTATGGCTCTCCCATGAGTGGGCACTCTTACCTCCCCGCTGAGTTATTATGTAGTATCTTTTCTACAAAGAATGATGTTGGCGCCAATTCCGGTCACTTCCTGACGGCTGAGCATGTGCGGAGAGTAAAAATATGGAGGGCCAGATATGACTTTTAATTTTTGGTTTTGCAAGCAAAGCAAATTTGTGGGATTGGGGGGTTCAGAATTTGTGTTTGGCCCTTGATAACTATGAGTTTGCACCAGCTAGTCTGGGCCATTGGTAAGTATAAAAAACATACAAATTACTTTAAATTTATAATTTTTTGTTTCAAAAACATAGCTTATGACATCTCATTGGAATGTGCTTGTTGAGCTCATTACAATGAGGGGGGGGGGGGGGGGGTCGTAATCTATGTTTATGAGTCAAAAGATTATAAAATTTGAATGACAATTTCTGTGTAGAGTGCTGGCTGTATATGGCCATTATGTTGGGTAAAGGGTTAATGAAATTCTATTACTGAATGGTTTAAATTTCTGCTTTATAGGACACTATTTTGTTTTAGTGGACTTTTCAAACAGCGTATTGTTTTCAGCAATATAACTTAAGGTAGGGCTGCATGGTATGCTGGTAAACCGTTAATTACCGGTATTGAGAATGATACCGGATGAATACCAGTATTGTTTTAAAAGTACCGGTATATCATAAGAAATGGTATCGGATCAAATTATCGAAGTTGAAGTCAAGATATTTTTAGGGAAAAAACAGTCAATGTATTCTGTCATGTCTGTCAACTTCTGTGATAAAGTACACCTCAATCAATCTTCATTCGACAAGTAAGTATACACTTACCAGAAATTTGAAACTGAAACTGAAAGTTGAATATTTTGGGAGTGCGTCAAATTCAGGGAATAAATACTTTGACATATTTGTGTATGTAATCTCATGTTTTCCCGTGTGGGTAATAAAATTACTCACAAAATGATTATAGGGATTGTTTGTTTTATTTATTCTATTCCTCCCAAAAACAGATAAAACCTGAAGCCACGTTGATCAACATTTCCATCAACGCTGACATTGTGAACTTTGAACTTATGAATATTAATAAGCTGTTCAATGGCAATGAAGGAGTGGGTTGGACATCCCTGTCACTTTTCGTTTCAATTTTAAAACGACAACCAGCAATCTAAAACTTGACTATTTTTTGTAACTTCAAATATTTTTTTTATAGTATTATCCCAGAAATTAATAATGAATTCAAATAAATATATATCTTAACCCTTTAAGAACTGTACTAACCAATCATCACATCAGGTGAGGTTTTGGGGCATGGACATAAACGGTACAGAAACAGAAACAAAGGGAAGGGGAGGCCTGCACAAAAATAATCCATTCAGACATTAATAATTGCCGCTCACATGAACATTTATTACTAACACAAACACACCACTGATCATATCTGTCAGCACTTAAAATACAATAGGTCATAAGAAGAACAAAATAATGGAGAGAAAAATGCAGGGTCCGAAATGCACACACTCCATAAAAAAATATAATTAATATTCATGAACAAAGGAAAAATAAACACGACAGTCAGCTACAGTAATGAATTGTGGGATATTCTTTTCGAACAGAAAAGTCATGGTACTTTATTGTTTTCCCTCATGTCTGAGCTGTCTCTGTGATGCGATTTTAAATCAAAATAAAATAATGCTGTGCACGCTTGTAAAAAAATGCTTTCTTAAAGATATTGGTTTCAGCTGAACATAAAAGTACTGAGTACAGTAAATTTTATTCAATTGTGAACTGCCCAAAATATAACTGTGTTGTCAATAGTTTATGAACTCAGTTCCCCAGAACATCACCCGAGTTTTTCACCATCTGAACTAGTCTACGATATACCGGTATATCACAGTATTTTTTTCAATACCGATACCGGTATTGAAATTTGAATACCGTGCAACCCTAACTCAAGGTGTGTTGAAAGCACTATTTATTTTGGGATCCATTTTAAAATCTATTGGTTTTTGGTTTAAGTTATAAATCAAGTCTTCAGCTTACCCCTACCTAGTTTATATAGAAATTTATGAAACTTATCCAGTAAATTTAAGTCCGGGGATTGTCCAGACCTAATTTTCTAATTTTTTTTTTGTTTTGGGTTTTTTTTAACAAACTTTGAACAGCCAGGATCATATCGTGTTGGGTGGTTTTGAAGGTGGAGGAATCTGGAGTACCCAGAGAAAACCACCAAACAGCAACAAGCAACTGTCAGACTCACCAGCTTACAGAATCTGCACAAGCTGAGTTAGCAGCGATGGAATAAGATTATATCAAAACAGGGTGCTTAATTAATTTCCAGATGTATATAAACAGATTGTTTTGTGTAATCAAACAGAGGAGTCAAAGCATCATATGCAACATTTTAACCAAAAGGTTACTACCATGTTGTGTAGCGTAATCTTCCAACAGTTTACGATGTGTAAGCTCTTTATTTCCAGACTTGTGCTTGTCATGAAGCTTATTCAGATCAATCACTATTAAGCAAGTTGGCTCCAAGCAGGTAGGAGATACACATTGAAGCATGCAGGTAGAAAACACACAAGAATTTTGAATTATTGTTCATCTGGAATTTTAATGTGGCAAGCCTGGAAAACAAGATTGAATTTTTGGACTTAAAATATTTTCAAGTCTTATTGCGTGGCATATTTAGATTTCATCATGACAAGAAACAACTGTCCAGGTTTTATATGGCTTTCCCTACTGACAATCTCTGAACTGAGCACTTGTTTTTCAACTTCAAAGAAAAGGAGACACTTTGTACGCAATATTGCGTGTTATTTATTTATTGGTGTTTAAGGTCACATACCTCTGCACAGGCTAATCGTGACCATGACAGTTTTATGGGTGGAGGAACCCGGAGTACCCGGAGAGAACTACCGAGCATCAACGGGCAACTGTCAGCTCCTCAACATTCTAACTCTTTTCAAGCTCCGCTCAAGCAGGGTTACAGCGGTTGAAGACATATGCACCATTGACGTGCAGTAGGCCTTAGTACATGGCGTCGTCATGCCCCCATGTAGGCAACCAGGATAAAGTGCCTTTCCCAAGGACACAACACAGGTCATCCCGAATTGGGATCGAACGCGGGACTTCTGTCCAACTGTCTTCCAATGAGCCACCATACTCCCAATATTGCGAGTTAATAAATCGAGATGATCAGCTTGTTTTCTCAAATTAATGGAAGGGAAGACACAAGACACCTTCTTTCATTTAACTCATTGCATGCTGCTGGCGGATATCCCTGCTCAGGACACAAAATCACTTGTCACTGAAATAGGTATAAATTTGGCACTTTTTACCAAATGTTTCCTCTGTAAATTGAATGTTCTTTTTGACCAGTGATTTCTTGATTTAAATTTTGATGAATTTTTCATCAAATCTAATCATGGCTGCTACACAGCAGCCATGACTAGATTTGATGAAAAATATTTTGAAAATACACAGCAGGTTAAGAGTTTGTTATATTTTATCTCACAAACCATACTCTGGAAGCAAAGTATATTTGGTGCTTTTTATTTCAGTGTTTAATTGCTACGAGTTATGTTCCTGTGTATGCAGGAGTAAAACCTGTGAAAATACAAGGAAAGGTAAGGCTAGTACTACAGGTGGGCAGTATTGACAATTCTGGTTCAGTTGCAGTATTTTCTTAAGTTATTACAACCAGATCAGTGGGGTATTCAGTTTGGGACTGTGTTGGATGTTGGGTATAGAAGCTGTCAAGGTTCATTTTTGGCGAAAAAGTCGGAAAGCCCTTTCAGTTATTGAAATTTGCATCATATTGACCCGAATCAAGGAATTTCTTGAACACCTGGAACTCTGAAAATTGGAGTTTACTCACCTCTGATGTTGTACACTGCCACTGATGTTTTGAATAAAAGTCATATAACCCGAGAAGTTGTTGTAAGACTTCAGGGTGTCATCAAACTGAATATGAACAGATAGTTGACAAGAAACAACTACTACATCTTCAGTCATCATAATTTTGATGTTTGGTTCCATTTTATACACATTCTAAAATGAACTTTGTGCAGTTTCCCTGAGCTTTATAATCAAGGGTTCCACAATGAACCCTATATGCACAGTATATTATTAGATATTTGCGTTGGGGCTACTATTATATATACCCACTAGATGGAGGCATTAGGATTTTTTAGGGTTGGAATTAGGACCAAATTTACACTGGGCTGATATTCAGCCCCAGTAGACACCCATGGCTCTGTTGATTTTGATGTCCTTTGATACAGTGATAGACCAGTAATTTGATCTGCTTAATAATAGTGTTGACACTATTATTAATTTTTGGAGAAAAAATCACACCAATCCT